>UFQX01005300.1:890112-1062788 GCA_900497675.1 Arapaima gigas | reverse complement strand
CCCCCTGTGCCCCCCCCCCCCCCCCCACTGGGGCGGAGGACAGCAGAATAAAAAATGCACTGTGCACATATTCGGTTTGATCGCGGAAAAAAGTCCAGTTCGTTCACTCTAGCCACGGTTTCCCCTCCCGGACCCCTTCGCCGCGGACGTGCGGGGAATAGCGGCGGCAGGGACTTCTCCCCCAGGCCGGCGGGGGCCGCATAGCAATGCGAGGGACCCGGTTCCTGCCGCATAAACAAGCGACACGCCTGGATGTCGTCTGCCAACATTCAAGGCCCTGCTTGTATTCCAACAAGTGGAGAAGCAATTCCCACGGTTAATTACATTGCAATTGTGTCACCTTCTATCAATCTTCATTTATTTTTTCATATAAAAGGGCCCCGGCTTAATAAAAACAGAGAGGCATCATTTTAATTATAACACACTTGCATGGTATTTGGAGAAATTGTTTTAGTGTGGGCTGATGCATATTTCATCAGTTGGTTATTAACATTCCGGTATCTGCAGCCCTGAGTCGGGAGGCAGCAATTAAAGTTCTTTTTCTCCTTGATGATGGACAAGCGTTTGTTGTGCGGCAGATGAGGAGAATTTTGGGTACCCTGGGAAAGGCGAGGATAAAAAATAAACATCAATTTGATGCAAAACATGTGAGATAATTAAAAAGACCAGGGGCTTTAGCATGAAAACAGCGAGAAGCGTCACATATTCAGCCAAAGCGTCGAGGCGTCAAGGTCGCGCGTCTGAATTTTGGGAGATGGCGCAGACGGAAGGCGCCGGAAAGCCAGAACACTGCCGGCTAATTGCTTCGGGGGGGGCGAAACGGCCGGACTGCCGTCCTGAAACATCCTGGTCAGTTTGCCGAGATGCCGGGTGACGACTGCAGCAGCTCGTGAGGAGATGCTGCTACCTGTTAATGGGCCGGTTTGCATATCAGACATCGACTCTCCGCATCCGGCAAGCAGTTAACTCGCCCTTGAGAGGAAAAATGACAAAGGGAAGCAAAAAATGAACTTCTCTGTGCCCATCTCCCCCACGCAGGGAATTACGCGTTGTACTCTGTTTGGGTTAAGCGTCTGTATCCTGTGTGGTTGCCAGAGGTACTCGGAGGCACTCGACGGTACTCGGAGATACTCGGCGGCTCTTAGAAGTATTCGTCGGCGCTCAGATGTACTCAAAGGCACTTGCCGATACTCAGCAGCACTCGGCAATGCTTAGCAATACTCAGTGGTACTCAGCAGCATCACTACTTTTTCTTGGGTATCGGTGCGTCCCATAATCCCCCGGTGCCCTTTCCTGCCCCCTGTGGAGCAGGTTCTCACGGCAAAAGAGAGTGACTGTACCCGATGGTCATTATTCACAAGAGCCTCACAACTACATGTCATCACCCGGGTGCACTAAGTTACCCTGCGAGTCGCCTCCCGCTGCTTTAATGCCGTCTCTTCAAAATGTCTCGCTTTAATAAAGGTTATTTCTCGTGAAGATCAGCAACGTCTCCCGGTGTCTTTTATTCACTGGGGAAATTCAGCATTTGTACTCAACAGTTTGCCGATACGCAGAAAGCAGGCCGGCGAGGGGAGAGGCGGCACCGATTTGTTTCCGCTTCAAGCTCACGTAGACACACAACAGGGCCGGTGAGAGTCACCAGCTCGCCCGAAACACACATCTGTGGACTGTGGGAGGAACCCCATCCAAGCACAGGGTGATGACGGTCAGACCTGGCGCCCGCGCCTCCTCCCGCATCTCCAGCTACCCTCCAGTAATCCCGAAATCCCGTTATTTGTCTTAAATTTGGCCTTTGCACCGTGAGAGATGGCCGGTGCGGTGCGGCGTTAACTTTCCTTTCAGTGACCTCGGTCGGGCCCACCTTGTAACTTTGCCAGACTAATTACCCCAAAGTGAATGAAGCCCGTGCTTAACTATCCCTAACTAAGTTCGGCTCACAACAAGCTCTTATGCCGGTTTAATTGAGTGTGCGGCCATAATAGAGCCGATGATCATCGTGTACTAATGTGCAGAATCCAAGTACCGCTGTGAACAATGCAAAGCCCATCGCTGGCACCCGGCCTCAGTCGGCAGCCAAAAGGTGCCATTTACGCAAGGTTTGTGCTCCGCGCTCCGTTCGCTCACTGACACCGCTTCTTTGTCGGACGCGTGGCGCAAATCCCATTTCGGGATTGTTAAATAAAACCTTTTTGTTTCGTGTTTGACATGGGTGACCATTGTTTGAACCCATTTTACGTGGCATCGATAACTCTGTTTGTTTTATACTCGAAGCAATTATAACGCAGCGCTGGGAAACTTAATGATCCGTGGATATAGCTATTCGCAAAGCCATTGCCGGAGTTATTGCATTTTGCATCTGGAGCAGCTGATCGCTCTCATTACGGCGGCGCAAATGGGATGTAATCATTTCAAAAGCCGACCGAAGATTAACTCCTCGCTTCGGAAATGAAGGCCTTCTTTATGCGCCCGCGCGTTACTCTTCCTAATGCAGCGTTTTAATCGTCGCGCCGCTCCCACCCACAAAGTAAATTAATAAATTACCAAAGTGTCGCTTCCTAGTGTCTTAGTCGGAAATTTTGAAAGGAAAATACGTCTGTCACAGAATGTTACGGGAAATAGAGGTGAGAACCAGGTCGGCGCTATTATCTCGCATTATCATACATAATTTTGCAAAGCAGGTCGGTTTATTGCTCTCATTATAAGCAGCCTTTCATATGCATTTTTGAAACAATGCGAGCGAAACAAAAGCGATATTTGCGCGCACCGCGAGCTGTGTGGTAAACGGACCCGGAGAGGGGCGGGTTGGAGTGACCGGCGAAACACCCGCAGACGGTGCAGAAGCGTGCGAGTCGCTGCCTCCCGGTGTGTGTCACGCACTCGGCAAACCCCGCTTGTGCGGCGCTTTGATGGAAGGTCACGTGAATATGCAGAACGTGGCTCGACGCCGCCGGCTGCAGAATTCCAGCTTGGGGGGGGGGGGGTTATAGTGTCCTCTTGCATACAGCACTGGCTTTTTCCACAAAGCACCCGTGTGAAACTAGTTACTTAGCCGAGTCGCTTCCACTTAAATAAAATAATATTTAAAAAGGGTGACGTTAAAACAAATGCAAATGTGGCTGTCGAGTTATATATAAAATATTTTATTGTTATAAACTTTTGCCCTGTTAATAGTCTAATATGGTGCTGCCTTAATACATTTAATAGTGGGATATGAATGGAACACATAAATAAGACTTTCTTTTGTCTAAATAATGTTGTTCTCCATTCTCGAGGACTGAATATTTTTGTTTTTTTTTTTTAAATATTGATTTTCTGATAAACGTCTGCCGGGGGTGCAGGGAGAAGCCGGGGCACATATGGGCCCGACTTGATTTTTTCTCGCTGTTGTCGAGCGCGACCGAAAAACGTTCTGCTCGAGGAGAAGGCAGGCAGCCGACAAGGAAGCAGATGGCGGACGGCTGTGACGCGCAGGAGGACGACACCTGAGCGCGTTCTGCTGACCCCGCGTGTTTGGAAACTGCTGACAGACCCCACCGGCTTCACCTCCCATCCATCTTCAGAGCCCAGCTACACGTGCTGATGGCGCGCAGCACCTTCCTGCGTTTCGCACTAATCGATTATCACCGTTTTTGCACATCTACGGCGGCCGTCAAAGAAAATCCCGCAATTCCTCCACTCTGCTGAACACACGGGGCCGTCCCAGGCGTCGAGACGAGGCGGAAACGAAGAGGACACTTTCAAAGCGCTGTTGTTCTCCGCCGGTCAATGTGGAGATCAAGTGCAGTACAAAAGCTGCACTTGAGGGATCCGTTTAAACTGTGTGGGGTCAGTAAATCCAGTGTTTGTGGTACTATTTTCCGTGCACGGGAACCCCTGGCTCCTCAAACTGTGTCTGTCGCCTCCTCCTATCTCCTCAGGATGCTGGCGACGGCCGGGCAGGCAGTTACCGCAACTCCAGCGCTGCCGCTAAGTATGCAGCTACCACTTTTGCGTTTGAGAACTTCTTTCTAGCGACTACTTGCATAAACTTTGGCTCCTTAATAAATCCGCCCACCCGGCTCTGGCCCCGAATCCAACAGCTCCACGAAGACGGTGCCCTCAGGTTCGTCTGCTCGACGTCCGCTTTTGATGACACGCCAGCGGCCTACGGCGGCAGCACGAGTCGAGCCGCCGGTTTCCCGGGGCGTCGCGGAGCTTTTCCCAGGCGTGTCCTGCTACTGGGCTGCTGAAGACAGCAAAAAAATGATTCCGAAGGCTTGAATATATTTCCACGTGGCTGTGACTGCCTACGCCAGGCCTTCTCCACCGCAAGATCATGGAGGAGCACGATTAGGACGCCCTACCTCAGCACGACTTGGCCAGCCGGTAAGCTGCTTATTGCAGGGGGTCGGCCTCAACTGCCCGGCTTTCCGCTGCTGCGGCCGCACGACGAACAGGCCTCAGCGGGTTGTTCCTTCTTCGTATCCGATATACTTACTCTTTGCGGCCCTTGTAAAACAAGAGCGCAACCTTGGTCATCCTTGCATACCGACTGCGACGAGGCGCGCGGGACGTCCTTCGCGTCCTTTTCCTCTCTTAATTCCGCCCCGGTCCTCGCGCGGCGTCCCGGTCGGGTTCAAAACGATAATGACTTTTGGGAGGCGGCGGCTGAGCGCCGGCGTTCGTAAGAACGGAAGAGAGCAGATTGGCTTGTAAATTCTGCCTATTTGTTTTTAAGAGATATCAAGTCAAAAAATTAAAAAACCGTGTTTGGGACTTTCAGGTAATTAACCTTCATCTGCGTCTGAGGCTTCTGTCGGAAGTTGTTGTTATTGAGCCGTTTGGCTGCCGGTTTCCTTCTAGGAGGATCACAGCGTTTGCATACAAACCATCGATGATTTACCCCGGAACTCAGTGTGGTATTTCTGCTGCATCCCTCCGGCGAAAGGGCACTACAGCAGAAGCAGGGCATCGAACCCAGCTTCTGGGGGCGGCCTCAGCTACGGCGCCACCTGCTGCTCACAGGGAAGCAGCTCATGCGCCCGAAGCTTCTGACTCAGTTACACTTTAACAGAGGGAAGCGATTCCTCTTTCCGCCCGTTCTGTCCTTCCCGAAAAACCCCTTACGATTGTTCCCATCCTGATTTAAACACGTCCCTGAAAGCTCCATAAACACATTTTTAATACCTTGAAAGGAGAGTAATTTTTGTCCCGTTCCACCCAAAGTGGCCTCCTGCTCCGTTTGCCAGCCTCAGTGCAGCTTCTGCTCTCTCCCCACTGGATGGTCTGTTCCTGCTCGCGGCACCACGAAGCGATTCGTCCGTCACTGGGGAGTAAAGTTTCTCGCCGGATTCGGTTTCGCTGCCAGTCGTCAACCGGGTCTTGGTTCGACGCTCTGAACACCGCCGGGTGTGGAAGGAGACATCGTAGCACGTCCTCCTGGTCGTCGGAAACTAGAACGTAGCTCCCGCTCGGGCCCTTTTCGCCCCTTTCCTGCTCACGACAGTCCGACCAAAATGGCTGCTGGCAAATTCCTTATCAGGATCCTCTCCCTCCTCACATGTCGGTGATCTTTATTCCGTCGCGCCAAACAACGTTATCGTGCAGATGCCGGCGCATCGTCACAGGCCGGGTTCGAAAGGCCCTGCGAGAGGCATCAAGGCGAACGCCATGGCACCAGCTGCTGTTGGGAAACGCGAGATGAAAAATGCGCAAAATATTTGGGAATTTATTCTTATTTTCTGCTGCATTCATGAGTCGAGGGATTTAATAAAAGAATTTAAAAAACAATTGTTCGTAGCAAAACGTTATGAGCGGATTTATCCACTGAAGTATCTGTTTATGTTAAAGGAAAACGTTGTCGCTTTGAATCACAGCAAAGCTGCCGTGTGTTTTTCCATTTCATTTCAAGCCACTTCCAGACATCTGCATGTCGGCAGCAGAGACACAGAGCAGGAGAACGTGCTCCAACGCGCTTCCCCACACACACATAGCTGCAGGCTTTGGCAGACGACACACACAGGCCGAGAAAGGAAAAGGACATCAGACGATTGGGGGAGAAACGCTACGGAAACGATGGTTTTTAAAAAATGGACAGTTTTCTTTTAAAGTGCCTGAAGGTTCAATTAACATGTGTTATAAGAGTCAACAAATGTTTCTAAGGAATTTTAACACTGCGTGTGTGTGTGTGTGTGTGTGTGTGTGTGTGTGTGTGAGTGTGTGTGCGTGTGTGCGTGCGTGCGCGCGTGTGCGCGTGTGCGTGTGCGTGTGCGTGTGTGCGTGTGTGTGTGTGTTTTGCTCGACCCAGATTTTTATTATCATCAAAGTTACTCACACAGGCCTGCAGCAGCCTCATGATAAATGTGTTAAAAGTCATTAAACAACACAAGTCTTAATCACTCTTTTACTTTTCCTAATTATGACCGGGGGCGGCTGTCATCTGCAGCCTGGCTCACGTGCGGGTTTTGTCCGGCGCGTCACGGCCGTGCAACTCGGTAATAACATCGTCATTGAGGCACCTGCTGAGCAGCAGTGTGTGCAGACGTTTAACAGGAGAGCCATGAGACTCCCCCCCACACTGACATCACACACTCACACTCACACACACACACACACACACACACACACAGATTTGCCAGAAAGGTTTGACTGATATCTTCAGAACGTGACCCTGTCTGACAGGCTTTTGGTTTCTTGCACACACTCTTGTGGACATTTGCATTTAATGGACATTCTGCTATACTGGACCCCCCAGGCAGTCTGCAAAATTATAGATAAACTGTAACCTGGTTATTTGAGGAGAGCAGAAGTAAAGCAGAATGAATAAGATCATAACCTTTGTCAGCTCCCTTCCTCGGTATTTCAAGTAAATAAAGTGAAACATCTACAAAACCCAAAATATTTAAATCTTTTATTTCTTCACAGTGTGAGAAGCTGCAGCATCCAGATGACTGTGTTGCAGATACAGGTGACGATGCACTTTTCGATGTCTATTATTTATCTCTCTTTGTATCCATTTATACTCGGTTCTGTGTGTCTTCATTGCCAAAACTGTGCTCCTAATTCACATTTCCTTCTCTTGTGTGTGTTGCCTCCCCTACGGTGTGTTTCACCGACTGGCTGTTTTGTTCAGCCTTAAAAGCCCCTGGAAGATGTGCAAAAGTGCCTATTCTTCTGCATCCTATATTCATGTGGCACATACACTGCAAGACGCCGCTCGGAATGTAAAGAGGCGCAGCGTTCGGTTCAATTTATAACCTGTGTAAAATTTTCCAGCTTGTTTGGGAACGTAAACAAGAGGGGAAAAGACTCTAGAGATGATCTGCTGTGATGAAAACACAGAGAAGTGAAAGGCTGAATTCAGGGAATAATTTTAGAATCTTTTTTCTTCAGCTGTTCTTTGCATTTCGCAGTGTAATTGCAAAAAGCATTCGATACTTTCCTTCATTCTTTCGCCCTGAAAGGACTTCCGACTTCCTCGCTAAAGCGGGAGAAGAAACGGCTGAAAAATGTTCCCTTCTCCTCCGCAGCCGAACCCCAGCGTGGAGACGGGGAAAAGCGTCGGAGTCCAGCGCTTCTTCCCCGCGCCCATCACGTGCAGGTTAAATGGTGAAGACACCGGAGCAGAAAGGTATTTACCACGGTGCAAAGATCCTTCTTCTCCTCCGATAGCACAAAGGATGAGCAGTTTAATGAACCGACAGATTGTCGATGAGCCACCTGCTTAGTATTCCTGAAACAGAGATCGAGCTGAATTCAGTTCCCCTGAAGGAGCGAAAGAAGCAAAACATTTTCAGGAACACCATCAATAACTTCATTTGTTCACAATTGGTGGACTAAGTGCAGCAAGAAGTGGCTTTTTCCTTTTTTCAGCTTCTCTCCTTTCACCGCCGGCGACGCCAGTTAAAATTAGCCAGCGTGGATGGAGGGTTATTATTTATCGCAGCACAAATTTGAAACAAATATCTGAAACACTGCGAAAAGCTGTCATCAGAGAGAAAGCAGGTCTGCGTACAGCTTTAGCTAAATCTACTGCCAGGATCGGCTGAAAACGGCTCCGCTGGAACTGTTCACTTTTCACTCTTTTTCCCCTTAGCATTTCACGTTCATATTATTTATCTTGTGGAAGCATTGATGTTTTCCAGCAGTATAAGAGCCAGGCCTTTGCAGAGGGCTGAACGGAAACCCAATAAGACCGTCTCCCCCTTCTGCGCCCGAGCGCCGGCGGTCGCAATAGATGCGGTGCCATCCAGCGGACTCCAGCTTCCTCTGAGCCGGAGAGCAACTGCACCCAAATTACTGACCTCCGCTGGGAAATAATGAAACCTAAATCGTTTTATACAGCACTATAAAGGCTGTCTGAGCAGCCTGCTCACGAGGCACCAACACGCTGTCACTTTTGCTTTGCCAAATCCACACAGAGGGAGAAGGGCCTTTTCTCACAGCCCAGCGTGAAGCGAAGGTGCTTCCTCATGCACAAACAGAGCGAAGAGCGACGCGCGCTGCGGTTTGGCGGAGCCCACTTCTCCGAGGCCCGAGTGAGGATGACGAAACGGTGAGAGAGCGGCGAACGTCCGCTCGTAAAAGGGTCGCAGAACGAGGAGATAACAACCGCTTCCGTCAGACGTCATCGAGCAGAGAAGATCTCCCACAGAGGAGGCTGATATTACAGGTAGAGAGAGACATGAACTGGCTGCTCTGTGAAAGGCCGCTTCATACAAACCAGGTAACAAAAAGAAACGAGTATCTATTTATTATATATTTGTTACATGGATGAGTTTGTCCACTAAACAAAAGGTATGAAATCCTGCAGCTGCTGCTGCCTTCGAAACATTTCAGGCAGATGGTGTGATGCCAAATGCATAATGCATGGACTGTGATGGGCTGTAAAATGCGTAATAAAGTTTATTGTGCCTAATGCAACCTTTAAAAAGTGTCACGTGGGGACAGTGCAACGTGCTGTACGTTACACCAGTGTGTGTGTGTGTGTGTGTGTGTGTGTGTGTGTGTGCGTGTGTGGGTGGGTCATGTGCTGCAGTGTCACGTCCAGTGGTTTTAATATCCAGTCGCATTGCAGTGGTTACAGACAACAACCCTCCATCCCCACACGGCGAGCACACACAGACACACATACACACACACACACACACACACACACAAGCACCAGCAGACAAACATATTGTGTTTGCAGTTCTGCAGGACCCACGTGGACATTTGCATTCGACCCGCAGTCTCTCTGCAGCGTCTGGCTGCACAGCGGTGGGAAGCAGGAGGTACAGTCTGGGGTCACCACCTCGCAGGCTCCAGGCCTCCTTGACAGCCCCTCCTGCCCCTGCGCCCTTGAGCGACGTGCTTGATCCTGAATGGCTCCAGTAAGAAAACCCTGCTGCATAAATGGGAAAATAATTGTATGTTGCTCAGTACACAAACTGTACACTGCAAGACTGGACAAAGGCATTAGCTGAATAATGGATGATAATAATTTCAATCACATCTCTTCTTTTCAAACCCGTGTCGGTTTCTCCCACAAAACCTCCGGCAAATGGGCGCAGGGAAGACTGGGCCAATAATAGAGGTCGGAATACGAGAGTGAATAGGGCTCTATTGTCCGACAGAGCAGGCAGAGTTAGAGGAAATACTGCATTTTAATGGTCGCATGTTGGCAGGGACACAATGGAGGACGATCATAACTATGGATCTGAAGACCAGGCGGGGACAATCGCCGGTGATCTGTTAAGGCCGGGGCTCTCCGCAAGGCTGAAAGAGATGATTTTTCATGCTGGTATACAGTCATTAGACCTTCACTGGACCTCAATGGATCTTATTTATTCAGTAGACGTGAGTCTCCCAAGAAGACCCGACTCGGTGTGTGTGGCGCGAACGTGACCCCCTGCAACTTCAACCCAAAGGTGCGCGAGGAAGGAGGACGTAGTGAAGCACCTTTCTACCCCCATTTACCCTGAAAAGCACACAACTCGCATCACTGCTCCTGTTCCCCGAACGCGGGCAGCGGCAGATTCTGAGGCTGGTTTTAAATCCCCGCCTTGCTTTAGTTCCCCCAAATTCCTCCAGTAAACAAATTACCCAGCTTTAAAAACGGGCAAATAATCGCAGGCAGCTTAACATTGTAAACTGCTCTGGAGCTAAATGAATAAACACAAAGTGGAAAAGGCAGCCGAACCGCAAACAATAAGTAAGCGAAGCCACTGCGACGCGAGATTTCCAAAGGGCCGACTCGCCCAGGGGTCTGCAGGGGTCCGCAGCGGTCCGCAGCCCACGTCCGTCTCTCTCAGGTTTGTCCGCCCAGACACGACAGACAAGTACGCCGACGTGGAGGAGGGTGACGTCGGTCCCGCTGCCTCGCAAACTGAGGACAACTGACGGATTTGAATTTTTCTGCGTTTTCCTCTTTCGCCCCGTCGGCCGTGACGCCGAAAGCCAGTCACCGGTCATCGCCCGACAGCCACGCCTACACGGAACTTCACTCCATCGGTCGTGCGAAATACACCTGCTGGATATCAGCCGGGGTCCCGGCAGGTCTGGATGCCGCTTGCGTCCGCGTTGGAAATAACAGTCGACTTGCCGGTTTTTTGGAGGCCCTTTTATCAAAGCAAATGAGACGTCCCACCCGATGGGCTCCGCGACTCTTAATGATGTATGATGTCCAGAGCCACACACATTTGAACAGCTCCTGAATTCATTAACTGGGGATTGTGTTTAAAAGGTTTTCTCTTGTCACAATAAACAAGTGCGTATTACACTCATTATACGGAGTCACCGCCGCCCAAATGATCCTTCATTACGGTGCCCTGTTTTGCTCCACAGCGACGGCTAATGACTCATTCGGCTGTTTACTGGCCAACCTACAAGTGGCTCTGACCCGCCGTCGGGTTTCTGCATGAATCCATGACGCCTTGTTTATTATTTATTTACTTATTGTCAACTATTACTTCTCACTTCTGTGCTTCACAGAGGCATGTGTAGAGCATATGGCGCGTTTGCCTGTCCGTAGACGGTTATAACAACTACGCGGTTATCGACGCGGCTATCAAAGCACGGTGTGACGCTGCTCCGTCCCCCACACACACACACACACACACACACACGTCACATTCACACAACAGCGAACGAGAAGCTGAGGAGATGAGTGTCCGAAAGAGTCACGTTCTGGGGAGATTCGGCAGTTCTGAGGGAGGCACCTTGGCCAACCTGAAAACCAGCTCACTTTCCGTTCCGGGCGCCACGCGGGGGGTGGAAAGAGGCAATGAATGAAAGTTCAAGCACAGTTTAATATTTATTACTGTGTTTTTGATCGAAGTCGATGAGCGAGAAGTGGGCACAGAGCTGGCTTTGGAAGGCACGCGACAGCGTAGAGATGTCAACCGTTTTAAAATGTCCTCAGGATGGATTGTGCGGCGACGCCACAGACCCTGCAGAAAAGCGGCTCGACGCAGCGGCCGGAGAAAAGCTGTGTTGTCCCTTAAAACATACATCACAAAAGGGCCGCGTTTGTAGAAACAGGTAAACAGTGCCGTGAAACTCACGCGAGGTCTGGGTTTCTGCGGTCAGTCGAGCTGCTAAAGGGCACCAGCCGAAGCCTGGTTTCACACAGCCGACCACCCCGGCGCTCGCCGGACGGCTAAAACGTCATTGCAAAACACGATTCTTTCCCTGTGTTTTGCAGACCTTTAGCTGAAGCCCTGCAACTTCACCATGATTGAAGCCCATTGAAGCCGTGCTGAACAGAACAGCTTCACGTCACAGCTGCTGCACACCCATTTCTGTGAGGAAACAGCAGCTTTTTATTGGCGGTGCTTTAATTTACTCGATCATAATAAAACGGTCGTGCAGGACCGGGACCTGTTCTGCTGCCCCAAATCTTTCCCTGGAAGAGAGTTCTACATCAAACCCATCTTTATTTGTTTGACTTCTCAGTTATTTCTGTCATACAGAAGCAAGTGGCATAAACTCTCATTTCACTGTGTGTGTGTGTGTGTGTGTGTGTGTGTGTGTGTGTGTGTGTGTGAAGAGGCCACTCGTAAGTGTAGGGTCCATAAGTTCAAAAAGTTTTCATCTGTTATTTTTCTTCATGAACCACTTGACCTATGAATCTACGAGGGTTTACGGCGAGTTTGCCGAGCTCTGCCCAAACCCGCTGCGCGACTGGCAGCGACTGGGTCGCGGCGGCTGCGGGGGGGTCCGGTTCGCACTCCAGTCACATCGCGCGACACGTCTGCGCAGCGTGAAGAGATGTGATTTACACGTGCGTGAAGCTCAAGGTCGTCGGATCTTACGCAGTAGTGCGGCGGTGAGACGTGCCTCGTGCTCACGAAGCGACGCCGATCGGTAACGGAATGTTGCAAAAAAGGGTGCCTTGCAAAAATATTCACACCCTCGACCGCTCCTCTCGTTTTACTGATTCGCAAACGAATGTCGAAAGTGGAACTTTTGTTCCCAAAAGGACGATTCTGTGTATTAATTTGTTTTCAGTTTCTCATATAATAGTTTGCCAAATTAAAACAATGGCACCCTAAGGTAAATTTGAGTTTCCCTCAGAACAAAATGTCAAATCGAGGCTTCAAAGACGAGCGAAAGGAGAACGACGTCAGCTGAGCGGTGGGACCAGGAGGTGAGATGAACCCAGAGGGAAGCCTTGTTTCAATAAGCACATGCAGTAAAGTGTTGTGTGAAGCAACAGACGAGGATAAAACACTACTAAATAAATCTCGTCTAATCGTGTTTACTCACTTGTCACTTCACTGTGGTGTGAATTTTGTGCTTTTCACCGGAAAGAATGAGACTCTGAAAGGGCGCAGATGTGAAGTTGCTGGTTTAAGTCCTGTCAGGAGCCCTTTACCCTGAAGCAAAGCACTGCACTGTTCAGGTAACAACTGTAGAAACAGCGAGGCTTGCAAACGCCTTTAGATTTCTTCAATAATAACCGTAGCACATTCTTTAAAAAAGCTGGTCCTGTACAGCATTAAAGACACGAATGAAGTTAGAAAGAAGCCTGCGACGTCCCTGTGCGTTCCCCTTTGCGTCCCGTCTCTCTCACAGTATTTCCAGGGTTGGGATCGTCGTCGCTCAGGAGACCAATCAGGAGGGAACGAGTCACAGGATTGACGCTCCGGCGGGAACCGAGGGAACCAATCGGTGGTGGAGGGGGAGGGGCCTGGCTCACATAAGGAGGACATTTTGAGAGAGACTTGAAGCTTTTGAGTTCTGCTTCTTTTGGTTCTTTGTATTTAAGTGCTGAATTTATGTCCTGTCCCTCCCCTGTGAACACTCAGCGTGCGTATAAAGAAACGTGGCCGGTAAGAAGGTGCACGCACTCTTTCCACACGCAGGTGAACTACTGTCGGACACACCAGGTCAGAGGGCGAGTGCCAACCCTGTACTTTTGGTACTTTTGGTTTTGGTAGGTTAGCTTAGTGTACTCAGGTTTTCTTTTTGCCTGGTTCATTTGCACAGCTGGATGAAAATCACCAGCCTAGGGAAGGTGTGTTCTGTTCTGTTCTGTTCTGCTTGTTTCTTCAGCGCCGTCCAGCTCGTGCCCTTAATAGCCCGTCCTTCCGTGCCGCCCCGTTGCCTCTTCCTGCGTTCCGTACCGTTTGGTGGGGAGGCAATAAGAACTTGCTGTACATTAGCAGCGTATCCAGGCCGGTCGTTGTTTCACTGGCGGTTTGCTGTGCATCAGCGTTCTACACCCAAACGTTTACAGCAACATATGTCATTGACCCAACCCTTATCCCCTAGACTTGGGCCAGGGTCATAACAAACCAAAATACGGTTTATCTTTTGCCTGTAATATGAGTTTTTCAAAGGCTCAAATTACTGGCTTTTTCGAGCCGCGTTGCTATGGTCACTAACTGCATTATCATTTCGGGACACATAAATGGAGCAAATAGCTGCAGCACTGAAGCTGAATCCCAGCATTTAATTCACAAATCAGAAGCGGTCAACAAGCAGCGTCTGAACGCGGGCCGATGGGAACCATCGCAGTCGAGGACGTGGGATCGCAACCTGGAGGTCCGAGGCCCAGGGCTATTACTGCTGTAGTGCCCTTGAGTGAGATGCTCCCGGAAAACCGCACAAAAGGGTCAAACACTGTAAGACACTCTAGATAAAGCAACAAGTTCATAATAACAGTATTAATGATGAGTCATTTCCACAGAGTACATATATTTTCAGGGTGGTTAAGAGCAAAATCAACCATCAAGTTTCTCTATATTACATTTTGTATATATTTCTGACCCTATTAGACTGGTGTGGTCAAAAAAATAATTTTATGGACCAAAAGCAACATAAGAAGTCAAGAAAGCAGAGGAAATTTCTGAAAGAATATCTGTGAAAAAGGTGTTAAGAACTGTCTTCCAGCCGCAGGTTTGTGGGGTCAGAGGTCACAGGAGTTTCCCTTAAATTGCTGTATAAGTGGAAAAATCACTGCAGGCCGCTTTAAAGCATCAGCTTCGCGGATGAATAAATGTGCAAAAATCACCAGAAGAACAATACAAGCAACTTGAAGACATTATTTCATGTTATCAGGATCATTTTCAAATATTTGGACTTTTAAACTTTTTGTAACATCCGTGTTATGTGCAGTATAATTCAGGAATAACTTCTTCGTGCGCCACCTACTGCAACAGACACGATGAAAACGTGTTTTGATACAGAAAAGAAAAGTCTAAAGGGCCCCCAGTTCATAGTGGGCCGAATAATGATAAAATCACTCATTTTCCCATTTCAATGCAGGGATTTCATTTGCAGCCTGTTAGCTGTATTAATGGCCAGTGTGAAAGTGGAGCTGTGACACACAAAATCTGTTGGAAATATCCATAGGAGATGTTTTATTTGAGGTCTTTGTGATGGTTCACCTGGAGCTTCGTATCTTTCTGTGAGTCTGCTCAGCTGTTCTCCCCACAGAAAACGGTCGCGGTCACAAACTGAATAAAATGACAATTAGAAACGGCGTAAGAAATGAGAACAGCCAGAGGACAGGGGGACGTTTGGGTGCCGTTTTTCCCCAAAATGGCCGACCTTTCGGTGACGCTTCCGCTACGGAGCAGATCACGGCAGCTGCGTTTTCGCGCTGTTTCTGAACAAAACTCACAGCGGGGTGAGAAGTTCAACGTGCCGCCTCGCAACGTGCGCCACTGTTTACGCCGTCCAGCCTCTTACCGTCCGGTCGCCGTGTCACCAACGAGGACACGGTTTCAACTCTGCCGCTAATGGACATTAGAGCCTCAGAAAGTGTTCGGTAAGTTTCCTTCCTTAGCGGGAAAACTTTGCCGAATCCCTTTCAGCGCCCGCCTAACCCCCTTCTGTCAGAAGACAGGCGAGTTCTCAAGGGCCTCCATTCTAGACTAGGGATTAAGTCAAAAGCCATGTGAGAAAAACAAATGATTAAATTATTCATTGCCTTACGCCTACGTTCCCTCGATGGCACGTTCCAGATTGTATTAAAAATGCACCGCGGCTTCTTCACGGGCCTCTGGCTTTGCTGGCCCGCAAGCGCTAATATAGCGAGAGAGGACCAGGTGTGGCTGCGGTGGCGCGAGCATCTGAGCGCCGCGTTTGTGTGTACAAGCGACTCAGAAGAAGACAGAGCGATTACGCAAACACAGAGCCCCACGGCAAACAAGACGCCCGGCCGCGGCCAAACAGCCGGCGGGCGGAGGGACGGC
The DNA here is from genome assembly GCA_900497675.1 of Arapaima gigas. Taxonomy (NCBI): domain Eukaryota; kingdom Metazoa; phylum Chordata; class Actinopteri; order Osteoglossiformes; family Osteoglossidae; genus Arapaima; species Arapaima gigas. The sequence goes on along the minus strand of UFQX01005300.1, from coordinate 1,047,123 downwards.
GAGCACGTCGCACGTTTGTTTTCCCTGTCGTGTTTGCGCTTTGAAGCTTCGCCTCCCAACTCCATCTGCACCTCCCCAAATACCTGGCATTAGGTGAGGATTAAGCGGAATAAAGGGCTTTCCCCGCTTTATTTAGTTAGATTCGGTGTTTAAACGGGAGGGGCTGGAAGTTACTGGCTGAGCGCTATTCCACTCGAAATTCTGGTGCGCCAACAAGTGGTGAGAAACTCCGGCACATTTTCACATTCTTCCAGTGTTGCACTGCCTGCGGGACAAAAACACCAGGTCCCCCAGTTTTCTGTGTCTGAATGCATTTGTTGCACGAAAATGTGTTGTGTTTTTCACACTGTTGTGCATTCGTGGCTCAGCCGCATTGGTTTTCTGTCGCACTTCTGTTGGTAGCCATTCGAACACGTGGCAAATGTCGGTGTGGAATAAAGGGAATTTTCCAGTCGTCTAATAGAAATTCAGGAATGTTGTACAGGTTTATTTCATCTTATTTCTTTTTAAAGAAGTCTTATGTCTGTATGTATGAGCACAGAGCCCTGCTCTGCTGTGGTGATGGTTGTTCAGTTGAGATAGACCAGCACGCGCGTGCGCACACACACACACACACACACACACACACACGCACACACACACACGCACGCACGCACACCTGAAAGCCGTCTTGTTATCTCAGCAGCTGTCAGCTGGTACCAGACATGCCGTCTGGGTATTAATAAAGCCAGGTTTTCCTCAGCAGGAATGAGGCCCTGGTGAACATTACCTGGCGCACCTGTCTCTCCACCACAGAGGAGGTCCTGCTAGATGATCAAGTCAGAAGCTCCCTGGCCATTTGGTGTCTTACACAGGAAAGTCTTTAAAAAGTTTGGAGGCCCACTTGGACCTGGATTGCACCACATTAACCAGCTCACTTTCACTCCAGCTGTTGGTTTGTTTTTGACTTGGGACACTTTTTTTTTTCTTCTACCATCATCCTTTCAGGTCCTCATCGCAAACCCCAGGAGAGGATATTAAAAGACTGTGTTACTCATTTGACTCTGTCTTCCATTTCTGCGTGTGAAGATTCCCAAGTGTGTAAACCTCACTCACAACATCGGTAACCTGTGGCACCCGGTTAGCAACCTTTGCTACCACTCTTGTCTCTCAGTAACGCTGTCTGAAAGTAATAAGCAAAAATTACCCATAAACATGAATAACTGACTGAAAGCAAAATTTATGTATTATTATTATTATTATTATTATTATTAATATTAATTTATCAGACACTCTTCTTCAAAGTGCCTTCTAAGCTCTTACAATTATTTACTCATTTTGTACAAAAAGGGTCATTTTACTCTATGAGTTTGAGGAAAGGCCCTGGCTGACGCCCACAGGTCACAGACTGTGTAGGTTAACTGGTCTCTATAGTAATGTCTGAGTTCCACTACCACCACCACTGTTCTGCTTTTTCACTTTATCTCAACACATTTGCACCATGTCACCACATTTGCTGTGCATTTCATTCAATCTTTCTGCTTAAATGTGTTTGTTGTGTGAAAGAGGCAGATGGCAGGTGACTTTGACATTGATCTTTATTCCCTTTAATTAGACTGAAGTGTTTATCCTGCTCACCTCTGGGCTTCATGGTTATACAGGTGTTTCTGATGGGCTGGAAGAGCAATATTTATTTGTTTATTTTCCTCGGTTTAAAATATGGGAAACAGACACTCGTCGTTCGAAAAATTCGGTATCTGATGCATTTTCGGGGACGTGTTAGATATATTAATATATACGGCATTTTCCCGTCCGTAAATGTCAGCAGTAAATGACAGTTTGGGCTTCTGAGTTTGGGATTTGATCGTGGGAAAGGCACAAGCGGAGTCTGGCTTGACGCAGCCACGGTGCTCTTGCCACTGTGCTCTGCTGGCTGGGCTGGGCTGGCAGTAGTGGTGGTGGTGGTGGTGGTGGCAGAGGAGGAGGAGGAGGAGGAGGAGGAGGAGGGGTGAGTTGCTTGTGGCAAATCCCAGTTATCACCCAGAAACACACTTCTTCCGCTGCAATGAGGAGCAAGCGTTAAGCGTCGCTCCCAGGCTCCTTCAGCTGCGTCACCGTATGTAAACAAGCTGCCACGTGTCAGCCAGCCAGCTCCTCCTGCAGTCACCACCTGAGCACTGGTAAAATAGGGTAAACCCAGACACAAGGGCAACAGGGCCAAACGCTGCTCAGCACCCCCACCAGTTGACTACATGTATACTATATTAAACACATGGATCGCAGTTACTTGTGATGGTTAGAAGTCCGTTGACCTAAAGAGGCAATTCAACCGTTTTTGAAAAAAATGTTGTTATGTTTGTAGTTCTTTGTTCGGGTTTGTCCTCTCATCCTCTCAGTGCAGGCGTGGTAGTCTTTCAGCTGCCAAATCTTCTAACGGTTTCATTGATACCTGTACATTTCCCTTTATTCTTCTGCCAGATGCTTTTCTCCAGTGCTAAACACGTGCCGAAAACCATCCCAAGAGAGCTTTAGATTCCACTGATTCCTCCAAGTTTGGATTTTGTCAAAACTGCAGGCTGCACAGATGCCACAGTTCCTTGCATTCAGTCATCCTGCTCCTCTGTCTTCCAAAAGCCATGGAGAGGGGGGTCTTCCCGTAGCCTTCCTGGTCATCTTCTCATGTCGCCTGGACATTGTCATTGAATGACCATGACTTTTCCCTCTCGATCTCCCCATTTCTTTCTGTTTTATAGGAACAGACACGTGATCATTAGAGCAGTTTAATTCAAACCACCTTTTCTGGATCCAAAAGAGAGGAGCCCTGAAATGTTTCTGGACGGAGGGTCATTTGAGGGACAAGACTGAGTGGGGTGAGCAGGTGGACGAGTGCTGTGGTCCGCCGGGGGTGTAGAGATATAGCAGGTCCTTTAAGTGCCAGGAGCTGACATCTTACCACGGTGGATACCCAACTGTACAGTAATAACCACCTGGAGTGTACACCGCTGAATCCCTACTGAGCCAAATCGGGGTAGGTACTGCTGGTCCCCTGTGTGTGAACTTGGGAGAGCCAACCTCACCAGTGCAAACGTTTCTGAGAATTATTTCATTTTGATTTATTTTTTGTGCTTCATGAAAAGGTAGCTGACATGCTAACTCAAATTGCTCCACTGCAGAGAACAATCGCCTGTAGTAAGTGCTGCCTGAAGTTTTTTTTTTTTAAATAGTGTTTGAAGGTGCATCAAGCACAGGAGACCAAGGTGTAGATGATCCTGTTCCTCCTGCGTCTAGCAGTTGTGAGGAGTTCGGAAGTGGCCGCCTCTCCGTCATTCTCCACTATGCCATACCCCACGACATACATTGTTCTTAATATCTACATCAAACGTCAAGTAACGCATATAAGAACAACACAAGAGTTCAACCACAACAAGTACAACAACCAGGGTACAAAATACACCTTCGGCTGACTTGGCGAGTATTAAAGTGACTCCTGGTTCTTAAGTTGGGCGGCAGCAGTACTTCAGTCTAAGGCACGACAGCAGAAGGGAGCTTCAGGCGGGGACATTCAGGCTACCTGGGTTCTATCTGCTGCCCCTTTGGTAAAGGTGCAGAAATGGCCAATATAATGTGGCTGGTGGATAATAACACCCTGCAGCCGCTCTGCTTCTTCTTTCTGAATGGCTTCAAAATTCGAAAAAAAGGAAAGTATATGAAGGGATCCTTAGGAGTTCCAATTTTGACCATCCTTATTTTTAACACACGGCTTTATGAAACCTGGACACGTCCAGGAGGTTTGTGGATTGCTGTGGTTTGACTAGAGTCAAACTACAATCTGTCTGAAAGATGAATAAATAATACTTTTTACTTCAGCCTGGATGATGTAAAAAATCTCTGTGAGAACCATTTCGTGTTCTGAGGATATTTAAGAGCGTCTTCAAATGTTGGGTCAGTCTCTGTGCTCAGGATCTCCAGCGCTTTTTATGTACAGTAATGAAAGAGTAGTGTTTTATCTTATGGAGCTCGGGAGCGATGTGCTCCACGTTGTGATGAGCGGTTCATTGGCCACGTGAGTCGACTGGGGGCGACAGGCAGACGAGGGTTGATGGGCACCAGTGAAGGGAGCTGGAGAAATGTGGTGGAATCCAAGAGTTGGTCTTAACAGGGAAGCCCACAACTGAATAGATTAAGAACAATGACAACATGTAGACCAGATGAATTTCACCCCCCCCAAACACACACACACACACACACACACACACACACAACCACCCACACTCCGCTGTAGGGATCTGGATGTTAAAAATATGAGTCTCCCACTGGAGGCAACCATCCCTCCCTTATAAAGGCCGCTTTGCTCTTCCTCCATCCACTTTCTGTCCCATCAAAACCCACATCAGACCAGAACCTGGTACAGCAATAATAAAACCCTGCGATGAATCACAGCGATGTTGCGTGTTGGTGGTGATCAAGCAAACACACACACACACACACACACACACACACACACACACACACACACACACAGGTAAAATATACAGGACACAGCTTGACAGCGGCAGACTCCCTCCCTTGAGATCTCTGTAGTTCAAGATCCTCAAACATGATATTTGTGACTAATGTCATCCAACCTTAGTTCTCAATGACGGATTAATGGAAGATATTTACATGTTGTTCCGTTAAGGAAAAATACTAGATGACACATCACGGCACGCATTTCTTTGTTAAGGCAAGGCGGCGCTGCCTTTTCGGCCAGGCGTGCGACGCGGTCCCATGGTGCCCTCTGCTGAGCGTTAGAGAAACAGCTGTGCTTGCCGAAGGAGGAGGACATTTTCCATGCCGTTTCTCCCCACTTTACCACATATGGCGCCTGGCTGCAGCGGCAGTGCGCTGCTCAGCACTTTTTCCAGCTGTTAACTCAACACCATTACCCCTCATCACCTGCGCGCACTGTCACCGCAGAAGGCAGCGTCGTACCTGCGTCTCTGAAGTCTCACCTTCCACGTTCGTTTTAGTCTCCTCGAGGAGCGGTTAAAATGGGGGAACTGCTTTACCCCCTTATCGTGGACACATCGGGCGGCTGCTAATATTCCTATGTCACCCGGAAGCCATCTTTGCCGGCGTGTTGCTTAAAAGAAGAAAAGCGCTTTGTGCGTCCATTTTGTGCACCGTGGTAAATCTAATCATTCTCTGCACGGAACCTGGTAACCTCTGCGCCGATCGTTTCGGGAGCTCATCTGTGCCGGGCGAACGCGCTGAATAGCTGCGCTGAGGACACGTTGCGCGTTGTGGGTGATGAACGGCGAGGCCTGCGGGGCTGCGATCAAGGCCATTCCGCATGTATTATTAATGGAACCCGTGCCTGCTGTGCAGGCCGCGAGCCCGAGCGGCTGAGGGGGCGCCGCGTCTCTGTCACACGCGTCACTCCGGGTAATTGCGGCGCCCAGGATCCGAATGCGGCCGGCCGGACGGACGGGAGAGGCCGTCTCACGCGTCATCTTGGGATTTGGCTTGCGGAAGAATTGGGGGATGTATGATCGCCCCCCGGGTTCCCGCAGCTGCCGGCTGATGCAGAAACACAGACCAAAATTCCACACAACACTGGAAGTTGCAGAGAAATTATTTAGTGACAAAGGCAGCATTCGAGAAGCTTTCAAAGAACATTCTCCGTGCTGCTATTGTACCAGCCCCAAACTTCTATGAATATTAACTCCGTTGCCGTCATTGCAGAAACTTCCTTAAAAGATTTTACATTAAAGGCCATTACAGTTGTATTATAGATAACACTAGTGATTTTATATTTACACTGGAGAACCTTCCTTCATCGTGGAAATGTGGAATACAGATAAAACCCTCAGTGTGTCCGTCACGTAATTTTCACTTTTGATCCAGCTCCTTGTGTCTTTTCATGATGCAATACTTTCTCACAACTTTTATAAATGAACATGCTCTCCCTGGTAGAAAAGCAGCGGTCTTACTCAAGTAAACACACTTGTCTTTACATATGAAGATATTTCTCTACCTATCTATGTATCTATCCATCCAGCCACCTGCCTACCTGCCCCTCTATCTATCTATCTATCCATCCATCCATCCACCTGCCTACCCACCTCTCATCTATCTATCTATCTATCTATCTATCTATCTATCTATCTATCTATCTATCTGCCTCTCTAGCCTCTCTATCTATCTATCTATGTATCTATCCATCCATCCACCTGCCTACCCACCTCTCATCTATCTATCTATCTATCTATCTATCTATCTATCTATCTATCTATCTATCTATCTATCTATCTATCTATCTATCTATCTATCTATCTATCCACCAACCTTCCTATCTATCTATCTATCTATCTATCTATCTATCTATCTATCTATCTATCTATCTATCTATCTATCTATCTATCTATCTATCTATCTATCTATCTATCTATCTATCTATCTATCTATCTATCTATCTATCTATCTATCTATCTATCTATCTATCTATCTATCTATCTATCTATCTATCTATCTATCTATCTATCTATCTATCTATCTATCTATCTATCTATCTATCTATCTATCTATCTATCTATCTATCTATCTATCTATCTATCTATCTATCTATCTATCTATCTATCTATCTATCCCATCCATCCACCTGCCTACCCACCTCTCATCTATCTATCTATCTATCTATCTATCTATCTATGTATCTATCCATCTATCTATCTGCCTCTCTAGCCTCTCTATCTATCTATCTATGTATCTATCCATCCACCCACCTGCCTACCCACCTCTCATCTATCTATCTATCTATCTATCTATCTATCTATCTATCTATGTATCTATCCATCCATCCACCTGCCTACCCGCCTCTCTATCTATCTATCTATCTATCTNATCTATCTATCTATCTGCCTCTCTAGCCTCTCTATCTATCTATCTATGTATCTATCCATCCATCCACCTGCCTACCCACCTCTCATCTATCTATCTATCTATCTATCTATCTATCTATGTATCTATCCATCCATCCACCTGCCTACCTGACTACCTGCCCATGTATCTGTCTGTCTGTGTGTTTATTTATCACATTTTTAGACATTCCGAGCGGAGGGACTGGCTGCAGAAAAGCACCTTTGTTCCGCGTGTCTCTCGCTGCAGGAAGTTCTCGCAGTGGCTGCTCGGAAAGGCCCAGGAGACGCACAATAAAGAGCACATCAGTCCTCCGCTGCAGGTCCACTGGGACCGTGACACAGAGCCTCCCTGCTGTTATTTTCCCCTTCGCTGGGCTCCGCTCTTAATTTTCCCTTTTCTTCCCCCCTTGTTTATTTATTTATTTGCCTATTTGGCACGAGCGGGAGGGAGCCAGTCTGCGGCCTCGGGACAAGGCGTAGGTGCCGTCCCGGGGAAACAGAGGCCGCCCCGCGTCGCCACCGTCTTTTCGTCGCGATTACGGTCGGACGGAAACCTTTCGCCGGCAACTTCCGAGGCCCGTGGTGGCGCCTCTCCTGTCAGTTGCCGCGCAGCAAATTGGACCGCGAATTTAATGTCACGCCGTTTTGAGCACAAACACCGAGCGGCCCGGCGAGCGGCAGAACGCGAGCGGCGAGGAAAATAAGCGGCGAGCCATTCCAGCCATGTAAATCCAGCTCCGCCATTAAATACCTTTGTAAAAAATATATATATAATATATCTGCAGTGTATGAAAGATAAGTGTCTACTTCAAAGACAGGAGGAGAAAGCTTTGGGAAGATTAAAGTCCTGAAGCATTATGAGGGTCTTTTCTACCGGGGTGTTGAGCTACAGCGGATAATTCCAGCTACTGTCAGCGCTGAGATTTACAGCCAAGCAACAGCATGACAAATACAGAGTGAAACAGAAAGGAACAAGGCCGTGTCAGTCATTAGGGATGAGACATTGTCGACGCAAAACTGATTTATGCACCGGCGAACAATTAGTCACCATCTTTTAAAAGCGGCCTGTGTCTTCAGCCTTGCGCTGGATTAATGGTGAGTGGCATGTAATAGAAACCATGTGCAAGGCAGTAATTTTCCCCGCTATTTATCTATCAAGGCTGGAATGTTTGCCATGTTTGTGACTCAATTTTGGTTGCGATCAAGGCTTTAGAAAATATATTTGGGCCCTGTGACATTTTCTTATCCATCCTCAGGGAATGTGCAGTTTCATTTATTTATATATTTACTTATTTATTCATTTGGGAGCTTGTCGACACCGTTTTTGTCTGCTTCTTAAAGGGCCCCTTTTCAGGGAACCTGCTGCTACACGCTGAACAAACGTGAGCTGTTCCGTCAGACTCGGTGAATCGCAGGTAAACTTATTTTGAGCATTTCATCCTGGAGTAGAGTTGATGTTGCTAAACTGCTGGCGGACAGCTGCCAGGCCAAGAGACAAAATGACCGTCGCTATCATCACTGTTACCATGGGAATGTGGGAGGAAGCCGCAGAGGCGTGGGGAGGGTGTGCCGACTGCGCACAGGCTGTTCCGGGTGCAAACCCTCGCGTGAACCTTGAATCCAGGAGCTGAGGCGCCAACCCTGCCGTCTCCGGGCAAGTGCACAACGCCAAGGAGAAACTGCACAACAAACAAACGGTGTATAAATTATACGCAAGTAAATCATGTCGCACATTTGGCAACCAGTGACATGTGGGGATTTAGTTAAAAAGGCCATGATTACTTTTTTCGCACAACTTCATTTAAACCTCAGGACATAAGGACGCCTTGACAGTTGCAGCTCGACTCTAATCCACAGATAACAGCAACAGCAAACTAAACATATGCTTACAAATAGAAAAAAGCAACCGGTGCCAAATGTCCCGAAATACAGATGTTGACTTCATCTCCAGACACACAATGCACTTTGGTGAGATAGGCTGCTTGGAGATTTTTGCCATTTAAAAAGAGGCTAAAGACATAAAACACGAATAAGAGCCATATGCTGCGCAGTGCAATGGAGCGACGACGAGCGCAGGCCCAGCGAATTTCCGCCATCAAGCGGACGCCCCGTCGAGGTTTCCACCGAGCGCCGAAACCGAGGCTATCGCTCAGAGTCGCGGGGGGCTGTGGGAAGCCTCGAGAAGCGATGCCGTCCCCCCCGCTGCGACGCCAGCCATCAGGGCCCTGCTCCGGGCGCCGCGGAACCATTGGCAGACGCTCAAACTGCCAGCGCCGCCTTCTTGTCACCGTTACAGACTGCCTCCGAGGCGGCCATATTGTCATCTACAGATGTTTCGCTACATAGGGGACCGATAACACGACACGGCTTCGAAAACCTGCGGCGGGCCTTTTCTCCTAATAACACTCCCTTTTGAGCCAGAGTGATTGTAATAGTTGTTTTAGTGGCGCCCAAATGACTACAGTACATCCCCTAATGTCAAAATAATATACTTTTCTGGACCATTCCAAGGCCTTCCTGATTCGTGAACTCGCTGTTTACCAAAGCAAAATGGCCGCGCAAAGTACTCGGTAGCGTTCGTCCCGTAACCGTCCGCCGCTGCGACTTTCCACAGACGTCAGTTACAAACGGAGATACTTTGTCACGTCTCGAGCAAGTGTGGCCTTTTCTTCACATCCTAGAGACGCGCTTGTTCTAGACGACTGTGAAACGGGAATTAAGGGTTTTCGGATTCCCTGTCCCTGCTTTGCCTTTTGTCGCTACGGACGCGGTCAGCATGTGAGCACTGAACTGGGGAAGAGCAGCGATAAGACGTCAGGATTGCTTAAGGTGACACTTGGGTGGGTTTCGATTACTTCAGTGAACGACAAGCACGTGCAGCTATTTTAACAAAAGTGAATTCGAAAAGCCACCGTGGCCTTTCGTACGTCCAGAACATCATAGGCTTTAGTGAGCGCTCCTGTATGTGCGCTTCACTGCAGCGATTTTATTCAACAGTTGGGCTACGTTGTGCAGTATATGATCTGTGCAGGTTGAGAAGTTTAAAAAGCAATTTGTTTAGTGTACCGTTTCAAATTTCCCCGTCGCCATAAGTTCTTCCAAATTCCTTCACCGGCAGAATACATGGCACACAATAATGTGTAATGTGGTAAATGTTACACAGACCCACCATCTGTTCGCAAAGTTCTCCTCAGCACGCAAATGGATTTGTAACAAAGCGCTTCAGACAGCAAGAAACGGAAATAAATAATAAATAAATAAAATAAATAAATAGGAAGCCTGCTGGTCAAATGTTTACCTGGAAATTAGCTTTAAATTTAATTAGTTTTAATCGGTTACAAAGAAAAGATCATTTCTAAGTCTGCTTCTTGGCAGTAAACACTAAGTCTCTAAACCACTGCTGGCAACTTACCATAACTCTCCTTTGGATGCCCACCATCACCATCTGCCAACTGTTCCAAACAATTAGAGTCAGAGTTTATCTGCAGTTCTCCTGATTGGATTTGAATTTTTGCACAAAAAAAGCCATTCATGAAAAAGCAATGCTGGCCCATGCATAATGCGGCGAATTCTGAGGTGCCAAGAGATGTGAATTAAATTTATCAATGCGGATTAAGCTGCAGAACAGTCTTTCCCAAAAGTTTTGACGGCCAGACCTGCCGTAAATTCGACGGCGTGATCCGTAGCAACAGGCGTGACCCGCTGCGCATTAACCGCATGATACAAACACGGTAAATGTAACAAATCTTTGCAGCATAACATAGGTTGAAAGTCAGGTCTCCAGGCTCACCTGTTTTCCGGGTTTAATGCCCATATTCTTCCCGCATAATGACTTCCAGTCATGTGACCATTTTTACCGTTTTGATACGTCTCGCCCGCGATGTTTATACGGCCGTGTAGTCTGGCTCCTCCCAGACCCCCTGCGGACCGAGAGCCGAGCGCCTCCGTCGCCGTTTGACCCTATTAGTGATGAGAGGAGGAAGAAGGCAGGAATAAGCAGCGAGAGCCTCCTCGTGTCCCAACCGAAGGAGGAAAATCTTGCCCTTTTCACTCAGTTGAAGTTCTTCTTCTCGCGTCAAAGCAAAAAGTCAACAAGCACAAGCAAAACCAGGCAATAAAAAAGAGCCGTATGTTGAGCTGGAGCCCAACCTCAAAAATAACGGGGCCCATTTCAGGGCACTGCCATGGTCTGTGTGTGCAGCACTCACCACCACGGGGCTTTTTCACATTTTATTGTCTTCCAGCATGAAACCGTGATGTATTCAGCTGAATAAATTGAGGCAAAGGATTCACACCCTAAGTTAATACTGAGCAGCTGTGGCTCTCTGCGTAAGTCTGTAGCAGCGCCGCACATCTTCATCTCATCTCCCATGAGTTGAATGTGGCTCGCCAGCACTTACCTCATGAGGACTTTGTACTCCGGTGCGTTGGAAGACCACCTGTCACCGCGCTAATTCAGGCTAATTTACATGAGCGAACCTGCGCCTGGCCGTTTTTTGCCACACGAACCACAGCTAAGAGGGACACTTTAGTGCAGCGGGTAACCACAGGGTACCACATCCTCCTGGGTGACACATTCAAGGCCGGGACTGCAGTGCTGAGTTGTTCTGTTCACATGGGTTTCTTCCCGGGAAGGAAACAGTCACCCTCTCCTCTATCCTCCTGTAGTCCGAAAACGATGCAAGTTGTAGCCAGAGTGGACTTTGAACGGGTGGCTCTCGCCCCGACTGACAAATTATTCCGGGTTGCAGTTGCTGATGCGGGATCATTGTCCCCCTCGAACTGAAGGAAAGTCCCTTCTTCTACCGCTCGTACCCTCCTTGGTGCCTGGCGCCATCACGCCCCTCCCCTCCCACTGGCAGCAGTGCTATCTCATATACAGTATGTATGTGTGACCAGCGTCGGAGGACCGGCCCCAAAAACAAGAGCAAAGGCCGCAGCCAAACATGCGGGTCCACGCAAAACAACACACGAGGCCAAAATAAAACAACAAACACAAATGTAACCGTGCGTTGTTTGTGTAAAAATAAATATACAGTCCCTGAAATGAGCTTACTCTTCTGTTCCTGCTGCAGATTAAATTACTTTTTTCCTCCAAAAAGCAAATGGAAGAATTTATTTAGATGGAAAAAAGTTCACTGACAGTGAAAGAAGTTTAACTTCCGTTTATTTATTCACGTATATCTGACAATCTGTAACAATGTTTTTGTTACAAACATCAATAAAGCATGAAATTATTTCTCTTGATTTTCCATAAAAAAAGAGGAAATGGCTGAAACAAAGTAATTTCCTCTTCAGCTGCAGGATCAGCAGGGAAAATAGAAACCTTTCGTGTCCCAAGGCCCTCAGCACCACACTCAGCTCAGGTTCTTCCATTTGTTGTTCTTCACAGTGTGACCAAAGAACATGAGAGCAGGTTTCCCCTTTGGTCATCAGCCAATTAAAAATGAATGTTGTGCTGGGTATTTTTGCCAAAATGGAGATGCACAAAAACCCCTGTCAGATAGATTTTGGGTTTGCAGTTCATGGATCACTCGTCTGCCTCAGCCTCCGGAATGAATCACGGACCAACAGTGATGTTACAGTATGTCTTGGGACAGCCCTCCAGCCAAGCAAATGCAGCTCGATTTTTCATTTTTGACATGAGCCATTTGGCATCGGTTACTTGCAGGCAAAAGCTACTGAGTTCCTTAAGTTGTCACATATCCTTCACAGTCCCTCAGGACATGAAACTTGCTTAAATCTGTTGCAGACATTTCACAATATGTTCAGCATTAAGCATCATCACGATTCCTCTCGTAATTAAAAAAACAACTGCTAACATAACTCACTTTTACTTGGCATCCAGTACCTGTTACAAGTTTTGGTTTCCATATTTTTTTTCCACAATTGACAGCTTTCTTCTCTTCTCTTTTCCCTCTCCTTCGCTCTCCTTCCTCTACACCTTGTTCCTGTGGAGAATTAGAGACTCTCCTCCCTCCCCAGTCTTGCAGACACTGTGAAGGTCCAAGGACCCAATTCACCTACAAACCAGTGAGTCCAAAACGTGGCAAAATAGGTGGAAAAACACCGTCACGGGTTTTAATAAAATATTCTGTTGCGCTTTGTTTGCCTACTAAGCAAAGTAGGAAGATGAAGCTGTTTGTACAAGTCGATCGTTGTTACTGTCCGCTCGGGGCACCGCGATCAGGTTACCTACAGCAGGGCGGGGGATGCGAACCCAGCTCCTTCCCGCGGCACCAAGTCAAACTGCTGTGCTGCCTGCTGCCCCCGGCATGCAGCGGTGCATTTTATTGTTTCTGTGTGAATAAACGTTCATTTGCTTTTTCCTGGGTTTCCTGAATAATTACGAACGGCAAAACAGACGTGACATTTTAGCGATTGTGACCAACTTGTTTTCACCCGGGGGAGACGTCCACCAAACTGTAAAACTGCAACTCAAGATTCTCTGCCGTTTTTTCACAGTTACGCGTCAAAATGAACGAACAAATAAAGCCAATTCACAGCAGCATGACCCCCAAAGGGATGTCTGGGCAGCATCACCAGATCAGCAGCACCGCAGTGTTTATCTGATTTGCAGAAGCCTACCTGTGTGTGTGTGTGTGTGTGTGTGTGTGTGTGTGTGTGTGTGTGTGTGTGTGTGGTGCTCAGCACTGGAAACAGGGCCTCATGCTGTATATATAAAGGAGCTTAATGAAACAGAGCTATGGGGGGTCATTAATACTGTATATTGCAGAAATGCAGCTTGAAAATTGAGCAACATAATAGAAAATAGAACAGTTATATATCTTGTAATAATAATACCACACGATAGCAAATAAACACAGAAAACAGGCTATTTTCACAAATAAAAAATGTTTGTTGTATATTGTTGTTTAGAAGACGTGGTAAATTATACTGATAATGCGATAATGACAAAGGCCTGCAGTCAAAGGGGACCGACAGCAAGCGGTGCCAGTCGAGGGTTTGTTATCGCTTTAGTCCTTTCAGTAACACAATGTAACAGTAACACACATTTGTTTTATATTTCATCTCGAAATATAAACTTGGATAAAAGTTTGCTTTAGCATCTAGAAGAGGCCATTAAAATGTGCGATACATACGTGTCACCTCTTTAATGTCATGAATAGTTTCCCTCGAGGCCTCCTGACCAGCTGACCTCAGACGCATTTCCAGAGGAACAAATAGCCGTCCTTGTCAGATTTCCGCAGAGCAGCTAAAAGGTTAATCCTTCTGCCGCGCCGCTGCTGCCAGCCGGTCTGACACTGCGTGACATTAATTCCAATTTAAATAAAAAATATTTATTGAAATTCAGAACTGTAAATTTAGGCCTTCGTGATCACCCCGCTAACTGCGTAATCCCGTGTCTTTCAGTGTGTTACGCACTTTCTTTGTGTATCGATCGCGTGTCTATATGGTAGTGACCCAGCTAAGATCAATGGTCTGTATGGCAGCGACCCCCCCCAGAAAACAAATCGACTGAGAGGGAAATGAGCCTGACAGCAGCGAAGGCCACAGCTACTTGTCCTTAACTAAGACTTTTCTTAAGCAGACGGGTGGCTTTTGGGTGACGCTTGTTTGCAGAGCTGGTGCCAGGTTTTAACCGGTCGATTCATCCTTTTCCTCACTTGAAATTACTTTTTCCCTCTAATATGTGATCCTTTTAATTTCAGCTCACGGACCTTTTCCTCGGAGCCTCTTTTTTTCCTAGCCGCACCCACTGCTGAGTCAGACCCGTTACTCCTCAGACCAAACAAGACTTCCGCCACTGTGTCAGGATTCGTATAAATTCCGATTTTTAACCAATGATTCCAGTCAAACGCGATTATTCAGTTATTCAACTAAATCTGACCGGTAAACCGGATCGGAACGTGGTCCGAGGGACTGAGAACCACAGCAGATTCTTATCCCTCGGCGACAAACAAAACAGAGCAGCCGGCCTTTCTGTAGACGTCGGGCTGGGACCGGCGACCGCCGCTGACCTTTTCTCACGCTGCTGCGCGTCTGAGAAGCCCACCGTGGTTCAGCTTTTCCGATTCGAGCGGAAGTCAAATGACACGTCACCTAAACTAACCTCTCGATATTTCCTCAGCTGTCACGTGTGCTCTGGGTTACTTGAAATGCGGGCCCAAAAGTTCTGCCTGAAGGAGAAATCCTTCAAATCCTCCAACTGCACGCTAGATGTGTTCACTAGTCTATATTTTGTCCACACACAACTCTGCTCCTAGCAGCCAATGCTGTCGTTTTGCCAACTTGCAATATAGACACAGAGAAGTTTTTTTTTTTATTATCAAACCGGTAATGTGGTGAAATCTTACGGAACAGATAGGAGACCAGGAGAGAAGTGGATGTGTTTCGAGACCCTTCTTGAATGTTAAGAAAGATTCGGCAGCTCAGAATCAGTGAGAACGGGAGCTCATTCCACCACGTGTGAGGCTCACGTGAGGACCTTCTGGCTTTTGATTTTGGACTTGTGTGTGGGACCACCGAAGTTGGAGAAGCTTAGCAGTCTGGAGTGGCTGTAGTGAGTGATCAGGTCCCGCAGGTATTGGCGTGCAGACCCAGTACGGTCACAAAGACCGTAACCAGTGTCGAGCTTGACTCGGCACATGGAGAAAGACAAGGAAGGGAGACGCATGGGAGCACTTTGGCAGGTCAAACGCAAGTCGTGCTGATCCAGGATTCTGGATCAGCTGGGGACACTTGACCAGACAGGAGGGATCTGGAGGAGCGCCGTGGCCTGGACCAGAACCCCCGCAGAACGCGTTGTGAGATAAGCGCGGCTCCTGCAGATGTTGCGCCGGGCGTATCTGCGTGAGCGGCATGTGCTGGGAGAAGCGCAGTCGAACAGACCGTTACTCCCAGGCTCTGGACCGATGAGGCAGAAATGAGACACTCATCCAATTTGAAAGGGAATTTGTGACGGGTAGAGGGATCTGCTGGGAGGCGAACGATCTCAGTCTCTGCTTTCACTCTTCTGCCTGGGAATCAGCACCGCCTGCCCTCAGAATTTTGACTGACACCACAGTTGAGCCTATTCTGTAAAGCCTGTCAGTTTGGAAAAACTCCATCTAAGCTCACGGTTGACTTCCCCCTACATCGAATGTCATTAATGCAACCCGAGGACACGTCCCTAATTCTCCGAAATGAGCTTCCAAAGTGCCCGTTCGGGGGGATCTGTCAGGTGTTGCATCAGCCAGGTTTCACACGCGGGCATTTCGCAGCAGACCGACAGACCTCGCGGCTTTAACGGTGCTCCGCTAGATACCTACCAGCACTTCCATCTGTGTACCTGACCCACAGTCCGCTTTGATGCCGCAGGTAGCCGGATGTTTCCGAGCAGAAGCGGGCGCGCCGCTGGCTCAGCCCGCTGTTGCCTGGCGCGGGCCGCGTTCGTCCGGGGCCTATCGGGCCGCGCCAGATGAACAACAACCTCTTCAGTCGGGTAAAATACGAGTGGAGAGCAACAATTCCCGGTCATATTTACAAATTCACAATGGCGCAGATAATTACAGCGGTGCCGCAACACGGCGCCGCGTAACATAGATTAATTTCACATCGCAAACAATATCCTTGCTGTAATGTATTGCTAATTTAACATGCGTGACCTGTGGGTATTGAAATAATGAAACACAATACACAAGGAGCCTGCGCTATTTTTATGAGTGCGCTTGCTGCCCAGGCCTGGGAATAAATCTGCACCCCAACAGCAGGGGAGGTGCCGGGCGATGTGACCTCACCACCTGGCAACCGCACGATCGCTGTTCCGGCGAGTTCTCCGTCATCCCCGTTCACTGCAGCGGGGGCCAGGATTACATAACGCGCTTCTTTATTGCTTTTCAAATGTCATCGGAGGACCTTGTTAGTATTAACAATAACGGCGATGAAAATCAGCTCTGTTATACATCAGCATAGTCGAGTTCCCTCTCAAATGGAATAAGAATTCGACCGGAGCCTGGAGCGAAACACGCAAGAGCTTAAAAAGCGAGAGCGCAACAGAAATCCAGCTGACGCGGTTAAACAAGCCAAAATAAAATACGAGGTTTGCGCGAGGTGGAGCCGGTTCGAGCGAGCGCAGTCTCCGCCGACTTGTTTTGTGGGGGGGGTGCTGATTTAGTCGGTCCGCTGCTGTGTGTTTGCTGGGCTTATTTGGTTAGTGCTGTGTGTGTGTGTTAAGCCACTGTTGGTCTGTTTGGGCAGAATCACATTACTTCAGCCTGCAGAAGCTGCCCTTCTCCAGAGAGTCACGGCTCGCGCCATTTGTTTCCTCCTCAACCATCTGACTCTGTATTCTTCATCTGGTATTAATATTGTTGTTTTTATTATTATTGAGCTCTGCGTAGAGGTTTGTGACTCTTGCATTGAATGACCCACTAGACGAACAGCAGCCTTTGTGGTCCCATCACCCCCTGTCATCTTTTAAAGATGGGCCAGCGGTGGACCAGCAGATGGTGCGAATCCTCACCTGACAGCAGGTGTGAGTCCGTCTGCGGAACTGAGCCCCAATAAAACACACTCGACCAGCACTGCCTCCCACGGCGCTCTTCTGTCTCAGAATAATTTATCGTCATAATTTTATATCCGTTCTCCATAAAATGCACGGTTTCGTGTGTTTATTCACTACTGTTAGAGGGATATCTAATCGATTTCGCATCGTCGCCCAATTTTCAAGCTCTGTTTACACAGTATCTTCCATTAAGCTCCATTTCTCAACAGCACGTCTACAGGGCCAGTCGCTGTACGACTGTTTTCCCCACAGTCCAAAGAGGCAGTTTTCAGCAGTTGTGCAGCAGGACGTCACGTGGGGGACCAGCTAATAGGAACGTAATAAAAAATACACCTGCATAGCTGTGCAAAAAGCACATTTTACAAGAATTATTGTTGACATGAAATATTAGAAAGTGGCGACTGAGCTGCAAATGATGTGTGGAAAGGAGGACTTAAACTAAAAGTATTAAACAGAAATGGAAAAAACATTGGAGTTTAATTTTTTATGCAGTTTTACTTTCTTCTTCTCGTGTTTGTGGAACACGCTGGAAACTGCTTTCTAAAACGCAGTTTTTCCTTGCGCCTGGTGCAGGGCGGCTGTTGACAGGGGGCTGTGTTCCCGCTCTGTTGTCTTTTATTATCCGCGTCTCTCGTCGCACGAACACCTGAAATTTTACTCCCTGAATTAACACCTCGCGTTATTATTTATTACTGGTTCACTGGTTTGTTTTTCCTCTCCCTGCCTGTCGACTGAGAACGTGTGACACGGCCTACGCCTAAAGTCACCAGTTTCCCGTTTCACTAAAAGGTCTTTTATTACGGACGATTAATATTTCAATGAGCGGGAAGAAGGAGAGCCAGTAAAGTGGAGGTCGAGTCTTTTTCCGTGTCTTTATGTCTCACCAGCTAATTGAACCTAAGAAAAAACAATTCATATGTGGCCCATAAGAAATGGACGACGCGGCGCGGTTTCAGGGTCCGGCCGCCCCGGTCGCTCGACCCGCCGTCTTCGAGGGGCCGGAAGTGCAGGAACCGCCGAGAAACTTTGCTCTTTTCGGCCTCGCAGATGCCCTTCGGGTGCCGGCCTCGCATCTTCATTTCCCGGGCGCCGCGCCTCGGCCGCGAGGGAAGGCGGCAAATTGCTTCCCGATGAAACGCGCGGCAACTGCCAGGCCGTCGACGGAGCGTTCGATCATCTGCGGTTATTCGCGCCGACGTACGCTTGCACCTGCAGTATTAACGTCCCCTGTTGGTCAGCGATAATGGAGATACGGGCCCTGCGAGAAACGCGGCGCGAAAGCGAGCAGCGTTTAAGGCTGCGATCGCCGCCGGCGGGTCCAGCTTATCGCTCTTGGCAACGTTTGATCTCAGATCGGGTTCCTCGGAATAAATACTCGTGTTTTGCCGGGAGAACATATTAGCTGTCACCGGTCGGAAAAAACGCGTTGCTGTTTGGAAACCCACCCGAGTGAATCCGCCATAATGAGCCACAGGGGGAGCAATTAGGGAGGCAAAGCATCTAATTAATACCTATAATTTTTGATGCTCTGTGACATGAATCGAGATTAATGTCAGCACCTCAAACGGAAGCTCAGACTTCCGTTCAAACTGTGGGATTTGTGCTGCTGCGCAGGACGACGGCAGCTGTTTGTCTCTGTTTTATGTGTCTGTCTGCGGCCTTCGCCGTTGCACCGATCGACGGCCGCCGTTTCATCGCAGCCGCAAGCGAGGAGTATCGTCTCGATTAGTTTGTCGGTAAGCGGCCTTTTCCTTCCGCCGGCGTCTGGTTGTTCCTCCCGTTCTTAGAAAGTGTAAGTCGGGCAAAATGGCTGAACGGAGCAGCTGCTTTCTAGCCGGGTGTGAAAATACTCGCTTTTACCTGGCACGGCGTTTGAGGGGCACGAAGAGACTAGCCAGCGATCGCAGTGTTTCAATCTGAGGCCCCAAATGGAAACGCTGAATAATTCATCTGCTTCCTTCAGCGTGAACGGAGGCTGTAGGCAAATGTTTACCGGCGATTGAAAGTATGGAATTAAGTTTTAATTCCACTCCACCCTTCAACCATCCACCCCCACAGCGCAGATTAAAGCGGGACGGTGGTTTTGTGCAGAAACTCTGTCTGTTCGCTTCCCCGCGAAACCTGCACGTGCCTCACGTGGGAAGTTCGCTTAAACACACCGCGGCAGCCGCTCACCTGTACCTGCGGGAGAAGAGCTGCGAAGAAGCTGGGAGTCTGAATACGAACACAGCACTGTTTTTGCCAGACTCAAGAGATATTTGCTTAAAAGTGGGAAACGGAACTGAAGTGAAACTGTGATTAGAAACTTGGAATTAAAGCAGATTCAAAATTATGGCAGGAAACATAAATCAGACGTGGCGAATCTGCTGCATCCATCGATTTTCCGTAACGGCTTAATCCCGGTTAGGGTGGCGGTGGTCCGGAGTCTGTCGCGCAATCGCAGGGCTTTAAAAGTGCTCCCACAGGGGACGCCAGTCCATTGCAGGGCGGCCACACACACACACACACACACACACACACACACACACCGTCACACACTAGAGACCAATGAAACATGTTGTCTGACTGTGGGAGGAAACCAGAGCTCCTGGAGGAAACTCACACAGACACGGGGAGAACCAGCAACCCCCACACAGGCTACTGATCTGGATTCGAAGCCACAGCCCAACGTGCCTGGAGCCGGGAGCTACAGGGTCAGGGTGCTTTAAACAGAGGAAGCCGAATGTGCCCCCCCCCCCCCCCCACGTGCAGGTTGAGAACGGCAACAAAAAAAAAGTCAGTGTCTGATGTCACTTTTCACAATCTGCCCCGGTGTCCCAACAGCACCAGTGGCTCCATTTTGAGGCGTAAAATCACAGCTTTAATTAACTCTGCGGGTTTTTTTTTTTTTTTTTGGCTCCGTCGTGAGTCGGGGCCCCTGGTTGCCATGGCAACGAGCATTCGAGGATTTGAGGACGAGGAAACGTGCGCGTGAACCGCGGCGTGGCGGCGTCGCCCGTAGCCGTGGTTCCCCCACACGCATCACAAGCGCTTCGGCGTGACAAGCCACCGTCCTTTATTAACCCGCATTTCTCCGCACTGGAGCATGAAAAGCAGAGCGGCTGTAAAAGTGCTAATTCACGCTGTGCCGGTAAACGATCCTGTCGACAGTGTGCGTATATAAGCTGACAGTCTCACACACACACACACACGCGCGATCTCCTGTAGGTACCGCACGTGTCATGATAAAGCTGGCCGAGGTGCCGCGACAGGGACACGGAGCTTTTAGCGCTGCAAGTGGGAGCCCTTATTTCTGCACGTGTTCTGTAAGGCTTCATAGAGCGCAGGACAGCAGGGCCGCGTGTCCCTGAGAAACAGCCGCTGATGTCGCATCCCTGCCACACATCGACACAGCTATCAGCTACAGATGGTCCCTGATCAACATCCCGCGCAGGTGTAGCACCGGTTGCCTCAGAAGGAACCTGCGAGAACCTCATCTCGGCGGAAGCCTGAGGTTTCTTCTTTCACTCGCATCCGCTGGACTTTATTCGGTTTTGGCAGGAAAACACGTCGGCGAACGAGTCCTACACTGACAAGCTTTATTTACAAGAAAGCGGCCCCTCGGTCACCGAACTACTTCATTTATTCCTTTAGCTCCCACTTTCCTGCCACGTCGCGGTTTTAGACACCGCGCCGTCGTCCCGCTTTCCGTCTCACCCGAGCGGCGGGGGGTAAAGGAACCGTGCTCACGGCTGCGGCAGCAGGGGGCGCAGCCGAGCTCCGTGCGCTCCGCCCCGCTGCTGTCCGTCACCGACGCCGCGCAAAATGAGCGCCGCGAAAGCACATTTCGGTGGAAACGGCCGCTGTCGGTGCTCGGCGGTCCGCGGAACGACTCCACTGTGAAAGTGTGAAAATACGCGGCGGGGTTGCAGTGCCGCTGTTGTGAAAACCGCCGCGCGTGTTATCCCGCTTGTTTTGTCACCGTAAGTCACAAATGCAAATACGATTGACCTTAAATGTTAAGCGAACCGTGTTCCGGATTTCTGCTCCAACAGTAAGATGGAACGGCATTTCAGTGACTCGGCAGGACCTCGTCACCCTCGGAGAACATGTGAGAACCGCGAGAAACGAATCAGAATTACAGGTGTAACAGGAATAGGTAGGTGACCTCACGCGGCAATGAATGTGACAAATGAGAATAGGTGCGAATAGCACTGATTCCTATAAATGGCTCGTGTGATGCTGTAATGTTGAAAAACAGGACAGGCTGAAGTCGGGGAAGATGCTTCCACCAGCTGCTGTGATGTGAAACTTTAACTAGATGTTTTCGGTAGGACCGTGGAGGTAACTATAAGGACTGCAGGAAAGCCAGCCAAGNAGCCCCTGCGGTCGCACCCGAGCGAACCCCGCAGGCGAGGGGCGGGGCTTGGTCCAGAGGACAGAGTGGGGTCGGGGGATGATTGGGGGGGGGGGGGGGGGTTGGGGGGGGGGGGGGGGGGGGGGGGGGGGGGGGGGGAGAAAAATTGTCCCTGATTAATGACAGACACTGATAGTGACAGATAGTGGCAGCAATTTGTGTCACCGGGACAGAAAAATGGCCGCCGGTTCGCTCAGAATCACTGGCTTGTAAATAAGACATCATAGCAAGAGGAGAGCAGTCAACAAGCCATAAAACGGAGCGGATGATCCAGCGGGTGTCGGGGGCGCGTGGCGGGCTCTTTGCCCCCCCTCCCCGGGTTGTCAGTGCCTCAGAACACATTTGATGCCGCTCCTCAATCTGATCCCCCTTCCTCAGCTTTTATCCCGGGGGGGGCCGGACCTCCTCCTATGGGGCGCCTCCCGTCCTGTCAGCAGCGGCGGAGATTAATGCCACCACCCCCCCGCTTGGGCACCTAACAGGTCCTTTCGCTCTGTTTTCACACGGAAGGAAAGAAAACAGCGATTTCTTCCCCCTCCCGCCGCTGTCGGGCTCATTTTCGTTTCACTCGGCCCTGAGTGATGTCAACGGACACATTTTGGCAGCTGGAAGCATCGGGCCGCCCCACAAGCCGCGCATACGTCCTTCTCCCATACGTCCGTAAACCTCCGGCCTGGCTGGATTGAGTCGGCGTTGCCTCATCCTCTCCGGCGTCCGCAGCCCCGCTCTTCCTGCGACGGATCAGGAAACACTCCGCCGCAGCCGCCCGCTAATTCATTTGTTCCAATACCTTTGCAGTGATTCGCTACAGCAACCCGTCTGCAGCGCCGCTCCCCGCTTCCCATTGTGTGCGTCGCCGCAGCCCGAAAAGGTGTAACAGGATTTGGGGCGGCTTTTTCACAGCCGGATCGGGCGGTCGGGGGGCTCCCGGGACTCTGTCCGAGTTGTCCGACAGTTGTCGAACAGCTGGGGAAAGTGCGGCGCGCGGTGGCCCTGACAGGGGGGCAGCTCCCCGGCAGACACCCGTCGCCCCTCGTCCTCCGGTACCACCCGGAGGGTATCTCCGGGTATCCCGGCGAACTGCAGGCCTCTAACTGCTGCTGCCGTCGTGCTGGAGGATTAAAGATGAGTTTTGGGGAACTAGCTGAGCATAATAAACACGTTTGTCATGTTTTAGGCAACTTACGCATCTATTTTTTTCTTGATTTGGAGAGGAAAAAAATCTACCCAGCGGTACATAATAATTTACATATAAGACACTTGTAATGTAGAGAGTCAGAAACGTTAAAGAGCCAAAATATTTTTCTCATGTTGACTTTTGGTACTTAAGCTCCCCTTTGTCGTACACGTTAAAATCCAGCAGCCGCGTGAGAACCTTTCTGCGCGTTTTTAATGAGGATCTCTCGATTTCAGTGTGTAATCGCTGTTAGACCCCACGCACTTCACACGTCCAGCTGCGCTCCGCTACGTCTCCATCTACATGCAGAGAACATAAATGGCTCCACGTGGGATCTAAAAATGTTAGGATTTAATCAACGTGTCAGATGATCTTCGTGCGACTTTGGCAAATGAGCTGAGCGTGGAGAGCCAATGGAAGCCTCTGGAAAGTCCGCCTAAATGTAAAGTACCAAACCGTTGGGATTCGTCAGCGATGCACCGATGTGTCGCGTTAAAGGTGGGTGGTTTACACCTCCAAACATGTTCAGGTGAAAGAAGACGAAACTGGACGGTTGCTGATACGCTCTGTCTGTGTCACGCAGCGGCTTCGTGCTCACGTTCACGTTCACGTGCTACTATGGAAACGCCTCCTGTTGCTACGGCACCACAGCGTGCCGCTGCGTGACAACATATTAAGTCAAATCACCAGAATGATCCATCTGGTTGGTTTTATCCCTGACCTAAAGACTCATGAGGTCAACAGGCATCTGGGCTTCCTCACTCACCGCACTTTTTTAGGATAAACGTGTGACGTGCAAAACCAGCAGCAGGTAGTGCGGCGGTCAGCGGTTAGGGTAGCGGTTAGCAGGTAGGGTAGCGGTTAGCAGGTAGTGTAGCGGTCAGCAGTTAGGGTAGCGGTTAGCAGGTAGTATAACAGCAGTTAGCAGGTAGTGTAGCAGTTAGCAGGTAAGGTAGCGGTTAGCAGGTAGTGCAGCGGCTAGCAGTTAGGGTAGCAGTTCGCAGGTAAGGTAGCAGGTAGTGTAGCGGTTAGCAGTTAGGGTAGCAGTTAGCAAGTAAGGTAGCAGTTGGCAGGTAAGGTAGCGGTTAGCATGTAGTGTAGCAGGTAGTGTAGCGGTTAGCAGTTAGGGTAGCAGTTAGCAAGTAAGGTAGCAGTTAGCAGGTAGTATAACAGCAGTTAGCAGGTAGTGCAGCGGTTAGCAGGTAGTGTAGCAGTTAGCAGGTAGTGCAGCGGTTAGCAGGTAAGGTAGCAGTTAGCGGTTGGCAGTTAGCATGTAGTGTATCGGTTAGCAGGTAGGGTAGCTGTTAGCAGGTAAGGTAGCAGTTAGCGGTTGGCAGTTAGCATGTAGTGTATCGGTTAGCAGGTAGGGTAGCTGTTAGCAGGTAAGGTAGCAGTTAGCGGTTGGCAGTTAGCATGTAGTGTATCGGTTAGCAGGTAGTGCAGCGGTTAGCAGGTAGTGTAGCAGTTAGCAGGTAGGGTAGCTGTTAGCAGTTAGGGTAGCAGTTAGCAAGTAAGGTAGCAGTTAGCAGGTAGTATAACAGCAGTTAGCAGGTAGTGCAGCGGTTAGCAGGTAGTGTAGCAGTTAGTGGTTGGCAGTTAGCATGTAGTGTATCGGTTAGCAGGTAGTGTAGCAGTTAGCAGGTAGGGTAGCGGTTAGCGCTGCTGTCTTGGAACTAAAGAATGTGAAATTTGCTATAGTGCTACAGAACAAGGCAGTAACCCAGTATGTTTTAAGTGTAAAAATATCCAGCTCTGGTTGAACAACTATAAAGTCACTTAGAACACAACCTGGACGTTGCAAGATTCCTTAAGCAAATGCCTCAGTTAGATGAGAAAACATAAAAAGCAGCAGAAAACCGTAAAGACAAGTATCTGTAAACAAACTGCGACTCCAACGTTAAAATCGGGCGGCGGAGGCGCTCTGCCCCTTACCACAGTAAAATGGCATCGTAGTGACCGTATGACGGGTGTTATAGCTGCAGTTGTGCGGCGCTGCACGGGCGCTTTGCTTTGTCTGCTCGGCCGAGCCGCAGAGCCGCAGACGTATGCTAGTGCCGCACGAGCGTGTTGCAATGCGCTCGCAACCTCCCTCATCGCACATTCCAGTCACAGCCGCCACACAAAGCAGCGCCGCGCCGCGCCGCGCCGCGCCGCGCCAGGGGCCTCCGCCGGCCACAGATGTATTGGACTTGACCGGGGTCCGCATCCCTTGCCTTCCGCTCGCCCCAGTTCTCATCCAATTATAGACCATCGCGGGGCCTGGCGAGCTCCCAACACCCGGGGGGGTCTCGCTTTCCGTACCTGTCCAAATTTCCTGCGCTCATATTGGAAGGGCCCCTGCATAAAGGACCGGGGCATTTGTCATTAATCATTAGCCGTCGCCGTGCGGGGGGCAGGCCAGCGTCGGGGGGGGGGTTCGCCCCACACCGGCGTGCTAATAATCGCTCTACTGAGAAAGGCCCACGGGAGTCGTTTCATCTGCATATTTGCGTGAAAGTGCACATGCGTGCAGAAGTATGAACGGTGGAGCATGTTTATTGCCTTTAAATGTTTCTCGTGATGTCGGCCGGACACGGATGGCAACGGCGCAACCGACGGAGGAGCACGGGGAAGCGGGGGTAGAGCTTTTACCCCCACGGGCTTGTATCCACATTTCAGCAGCCACCATCCTCACTGTCACAAACAGTAATCTTGCTGAGTGCTTTAAATCTGTACAAAGCAAAGGGGTGTCAGAAACGGTTTACCCAGGTGTCAGGAAGGCAGACCGCCTCTTTGTGCCGAGCCGAGCGTCATCGATCCGGACCGTTCGCTCGGCGCGTTACGCTTTAACCGCACTTTCCAAACTGCAGGACACGTGCGGGCTGTGAGACCCTTACTGTGCTTTCCAGGAGGTAAGACTCCACCGTGTAGAAGCGGCGCCTTCCTCTGCTGTGGAACATTTGCCTCAACTGCAACTCCGAGGCAGTTTCTACTTCTTAGGCGAAGCTGCACGCTGCCCAATAACCATTTGCATTTACAGCCAATTACCAACAACCGCGTTCTGTCTCTGTGCATTTTTCCTCTGATTTTAATGTTTACTCCTTTTTTTGTAATTGTATTCTACAGCTAGGAACTTTAATAAAGAAATATGAAAATGCCTGCTGCAATAATCAGCACCATCTGGTGCTCCTCAGGTTCACGCTCTCCCCGCTTCCTGCAGCCCGCTTTGGCTGCGAGGGGAAGTCGGTGGACCTGCACTGCCACCAAGAGGCGACAGACATAGCGGCCCTCCCCGCGCACCCTTCGTCTTTGTCCGGTTTATACGACGAACGGTCCCGCCGAAGCGTGGTCGTTCTCTCCTTCGCCGAACAGAGGGAACGCCGAGGGAGGGGACGTCGGCCATTTCGCGCGGCGTCCGGCGGCGGAGGCAAACCCGTCGGCCGTGCCAATTAAGGCCGTTTCCCCGGCGGACCAATGGCGGTGCGGCCTGCGCGAGGGGGCGTGGCCCGACCGGGGCGCGAAGTCCGCATCCGGCTTATAACATCAACACGGCAACTAAAAACAAAGACGCTTTCCGAGAGCGATTACGAAACACGGCGTATCGTGCCCGGTAAATTCGTACCTGGTTGCATTTGCTTTTCACACATCACGTCTTGCACTTATTTCCGTCTGCGCTTTTTTGTTCCTGCTGAATGTCACTGCACATTTAGAACTATTTTAGCGTGCAAAATAAATTATGATTCGCCAAATGGTGTAATTGCTCTTGAAAACAGTGTTTCTGAGGTGTTGACATTCGCCGTGGCGCCCGAGACCCGCCAAGTGACGCACGTGCGGTACACGTGAAACCCGGCTGCCGAGTCTGAGAGAAAAGCGAGCAGAAGCTTCCCGTCCGCCCCGTTTGCTGGGCGCAGGCGGCATTTCGCCCACGTTTTCGCCCGTCTGGTTCCGCCGTGTAAAACGAGCGCAACGATTTCTGCCCATTTCTCAGTATTAACCGCATTACTCCTGAAGAACGGCGGAAAACATCGCCGCGTCTCGGTTCCGTTAAAAAACCCGCAGACACAACGGCCGCTGTCTCTCACACATTACATCTGTATTCCCAGTCGGAAGTAAATGGGCTCTATAGATCTGAGTTCCAGACTGCAGTGGACGGGAGCAATAACGTGAGCTACTGTTTTTAATCACATCTTCTGTATATAAAAATGATTCCTTGCTCAGCCCATCATGGTCTCATATGTGAGTTTTGCTAGAACAAACCCTTAAACTTCGGCTGCCTCTGTAAGCCATCGATAAAGTGGTGGCAGCAGCAAAAGGCTGAGCCCACTTCTCCTCAAGCTGGGAGTCCTTACAGGGCCTCCTGCGAGGGAAGGAGGGGTGTTGACCGCTGCCTCAGATGGTGCTGAAAGCCGGGATCTCAGAAGAAGGCTGTTCCGGCAACACCGGGGCGGATGGAACCCGGAGCCGCTCCAGTCGATGTCCAGGGACAGCTGTTGCATAGACCCCCCCCGCAGCGGGGAGCGGTGTCCTGCGTGTCTATAAGATAACATAGTTAAGGTCACTTTAAATGCACTAATTTAGATGGCACTTTTCTGCAAACCAAATAAAATAATGTGTCCTCCTATACAGCGGCTAATTTTTACCGGGGTAACTTAGGGTAAATACCTCGTTCAAAGGCACAACAGTGTGAGCCACGGTTGAAACCGAGGTTCGTTCCGTATTTTACGTATTCATTGGGTGTTAAAGATATAGCTGCTCTGTTCTGCACTGTGTGGTTTTCAAGCCTCATCTGCACCATATACTGTATTTTTGAGCTCTAATAGCGCAGATCCACTTCTCAGCCACACGTCTGGAGCCGTGATCCAGGTATTACTGCGTATAAACAGCCCGTGGAGGCGGCTGCTGAAGTCCGTTATCGATAATGAGATCTACCTGCCCAGGTAAGAGGGTCCTCGCAGACGGCTTTCCTTCTGCACACGTGTGGACCAGTTCTATTTAGTTCATAAAATGTCAGATTAAACTGTCTCTTATGTTTACCGCCATTTATTACTCCTGGGGGGTGGAGGGGGGGGGGGCAGGTTTTCCGTCAGTGTTTGTTTGTCTTTTTTTCTCCACGGCTTCAGCTAATCAGCAGGGATGGAGATGCCCTTGTCTACCTCGGCCTACCCACAATGCACCACTGCCTCCTCGCCGCATGGGCGGTGCGTTCAGGCGACGCCGGGCACCCATGTGGAGGAGAGGTGTTACCAGCACGGAGGAGGCAGCGGTGGACCTGCGGTGTCCTCCTGCGCGAAGCCCAGAAAGCTGAGATAAGGACACGGGGAAATAATACGTTTCAAAGGATTACGCCTTTCCGCTCCCACGGACTTTTTTATTTATTTATTTTATATATATTTATATATTTGACAGGTTCGGACTTGTGTTATATGCACATTAGGTTTGAATAAAGACCACTCTTACATGTTTCTTGCATCAGCTCAAAACCCCCCCAGGCAAAGTGGTCTCTTTGATCAATGGATCTGTAGGATCGGCTTCGGACCAACTGGTACTGGTTTGAAAATAGGTTGTTGGAGTTTCTTTTTCATCTCGAAAATAGCAAAATGTAGGGGGAAAAAAACAGGAAAAAATGTGTGTGTTGGGGGTGGGGGGGTCCTCTATTAGTCCGGGACTGAAAGGAGGCGAAACAGTTGGCCGAGCACCAGCCCTCCCTCTCCTATCCGACGACGCACGTGCGGATTAGGGGTCCTCGCACACATCAGCTTTTTACGAAAGGCCCCCCCCTAATCCCCGGCCCCCCCAGCGAGACAATAATTACCACATTTCTTTGCCGGTCCGGCCCCCGTGCCTAAATCCCATCCCTGGACCGTGGACCAGCGCCACATGGCGTGAAACAGAAAACGGCACCCCTGTTCACACCCGTCGGCGTGTGGATGAGTGTGTGAGGGACCGAGAGGCGGGAAGGAAAGGCCAGAAGTCTCGCCGAGTCAGGTTGTTGGAGAGAAGCTTGAAAATGACATTAGGCACCATCCTTTTCCATCTGCGGGAGACGTTTAATGCTGGAGCGATAAGCGGAGAGACAGCAGTCTGTCCGTAACAGAGACCAGAGTCATCAGAAGTACAGTACTGTGCAAAAGTCTTAGGCACCTGTGGGGAAAATGCTATAAAGCGAGGACGGTTCCAGAAATAACGCCATGAATACTTATTAATGAATAAACCTTCTAAAAAGTGCAGTAGACAAAAAACAACCTCAACCAGATCAATATTTGGTGGGACCACCCTTTGCCTTTAAAACAGCATCAATTCTCTTATGCAAAGTTACATGCAGTTTAAGGTCGAGGTTGGTAGGTTCTTCCAAACTGGCCACAGTTCTTCTGCACACTTTGACTGTCTCTGCATGTCCTCCCAGACCGACTCGATCGTGTTGAGATGAGGGCTCTGTGGGGACCAGACCATCTGTTGCTCAAGATAGTTGTGTATGACTGAGATTGGGTGTCTGAGGTCATTCTCAGGCTGCAGAATGAATCTGGGACCAACCAGAAACCCCCCTGATGGTAGATAAGACTCTAGCTGTACTTCTCAACAAGCCTAAGACTTTTGCACAGTACTCTATTTCCTCTACTCTCATACGTCCTCACCTGCCAATACAAGCAATACAACGGCTTCAGCTCGCATGAGGCGTAATAAAACCTGAACTCTGCCTGCAAACCGATGACAGCAAACAAAACTTATATTCCCACTTCTGCTCAGAAGCCAGCATAGATCAATTGAGGGAACGAGATGGAGCTGTGTGTGTGTGTGTGTGTGTGTGTGTGTGTGTGTGTGTGTGTAGGAAGAAACTATATGCTTTCCAAAGTGCTTCTGCCCTGAGGGTCCAGCACAAAGGCGGCAGCTTGTGAGACGGTGCAGTGCCAGGGTGTATCATTTGATGCTCAGGTATCGCTGGCGAAGCCTCGAGGCGGAGTCATCAGATCATCGTCGGCGCGCTGCAGCTCGGGTCCTCAAAGGGGCAGTCGCCCCCAAACGCCGAGCTTAAATGCTGAACTCGGAGATTCGATTAAATGAATATGCATTAGTGCGCCGATATAAATGACTTCTTTTGTTTACCGCGAGGAATTCGTGCCGTGATGATGTCAATTGAGCGCCGTGCTGAGTCGGCCAAGCGGCTGCTTTTGATCCGTGCGGTCGAGTTTACTTCGTATCTCATTCCGTCTAACTGTCACCCTGTGTGGAAGCGATCAAGTCGGAAACAGCAAAGAAATATATTCGGCCGTCAAACGGGAAACTGGCCGTTATGCCGGATGATGAGAGGATTCCTTTTAAACGTCAGAGGAACGAAGGCCCTTGTGATGGGAGGCCGTTTGATGGCTTCTGAATGAGGACGGAGCGGCCAAATAAATGAGGATTTGTTTAATTTTGACTCCTGCTCTACTGTTATTCCGTCGTTTCGCCCCCGTGTCGGGGAAAGCGCCCGGGACGGCAGCGGCGCAGCTGCTCCGACGCACAAAACGAAGCTCCGGCCGAATGAAAAGCAATTATGACGGTTAAGGGCCCGGCCGCTTTGGTGGGAACGAACGGTTTATAGAAAAGTCTCGAGAAATTTGGCCGGGGAGGAAACGCCGTTCCTGGCAGACGCAGCCGGAGAGGAAACATCAAAGTGGCACTTTCTTTTCCCCCAGCCGCCGTTTAATAATTGCCGTTTAAAACGTTGCTTTGCTGGGTCAGCCCTGTAGAGACAACAATTGGTTTCGCTGCTCACTCGGCTTCACATTGTCTGGGATTCTTATTTTTCATTTCGTTTCTTTTATTTATTTATTTATTTATTTATTCATTTTTTTTTTCCGGGCCATGAAACGATTTCCGCTCCGACTCTCTTCGCTCTAAACTGCTTTGAATTCCCCAAACCAGAAAATTAGGGATGTAAAAATAGAGGCGAGCTCTAGTTAAGCAGCGGCACATCCAGGTGCGGCTGCGGGACCCCAGACCCGGGACCCGGCACCGGCAGGACGGGAAGCCGTCTGGCTGTTTGATGCCGAAAGGCTCTAACAGCCTCACAGATCTTTAAGCGCCTTTTTCTATCTGCCTTTTTTCTTTTTTACTGGGTGTTTATTTGTAAAAAAAAAAAAAAAATCCCTTTTTTGCGTTAAGTTTGTCCACCTCAATTCACTTTTATTTTTATTCTGTGGTTTTCAAAGTTTCCGACGCCACAGCCAATGTTGTAATAGAATGTAAAGCAGTGGCGGTGCCGCTCAGTTTGACAGAATTATAACTTTTACGCCGCTGTGTGCAGGTCCATGTCCACACACACACACACACACTCGGATATATTCCCTTTTTCCACGCTTCCCGAGTATTTTCCACACACTGTAATACAGGACTGGCATCTAAATGCTTTAAGGGCGTAAAAACCATAAATAAAATGCTTCCTAAAAATTACACTGATCTTAAATCAAAACCCAAAATTCAGCAGCTAAAAATGATAATAAAACAAGACGGCGCCATAATTTCACTGCCATTACTTTTATTAGCTTGTGCAAAATTTTAAATGGGTCACAGGACGTGCAAGTTAAATATATGAATATATTTTCTTAATGCACGTATTTGGCAATATATGTGAAATTATTACCCAGTAGAGCGGAGACCAGGCCGATTTCTCACCGTGGCCCAAAATGCCCGATCGGAACTGTTAACTTGCAGGATCTGTATGGGAACCAGCACAGTCTTTGTTTCATTATATGCGTTTATGGGAGGTGAACGTGAGCGGAATGCGGGGCATTAAAATAGGTGCCGAGCGTCGAAAGGACCCCTCGCTGACAGAGCGGGCACGGCAGTGTAAAAATGTGAATGATGCGGCCAGACTTTTACCCACCCAGTCCGAGAGGGGGGATCGATAACCGACATCTCGGCCGAGACGGTGGGCCAGAGATCCGCCTGAACCTCCAGGCTTCCTCCTCAAAACAAATCAACTTGTGCAGTGACACGAGGGGCTTTCCGAGGCCGACCCCCCCCCCGACGTGCTTCCGAGTCGAACCATTTTCCACTGAGAATTTGGAACGTCGCTGCGCCTCTCGGCGCCTCGGGCCCAAACCCAAATCCTTACCCTTGAACACTTCTTATTTCTTTTTTCGACGTTATCTGGGAACGGAGTGTGACAAAGTGCTCGGAAAAGGGGGGCCGTGAAGTTTGTCCCTGGTAAAGTCCCCCTGCAACGCAAACAGAAGGCATGTCTGTGTGTGTGTGTGTGTGTGTGTGTGTGTGTGTGTCTGTGTGTGTGTGTGTGTGTAGCTGCCGTGGCAGAGTTGTTCTAAACCTCTTTGTTTAATACTAATGAAGAGAAGTCGTGACATCAGCACAGAGGGACAGTAATGTACCTGCTTGCTTCGGTGACAGGTGTGACAGGATCAGACTCCCGTTCGTCATGGCGTTGACGTGAGGGCAGCCCGCCGGTCGGCGTTCCCTTCAGTGCAGACGCGAGCGCTGAGGACGCACCTGCAGGAGGTCGCCGGGTTGAGCCACGTGTCCCAAACTGGCAGGACCTCTGCTCACCTTCTGCCGTGACACTGGCGCCACGGTGACAAGGCGACCCTCTGTGGCACCCGGGCAGTATGGCTGTGTCCCCGTTCCCTTCAGGGCTGCGCGAAACCGCACCTCTGAGCCTCTGTGTTGCAGCGCCACCCTGTGGTCCGTCTTTCTGTAACAACCCGGGTCCCACAGCACGGTTTACCGCGGTTCACCGTGTTTCGCTGCGGTTCACTGTAGTGATAATTCAATCAAAAGTAGAAAACTCAGCAAAAATCCTATTTACCAGAAGATGTTCTCTTACAAATTTAGTCGGCGGCCCACAGGGTTTGCGTATGGAGTGCAGTTCTGTATTAATAAATGTTCCCCGCTGGCAATTTAGAAAAACGCCGTGAAAAATATTCTTTTCCTGCCGCTGGACACTTGGTGAAAAAGCCTGCAGGTTTAAATCGGCTTTCATTGCTGCAGGTACGGCCCCCGGCGGGCCCTCGCCGCCCCCCCGGTAAAAGCTTCATCATTCGCCAGGACCTTTAAGTGACTTGACCGCATTACTAATTCATCGCATCTGTACATATAATAATGAAGAATTTAATTCGGTGCACGTGGCAAATACACGGCTGTCAGCAGAGGAGCCTCGGCAGCCGCACCGGAGCACAGAGGAACCACATACGTGGCACCAGAAAGTGGCACAAAAGAGCAGCAGAACAAACTTCGGCCGCAATTGGCCGCGGAACCGACGCTGCGGCGGCGAAGCGGGACGATGCCGAGGAGCACCACCAGGTGGCAGTCTGCACTTTCCTCTTCTCCGTGTCAATTAGGTAATTTGAGAGCAGAAGAGACTTCAGACATTTCTTTATACACACGGCTAAACGCGGCCGACTCTACTCTCTGCTCACAGTTACTCTTAGCCCATTTATACAGCTCAGTAATTTTTACTGCATCCATTCAGGGTAAGTACCGTGATCGGTGGTACAGCGGCAGGAGGTGGGATGTAAACATCTGTCCTTCGAGCACAAGGAAGCTCCTCCAGCCGCCGCGCCACCTGCTGCTCCACACCGTCATTCACAAGGTTTAAAAAGAAAAAAAGCCCCGAAGAAAGTTAGATATCATGTTTTTCTGTTGACCAGGATGGAAACAAACAGCTTTTTTCTCTCCTTCAGCAGTACACTTTATACCTTCAGAATAAGAGTAAACACAGCAGGAGGCGGGGAATTAGATCAAAGTTAAAGAGCCATATTGGGCTGCGGGGGACTGCGTTCCTCTCGGTGCCGCCCTGTATTTCATACACTCTCAATTGAGTGTGGATGGACAGCACAGGTTTGGCGCTCAGCGTGTCGAGCTGCCCCGGGACCCCCCGGGACCGACGTCAGAGAGGGGAGGAGGTTGAGCTCGGCGTGGAGGTCGGCCCGGCCGCCCAGGGACGAAACTGGGTCTGCCGTCGCTCCGGAGGACACCCCAGCGCCTTCACGTTGAGGTCGGCTTTGCCTGGAAGTGGCCGTGTGGAGTCCCGCCTGTCTGGGACCTCGGAGACGCCGCATTGCGGGAGGAAAAAACAGCTCAATTCCAAGCTCCCGATTCATGACTTTGAGATATGAAGCTCTTTGCATTGATTGATATATAGGATGTTACACAGTTTGATGCTGTGAAACCTTGATTTTTTTTCCATATCTGGCTGTAAATTCTACTGATCGTAGATGAAAGTGTTACAGGGCTTCACTCGGTTTGCATTTGTTTGACTGACAGCTTCTTCAGAAGCTGCTTAAAGTGATTTCCACATTGATGCAGGCGGGAAATTTTCTACGTTGAGAATTCGGGGTAAGTACCTGGAGCAAAGGTGCTGCAGCAGGAGGCGGGATTCAAACCGGGGTCCTTCAAGGCCAACGCAGCACAGCCCCCGCTGGCCTTCGTGGAAGCTCCGTGATGAGGTTCTCCCACTGACAGCGTGGAACTACTCATGACAGCCCACATCTCCTCACCCCCGCGAGCAGCACTCCTCCTGTCTCCTGCACCTCGCTGTCATTCTGCTGTCTGCGCCAACAAGAGGCGACATCCTACCCGGCGCTGGCCACAGCCACAAGTGTGTCACCCGTGTCGCGTCATTCTGCCGAAGCTCCTGCTCCCCTTTCCGCTTGTCGTACAGCAGCCCGAACGTCCAGGTGGATCTCGGCCGATATTTTTAACTCCAGCTCCGGCTTCTTCTCAGCGGAAGCTTTTCTGCCTCTTGCAATTTTGAACCTTATTTAAATCATCGCCTCAGCGGGGCGACGTGCAGGGCTGGACGGCGTTCCGAGGAATTGCACAGGAGGGATTTTCTGTTTTTAAGTGGAGCTGCTGGGATAAGCACGTGTGGACACGAATGCTGCAAAACACCTGCGTGTCTGTCAAGGCTGGAAGTTGAAGTCTTCATTCACACCTATTTGGTCGTGTGCCGCAGCGGAGGTCACGGGTCGGTTTTGGTGTTGAAGAGTGGCAGCCCGCCCGACCGCAGCGTGAACCGTGACAGCGGGGCCCCCTCCGAAGTGTGCTGCGGTGGCCGTGCTGGCTGAGATGTGATCGTCCTCACAGCCCCTCGCCATCCTGCTGCCGCCGCCGCCGCACCGCGCAGCGGGGGGCTCAAACGTGTTCGCTGACTGGTCCCAAAGACCAGGATCACAGTGCTGCCTGCCACTGTTATCTGCTCTGTGAGCCTCGGCCTCTTCCGGGAGTGAGTCCGTCGCTCCTCAGAAACGGTCGCCATCCTCCAGCTGCGGGAAGCAGATACATTGATTAACAATGTAATTACACAGAAAACAATGAGAACGTCAACTGCCTGGAAACAGCAGTTCGACAGCCCTGCGAAATATTCAGTCAAATGTGTCTCTTATCGAGATTTAATAAAGCACTTACTTTGAGACCAGTCCCACGGCAGCTTCGTTCCTGCTGTTCCCCGCAGAAGAGCTGCGCGCCTGAAACAGAGGAATTACCGGAACAAGACGGCCCATGGGCCTCTTACACCCCACGTTCGTCCAACACCTTTCGTTCCGCAGCGGAGTCAACGTCCGCCTCAAACAGCGCAGCTTTCGCAAGCAGCAATACGGCACTTAGAACGTGTTGAACACGACCGAGCGGGCGAATCACCGTCGGTTTACGAAGGCGGAAAGTGAGCAAACTGAATAAGTGGATGTTTTGTCCCGATGAAGGACGTGACCTGGAGCCCTGTGAGCGACTGGAGCCCCTCGCAGGGGGCGGTGAAGTAATGATGGGAACAGATGAGAACTGGAGTCCTGTTCTGAACATGAAGAAACACCAGAAATAATTTCTTTTCCATTTAGCCTCATCTTGACATGTGTGACGATTGTTCTTGGGGCCGCGTGTCTGTTGGCACCCAGTTTTCTTTTTTTTTTTGGGTGCGTCGGTCTTCTATTCCAGACTTCACCTTTGGTAAAAATGCCTCTTGCGCACGCAAATGGAAACAGCGGTAGAGCAGCAATCGTAACACTACATCACAGAAGAATATTTTATTACAGATGATTCAGCAGCGCTAAACTGGAGTCTCCATAAAACCCCGATTTGTGTGCAAGGCACCTGCATACATCTTCATTGCATAAATAATTCCACATATGACAAATTTCGCCTGAAGCCCTTTCACAGCGCAAGACAAAGCCTCTGCCCTGGGTTCAAGAATTATTTCTTCTTTTGTCTGGTGAAACTGTTAGATTGCCGAGATGGAGTCCTGGGCTGGGAGTCGGCACGGAAACAGGTGGGACGACACCACCTCCCCAGGTTGCAACACACACGTCTGCCCAGGAAACGCATCTGGTTTACAGACACCAGTTAGCTTTAGAACCACGTGTTGTGACTGTGGGAGGAAACCAGAGCAGCGCAAACCACACACAGACGAAGCTGGATTCGAACCCACAGCCAACAGCCCAGGCACTGAGGAAGCCGAACAAAAGCCCCTGCGCACGACGGACTTTCCAGATGCTTCGGAAACGATTTCACACTCATTATAACAAGTCAAAGCGTCAATGATCAACCATCGATAAGATTCTGATTTTACGCATATAATCTGTTGCTTCTCTGTTGTGTCCTGTTCTGTCGGATGTTTAATTTCGAATGTCCGCCTGAAGGCACAGCCTCCCGGGCCGACTGCCGATGGCCACATTTAGGTTCCGAGGCATCCGTGTGTCATCGGTTCTTCTAGCAGACTCAATTCCACAGACGTCCTGTTGAAGAAGATATTAAAGAAACAAAATTCAGCTGCTGCACAAATGAAATCTCTGTTGTGTGTATTTTAACTGCAGCTGTCAATAAAGATGGAAAAAAGGGGGAAAAATCGGAATATTTGACTGTTCTAACCCTTTTTATTTCTTGGTGGTTTGTTTTGCTTTGCTTTGTTGTTGTCTTGGAAAAAGGATTTTGGCATCTAAATGCGACTTACAGAAGTGACACGACACGAATAGGAGCAGCACGGTAACGCGGGAGGAGCTGCTCGGCTGCGCAGGTGTGATGTGGAGAATGTGGCCCAGCTGTTTCACAAAGAACCCCGTGAAGCTCTCGGGTCCTACCAGACAGCATCGGATGCTCCCTGGAGGTCTGCGGTGTGGAGGACAACCGAAGGC
Organism: Arapaima gigas; assembly: GCA_900497675.1. Lineage (NCBI taxonomy): Eukaryota > Metazoa > Chordata > Actinopteri > Osteoglossiformes > Osteoglossidae > Arapaima > Arapaima gigas. Next base: position 1,010,072 of record UFQX01005300.1, on the reverse strand, counting down.
GGAGAACTGGAAGAACCAGAGAGGAACAAACTGGAAGAAGCTCTGCATCGCGAGGTTCTCGCTTCCCTCTGGACCTCCTCTTTTCTCCGGTTCCAGGAACACGACATGGATCAGCAAACTTCACCTGGTTATCACGCTTCACCCAAAGTCCTGTACGACTCAGAGGGAACAAAAGGCATTTCGGCCGTAGAGATACAGACACGTGATGCTCAAAGTGCAGCATTTTGGTTCGGTTTAGTGCCGCCATTTTCCTGCCCGCAGCACAGTAGCTGCTTGTAGGACTGAAGTACAAGATAATGGGAGCAGATAGGAGGATAGAAGTAGGTTTCAAAGATGAGTTCTAACACTTTCTGCTTTCTGATGTTGAGGGATTACAGGCCTTGGAGAACAGGGGGGACACAGAGGCGGAGACATGAAGGTGGGGAAACAGAGGCAGGGACTCTGGGGGGGATGTAGACGTGGGGACACAGAGGTGGAGACAGAGAGGTAGGGACACCGAGGGAGTGACACCGAGGCAGCGACACCTCAAATAGGTTGACACCGAGGAAGACGTGCACCAGTTGAGAGTCCGCCATCTCCCAGTCTCTCTTTCAGAGGCTTGTGGGACAGGATTCTGTTACTGTGTCGGTTTATTTACTGACTCAGTGCAAACAGGCGTGCTGGAATGTTCCGGATGCCCCCAAGCGACGCCCTCTGGTGGGGCTCTGCTCTCCGAGGACATAAGGGAGACAGAGCTGGTCCCACCACACCGAGAGCTCGGTTGCAGACCCCCTGCGAGCGACGCCAGTGACACAGTTGACTAGTTTGTCCCTTTGCGCTCCGGTAGCAACAGTCCAGGCTGCTTTTCCATCCTTGCTGGCTCACCGACGTCAAGTGCAGGAAGGGCGTCTCCGCGGATTCAGCGCCTCGCTGCACCAAACATTTAACACGAGCCGGTGAGAGATGAAGGAAACATTAAACCTGGGAGCTAAATGTCTTTCCTTGTTCATTTTCCTCCTCAGTACATGTATTAAATACACGTTTATGATGAAATATATATAATGAATATATGATCATATATAATAAAATAATGTATATTAAATATAAAACAAATATTAAATATGATACTTCATTTGTTTTTCCTTATTCCTTGTTTAAAATAAAATGATCTTTCTTTCCACGAGTCCACTTGCTGACGTCTTCAGCTTCTCAGGAACTTGCACCTGAACTGCAGATGTTTCCTTCGGTTTATTCTCCTTATGAAAGCTGACGCCCCGTCGTATTTAAATTGTGCCAGCAAGTAAAAAAAATAATAATTATTAGTTTTTTTTAAAGTGAGTTATTAAAGAACAAAAATGAACTTTCCTCCCACAGTCCAAACACAAGCATTCCAGGGCCATTGTTCACTATGCTGGGTGTGTCTGGGGCTACCCGGCGATGACTGGTGTCCCCTCAAGGGTGTAGTTTCATACCCCAGCAGCCGGTGACTGAGGTTAGTCTCCAGACCACTAGGACCCTCGCCGGGATACAGCAGTTAAGGATAATGAATGGATTTATGCTGCTGGATTGCATGTCCCTGGTGTGAAGGTCTCACACACACACACACACACACACACACACACACACACACACTGCAGTGCAAACTGAAGTAACAACACATGTCAATGTCCTCCCTGTTGGGGTCCCGGGAGTTCAGAGCCGGTCCTGGACCCTGGATGGGACACCAGTCCGTCACAGTGTCAGTTGTGGCCAATTACCCTCAAACACCTGTGTCTGACATGTGGGAGGAAACCAGAGCAGCTGCAGGAAACCCACACAGACACTGGGAGGACAAGCAAACTCCACACTGAGCCGGAGACAAACGATAATGATGTTTTTAACAGACAGAGTGTATAAAAAAGTTCACGTGGGCCAGTCCACCGAACATCTCCGCCCTCGGTGCTCCTTCTACAACCTGCTCTTCCCTTTCAGCAGAGGGGCAACACGGCACACAAGGAGAATCCACCCCCGCTTGAGCCGCTCTCGTTTCAGGCAAATCGATGAGCGTGGAACTTGGAGAACATCTTCCCTGTCTGTTGGGCATCATCTCCGTTGCCGCATTAGTGCAAACGGCAAACTGTGAGGAACAGTAAGCAGCAGCACTCTTAGGAAGCAAGTCCAGAAGATTTAGTGAATCCGGTCATTTCTGGCCCACACCGTGCCGGTGTCAGCTCGGTCGCTCGGGCAGGAACCGGTCGGCGTGAGTCCCTGTCGGTCTGAGGATCCTGCAAAATCGCCTCCTTGTTCTCCCTGAGCACAGAGGCCAATGAAACGTGAAGGACACCTTGGAGATCTGAGGTCTGCGAGAGCCACCCTACGGACAGCGGAAACCGTGATGTGCTGCAAGAACGAGTGTTTCTCAATACAGCTTTTCTCTACTGTACATAGAGACCAAACGTTACCCGGCAGGTCCTCTCAGCAGCCGGGGTCCAGCGCCGTTCACCGCCCCCCTGCAGCTCAGCCACCTATTACCTCTATCTTACCCGATGTTTCCATATAAATTCTTGTATATATACATATTTCCCCACTGTTACAACCCTGGCCCAAGTCTAGGGGATAAGGGTTGGGTCAATGACATATGTGGCTGTAAACGTTTGGGTGTAGAACGCTGATGCACAGCAAACCGCCAGTGAAACAACGACCGGCCTGGATACGCTGCTAATGTACAGCAAGTTCTTATTGCCTCCCCACCAAACGGTACGGAACGCAGGAAGAGGCAACGGGGCGGCACGGAAGGACGGGCTATTAAGGGCACGAGCTGGACGGCGCTGAAGAAACAAGCAGAACAGAACAGAACAGAACACACCTTCCCTAGGCTGGTGATTTTCATCCAGCTGTGCAAATGAACCAGGCAAAAAGAAAACCTGAGTACACTAAGCTAACCTACCAAAACCAAAAGTACCAAAAGTACAGTTCGTGACACGGGCAGGCAAGATGGAGGGAATCTTTGGGCAGTTTCCGTCCAGACATTGAGGACGGGGCCAGAAACGTGCAGAGTATGAGCCGTGCCGACCGAGCGACCCAAGCATCTCTGGGGGGTTCAGGCAGCCGGCTGGACCAGCGCAGGGTCACAAGCCAAAAGGGGCACGAACAGCATAATGTTGTTAAACTGCCACCCAACAATAACCAACAGATCAATGCAGAACAACTGACCGTCTGCAGTTCAAATGACTGCGTGTAAAACGTAGGCTCACATGATCCTCCTGCTGCTCTGTGAGGACTTTCCGCTGCTTTCCTTTCACCGCAGGGAAGGTGCCTGAAACCGGCTGCACAAATATTTATGTTTGAGTCGCCTTTATAACACAACGCAGCACTTAACTTCCCAGAGAAAGGTGATGTGACATCTGGTCGGGGTCGGTCGCCTCTGAACCAAGAAAGTCCCCCAGTTTGACAGATTACCTGAAATGACCTCCTTCGGTTTGGCCCGCGTGCGGCGTGCAGTGTGTGTGTGGTGTGTGTGTGTGTGTGTGTGTGTGTGTGGTGTGTGTGTGATGGGAAGACGTGTTCCGTTCCACCTGTACGTTTTCACCTGAACTGCGCTCAAGGTATCGCAGCAAAGCCTCTGCTGAGATCTTCACCGGCACCTCAGACGTGTGTGAACATCTAAGACGCTCATTAAAAATCGGTACAGTGATTCAGGTCTTGAAATTACATCATAAATTTTAGAGAAAAATTAAACAATCGGTAGTACAGAACAAGACTTTTTATTTCTTTTTGGTCATTTATGTTTTATAATTACTTCGATGGGATGGGGTGAAGTACCGTGTTTTACTACTCATTTTAATAGAGGAAGTAAAAAGATGGTTAGAGTGCAGCCTGCAGAAGGTGGATAGATGAGGGATGGAGGATGGAGGGATGGAAAGGTGGGTTTTGACATTTCGTGTCACCTTAAGCTTAATGAAAAGTGTGAAAACTGGTTTCCCGCTTAAAATAACAAAAGCAGCACAGGCAAGTGGCACAAAGAGCTGAGATGTGAAAAGGGAGAATTTCTCCTCTTAAAGGTACGTCTTTTTTAAACAGGCACAATGGAGTCGTCTTTATCTGAACAACCTTTCGTCTTTCCCCGCTGCGAAGGTCGTCTGTTTCCAGGCCGTTACGCTCAGCACCACTTTCACACAGCTGGGATATGCAAAGTGAGGCTGTGCGAAATGAACTTTGGATCAAAGCGAGAAGAAGTCCTGCTTCAGCCGGAAACAAAGCCCGGCAAGGTTGTCTTTCACCCCGGACTTTCTGCCCTCGTTCCTGCCGTCAGACAGAGGGGCACGAACCCGGTTCCTGCAACCCCGGGCGCTGAGCGGAGAGCGAGACCTGACAGCAGCGCCCACTGGTGGCAGCAGACAGACCCGAGTGGTGCGAGCAGGAATCCGACGTCCCGGCGCCGCACGTTCGCTCCCCGGGGCAGCGAACTTCTGTTGGTGCCGGTGAACCTGCTGAGTGCGCGACCCTGTTTATCGCCCCACGAGAAGAACAAAGCTGCACCCCTGGACAACACGGAGCCACTTCTGCACTTTTACGTTGAAACTTTCGGTAAACCATCCTGTCGGACACCTGAACGGTAATAACCCGGTCGCGTTCATCATGTTCTAGTGATGAACGTTTTTGCTTTGCTTCAGTCCTGTATTCTAAGTTTATTTGTATTGACTATTTGATTTGCTTGTCACTGTGAAATACGCTGCCTCTGTTTCGTGCACTCAGGGCACGAGGGGCCGTCTGGGGTAAAGGAGATGGAAGTTTTCAAATTTAATATTGTCTTTTCCATCATCTTTCATCATCTTTTGCATTCGCCGCGCCCCACATTTAACACAAGAAGACTAAACAGCCAGCAGCAACCTAATGTTACGTTTGAATTTATACCCCTTTTTCAACTACACAACACGAGCAACATTGCATGGACGTCTGTTTTAGGGACAAATCTCTGCAAATGTAGCTCTTCCTAACGCCCCTCATCTGCTCTTCTTGCAGAGAACATTTTAACCGTCTGCGTGGACACACTTATTTCCAGGAAGAGTCTCCACACCGGCAAAAGCTGCGACGGCGTCATGGCGCGGCTCTGTTGACAAAATTCAGGAAAAGTTGGTGCGCAGCGGTCGGGATCCCCGGCGGGGTCTTTTTACGGCGGCCCCCGGCGGCCCGCCATCCCCGGCACTCCTGTCCTCCTCTCGTGAGCAACAGCCGGCAGCAAGCAGCGAGCGGCAGTGAGGGGTCGTACGGCCTGGGCTTCCAGGACTCCTCTGCTCGCTTACCTGCCGGCGGCCGGGTGAAGACGCCCGTCTCGCAGGACCTAAACCGCAGGCCGAGATCCACCACGACTTCCTTCAGGTGAACTGCTCAGTCAGCCACAGTCCTGAAGCAAGTAGACAAAAGCGATGAGCGGTTTCGCTCACGTCTTCCTCGTCCGCAGAGCATCGACAGCGAGAGGAACTTTAAATGCCGTAGTTTTGTTGACTCAACTTGCTTTCTATGCTGTTAACATGAGTCAAAGTGCCAACACGTGCAGAGATGGGCTGAAGGCCCACAGTGAGCCTTGAGAAATGGATTAATTCGATTGTCCTGGAAGTGACACGTTTAACTTCTGAATGAAACCGATCCTGCTTAAAGAATTGATGTTGAAGCCAAAACCAGCGGGAGACGTTGCGTCTTGTTGTCCGGTGGCTTCCTGGGTGTGGCATTTAACTCGGTCCTGCCATGTCGTGCCTCTCAGGGGGCTTCCGGGTGAGATGGGCACAGCGGCTCTGAATGTCCTCAGCCGTCACATCAATCCTTGTCCTGCCAGCGGCCGTTACAGATACCTGCTCAACAGCGAACTGAACAATAACCAGATAAATGGGGGTTTTTTTTCATTTTCGATTTTCATTCACGGCAGCAGCATAAAACCAGTTCAGGGCAGGAGCTTCAACGTGAGCCTGTGGGCTCTGTTCCCTCCACCCGCTTCCCAAAAAGAATTCCCGCAAAGGGGCTCGGCTTCCCACAGTTCCCTCTTTCCGCGTTGTCATGGCGACCGTGCTGCCACCGCACCTGCGGGTGAACCTGTGCGCACCCCCAGGGGTGTGGTTAAGACATGCACAGAAATGCGCTGTTGCGAATGAGTCTATTTGTCATCATTCTTGCATTTATTAACCTTTAAGCTGTAGCTTTTAATTTCATTTCTCCTGAGCCTCCTCAGCTGTTGTGTTCTTCTTCCGTGCTCATGTAGTTCGCTAGCTTTTTCTGCCGTCTGTAGTGTTCACACGGAAGAAACTAGTTTGCGCCGGCAGTAACCCGCAGAGGCGTCACCGGAAGCGGTTACTGGCTTGTGATGCTTAAAGCAGAAGGATCAGACACAGCAGGAGAAGAAGGAGCGAAAAGGGGCAGCAGGTCTGAAGTTCTGAGGGCAACATCATGGTGGCCTGAAGGCAACGTGACGTTTATCGCTGAGTCTGCAGAACCCAGCAAATGCTGGCATTTGGTGAAACTGCTGTGAATGGAAAGAGGTTCTGTATAACTGTGCTGCAGAGAACCAGCTTGTCTTTATGCCCCGTGCATGGGGCTCTGAGAGGGAGCACATGCTTAGAGACGTCAATATCTGGTCATTTCAAATTGCATTACGTTTGGACATGGAGACCATTCGGACTAATTTCCATCAGGTACTTTCTGCTTCCTAGGCTGCATTTGTTCATTACGTTTTCTCATCTCTGCTGCTTAAGCTGATGGGCCTCTTTTGAAATTGATTTCTGGCTGATACATCTCCTGGGAAAGTGTACATGCAGCCCATGCGAAGCCCTGTGATGAGGAGTATCAGCCTTGAAGGAGACAGTGGTCTCAGCACATGGAAAACATGGAACTAATCTCTGTGTTCGGCTGTGAAAACAGATGGACGGTCCACTGCTGGCTTTGCTCGGCGAAGGAGGTCTCACGTCTGACGTCGGAACTTCACGCTGAAGCTCAGCCTGAGCAGATGAGCTGAACTCCTCAAAGCTGAAACCAGACGTAATTGAGCAAAAGTGTGGGAGGGTGAGGAATGCTGACGTAGGAGCACGTTTCCATCCCGAACGTACAGCACTTCTCCCGGTGCTTTTCGACACTTATTAATCACTTCAGCTTCGTGTAGGACAGTCTGAGGTTGTCGCTGGATAGCGGGACGAGGGAGGGAAACGTCTCGGGTGTTTTGGTTTCTATTTTTCTTTGTCGTCATTCATCGCTCTCTCTCTCTGCAGCTTTTTGCTGTCTGAGCTTCAAAGCTTTGGCAACCGTTGCCTTATTCTTCCCATCCTGACCCTCGAAGACCTGCTGTCAAAAGGGGCTTTTGTTCCATCTTTGCGAAGCCCTGAGTTCTGCTGACGTGCGTGTGAAGTTACCTGGTGATGCAGAGCTCCGCCTGCTGAGATGCCGCCCTCAACTGTTGTTCTTCCCCAACTAAACCCACTGAAATCTGGAAGTTTGCTGGCCTTGTTATCTTGACAGCGGGTAAACTTTGGAGTCGAGGAAAGGAGTGGCAGCTGAGCTAAAGAAAGAAGCCTCGTCCCAGTTTTGCTGTTTTGCTGCGACTGCCTCTGACACTCATTATGCTCATGACAACAGGCTGAGAACCCAGCGCCTTCTCTGCCGCGTGCGTCGGCCCAGGCAGGCGGCGAACGGTGAGAATAGCGACACCCGCGAGCGGGAGCCGCACGTGCGCTGCGCTGCCTTCGGCCGAGCCGCGCCACCCGGCGCCTCGACGCGGGGACTGACTTAGCTGGCGAGGTGGTGAAGCCATCAAATTTACACTAAACGGTACACGTGTTATTTGTACCTTCGCCCAAGTACACGCGCAAACTAACTTACGTTACTGCTTGCATTGCTTATGTTGTTATTATTAACAAGTGTGATTTTCTGCTAAGCAGAAATCCAGCATCTCCTTCCTCAGAGGGGCGTCAAACCGGGGGCCATCAGACGCTGTGCCTGCTGAATGTAGGTGTGCAGTAAGTATATAGCGCGTGTGGAACGTTACTTCTCATCTAATATCCCCGTTTGCTGTTATGAACCTTTATTTAGTTTCCTTTGTCCGAGGCGACTCGCGCAGTCGGGTGAACCGACTTTGATCGTTCTGGCTGCGTGAACATTCTCTTCAGCTCCGCGCCACCGCAGATCTTCACAGACTGTCATAAACCCTCCTGAAGGGATCGCGTGTGTTTTCTGTTTTCGCTGCAGCGGTAAAAAAACAAAAAAAAAACACCCACCGAGGGGCGAGCTGCCAAATACCTCCTTCGGCAACACTGGGCCGCAGCAAGGTGTCGTGAAGATAAAGAGAAATAAAAGACCAGGATGAAAAGTTGCGGTTTTCCAGAGGTGATCGTGTCAGTTTCCCTCCAAAAAAGCTAGTTTTTCCAGAAGAAACGTCCTCCCATGGATCCCATAGTGTTGCTACAGAGGGACCTTCAGACACTGAGCACAACAGCACAACGTCACTGAATTAGAAGCACAGAGACGAGAACAGAGACAACGATTCACGGCAGCTGACAAGTTTCAAACCCGTCGCTGGACAGACTCTAAGAACGTTTGAGCACGGTAAAGTTCCACGTAGTCATTTCACAGGAAACTCTACTAACTCCAGCATCGCGTTGTCACACAGAGGGAGGACGAGGACGAGAACGTGTGACCTGCCGAGACAGAAGGCGGCGGCGGAACAAACCAGCGGGATCTCAGAAGGTCGAAGCCCAGAGAGAGCAGGCGGGCCACGGCGGGCGATGGGGCGTGAACCGAACCGGCGTCTTAATCGGGTTTCCCCGCAGACCGTCGCGGGGCAGCGCTTTGACAATTTGGAGCTTCCTATTAGAGACACGCTCTGCTGAGCGTCTACAATGAAGATGAATTTCCAGGCTCGCGATATAATATTGATGCGGGCTGCTGAAAAAGCAGGAGTTTTGCTCGCTTCGTTTTGTACGAAACTAAATCATTCTAATAGGTTTTCCTCCCTACGCCACTTTTTTCATAAATACCGCATTATATTACAATAAAGTAAAAGAAAAACTAATTTTTCCGTTACTATAAATCTCAGTTGCCCGTGTGAGAATATGTCCAGTGAGCAGGAAAGCTGTGCTTCCAGCTGCAAACTTCACGGAATGAAGATTTGTTGACCCCCAGCGGTGCATTTTCCTCCCCTTCCTTAAAGCTGGGAGTTCTTGTTTTGTTCTCCTCTCCTCGGCCGCTGCTTAATTCTACAGGTTGCACTTTACTGCCTCTTTCTGTCCCTCGGCGGAAGGTCGTCCTGGAGCTCAGCTGAATCACCCCACGGGGTCCGTTCCGCTGATACCGTTCTGCTCCTGTCCGTCTCCAGCTGAACCGCCTCGCTGTGCACATTCAATGACCTCTTGGAAATATTCTTGGAACTATTAATGCCACAGTAATAATTTCAGGGCCATCAAATGTGCCAAAGTGTCACTTAAGGGCTAAAAACACTCAAGGTGTCAGTTAAGAATCAATGGACGCGATGGTGTAAAGACAGCAAAGGAGACAAGGCGCCCAGTCAATACGCGCCAGGAAGAGGCAGATCTGCGTCCTGCTCTTTTCCCCCCACGATCTGCTCCTCATTTCAGCCAGATTTAATTTTCCAGGCACGTCCTTGTTCTGTCGTCCCGAGCGCGGCCCTCGGCCGGGTTCAAACCTGTGAAAAACGAAAAACGGGAGGGTGTCGGAGACGGTTCCGGAACCAACCTCCTGGTCCTGGAAGGAGGCTCACGGTGAGTTTTGGCGCTTCTAGGTGAGAAAATGGAGAATCGCTGTGAGCATCAGAGAGATTTACTGGGTTTTACCTCCCAGCCCAGCACCCCCAGGCGCCTGGAGCCACAGATCGTGTGGGACTTTTGTAAACCGGTCTTGCTGTACGGCGTTGTGAGGGCAGGAAAGGCGGCCGGGCAACACGGCGGCACGGCGGCAGGACGTGGAATCCAGGCTAGATGGCGGCTGTAAAGCTAAAGCAAAACTGAGATGACGCGGCGACAGCGGGCAAAATGGAAAAACACACTGAGCTTTTACTGCTAAACAAACATTTTCCTTTCAAGCTCTTTTTAATCTCATAATGTCGCAAATCTTTGGAAAACTGCACAAAAATCGTGTATTTTCATAAATATTTGAATATCCCCAATGACTATTAATGATGTCCTCGGGGGCATTTCTTAAGTTCTACTTTACGAACATTAATGATTTCATTTTCTACGAAACGGCGACCGCTTTATCTCCTATTACAGGAATTATGGATTCAACCAGACACACTAAGGACTTTGTTTTCTGGTTTAGGGTATCGATATTGGGCGCCTGAGCTGCGTTCTTTACTTTACTTTGCTTACCGTGTTTTACTCCGTCCGTCCGCACGGGATTACTGGGGATGGATCAGCGACGACGTGTTTCTGCTGAGGTTTACAAACGTTTCCGTGTCATCGATAAACGCGCGCGACGCCGCAGGAGAAGCGGCTGAGAGCCACGCGCAGGAACCGCATGAGCCTTAAATTCGAACATCGGACGAGTCAAAAGCCGAGATACAATAAATCCGACTGACGCGGGAATATTTTAGTAAGTAAAACAGATTTTTTCTCTCTTTTTCACCTCTGTCCGCCCGCTTTTATATCTGCCGTGCAGCCAGCAAAGTCTGACAACTTGGGGCGCGGGGGAAAACGTAGTAGACCCGGCAAATAGTGAAAAATCACTTCTGCTCCGACCGAGACGCCTTTCCAAGCCACACAAGAACCGGTGGCGTCAAGCGTGACCCACACAGCCGCACAGAAATCCTGCAGCTCCTTCGTTTGCATCTCCGTCTTCCTCTTCTTAAAGGTTTGCATACAAAATCGCTCGGCCCGCGAGATTCTTCAGGTCCAAGAAAGGCACGAAAACGCTTTCGGCACAATGAATCCACGGCGCTGAGCGAACAGTCAGTCCCGAGCGAGTTCCCCTGTCACTCAGGACTGCTGAGTCCCCCTCTATCCTGATCTCCTCACCGCCCCGTAGAGCTTCACTCCACGACCGGGTTAAAAGCTGCTCGGCGGATGCGTCTGCAGGCGATGGTGCAAAGCGAGCTGGTGACTCTGGACAGTACAGTTTCACGTAAATGTCAGCAAACCGACGGCTGTCGGGGCAGACCGAGAGTCTGCTTCCCGGTGCCGAGACAACGCAGGAGAAACAATAACTTCTCTAGTTTATTATGCATTTCTTACTCTTCAGGGCTTCATTTTTGGGTCTTATCAGACATACATTAGTTTTTACGAAATAATCCCTGATGTTATCTGAACGTTGAAGCTATTTTTAATTTAAAGCAGCTGCTCCAGAGGCCCAGGATCGTAATCCTTCTCTTTATCGGAGACCAAAATGTTAACTGTTCAAATTAGCAATTTAAATTAAAACTGGTTAAAGGGAGAAACATCTCCGCCGTTATCACATAAATCTGCAGGCCTCCGCAGGGGTTAGAGGAGAACAGCGTCTGCCACAGGTTGTGATGTTCTGTCCCAGCATCAGCGTTGTCAGACCGCGGGGGGCAGCGACAGTGAGCCCCTTGAGTCTCTCTCTCCTTCCCCGTCACGTTCACCAGTTCCCTGCCACAGTACCTCGCCTCGCTCAGCCCGTCTTTGCTACCTGTGCCCGTTCGGTTCGGGAACGAGGCAGAAAAGCGGCAGCCTCGGCGCCTGGAATCGTCTCGGTTTCGTGTTTCTGAGGTCTGTTCGGCAGGAGAACGACCGCACCCCCCGCGCTCGCCCCAACGCGGAGCAGGGGGCCGAGCGGAAGACGGCGCTCATTAGCATATTGATGCTCTACGACGGGGGGGGGGGGGGGGGTTGACTTTTTTCCCCCCCTTTTTTTTNGAGGACGGCGCTCATTGGCATTTTGATGCTCTACGCGGGGGGGGGGGGGGTGTCTGACTTTATTACGCCGCTCTTTATTACACTTTTCATTCCAGAGAAAGTCAAAGGCCTCTTTCAGTTTTTTGCTTCGTCGCCAAGTCAAGGGTCCTGAACTTTGTGTTACTTTTAATGAGATACATTTTAATATTTCCTGATGTAATTCGGGGTCAGAGGCAGCAGGCGGTGAAAGCAGGTGTGACGGACAGGTGAGTGTTGCACACAGAGATGCTGCTGAAGCCATGATCGTAACCCGCAGGTCTGTGATTCACCCTGTTTACGCGGCACCTTCTCCCCACCGTGTTTGTTCTTACAGCGTTTTACCCATTTGTACCACGGCGAACCTCTATCTCAGCTCAGACACCATGTTAAATAAGGCCTCGCTCGGGGGAGGGATCCAAACGCGCCTCCTTGGGTTTCGGCTGATCTTACCTTCTACCTCCTTTTAGCACCTTCTGCGGTGTACGGCAGCGTTGCGTAAAAGCAGAGGAAAAGCCCACAAATGAAACGCGTCACAATAAGACAAGAACGAATTTGCTATGTTTGGTCAGAGGCAGAGCAGCGTGACCCTGGCGTGCAGTTTGTCCTGAGGAAACGTGGACGCGTCACCGTGTTGCTCTCTCTAAATAGGGGACAGAGCGACTGGATCGTCTCCTCATGCCACCACCGTCTCTGGAAACACGTCTTCACAATCTACAATAACACACTTTGATCCTGAAGTAGGAGTACAGATTTCCTTTTATTCAGTTACGGATGTAATGAACTGGAGACGTCTTCGTATAAGCAGACACACCCCCCTCGGACCTCTCCTTATAATAAGTCCAAAATTAGATCCAGAGCCTTTCAATCCAGTGGTCCTCGGTTCAAGTCCCTGCTCCTCAGGTACTTGAGCCCCATGACCAAGATTGTTCCTCTCGGTGGTGAAGGTCTCCTGCCACAGAGAGGAGTGAAATGCAAACCCAACATTGTTGTCCTGTGTCAAAGAAGGAATGAATATCCGGCCCTGTGACGTCAGAGCAGATCAGCAGACACTTCAAGGCTGCGGAACGACGTTCAGTGGCTTCTCTTCCCGAGCTTTTCATTGATAACAGAAAGTGTGTCCAGCCCACGAGCTGTGAAATGTGACAGAAGTGAGTCAGTGCTGAACGCTGCTGTCCTGAACCTCAGACGCCCACCCGGGTTCCTCCGCTCACGTTCCTCCCGCCACTCCCGCTGCGAGCATCTCACAGCGCAGAAAAGCTTCCGTTTCCACAACCATCTTCCCGAAACGAACGCCGGCCCTCCGACTCATCGCCGTCCCTAATGTGTGTTTGTGACGCTCCACAGACAGACCGAGTCTCCTCTGAGTCCCTAAATAGGTCACACTGAAGAACACACACACACACACACACACACACACACATACACAGTCTCACCCACACACATACACACACGCACACAGTCTCACCCACACAAATACACACATACACACACACACACACACAGACCCACACACACACACACCCACATACACAGTCTCACCCACACACATACACACACGCACACAGTCTCACCCACACAGATACACACATACACACACACACACACACAGACCCACACACACACACACACCCACATACACAGTCTCACCCACACAGATACACACACACACACACACACACATACACAGTCTCACACACACACACACACACACACACACACACACACACACACACACTCATACACTTGCAGAGGACACAATGAGCCCTAAGTGGTCATAGTCGTTGCTGCGTGTTGGTCTGGGGGGGTCTGACCCTCTTCTCCCTCCCTGTGTTTTCACTGTTCCACTGTATGATCTGCCTGGGTTTCTCCTGCAGTGTTCATCCAGGAGCCCCCCCCTCCCGGGAAACTCCACCCCACCCCCCGCGGAGGTTGAAGAAGGTAAATGTGTCCCGCTGTATAACAGGGACAGTAACTGACAGACATCAGCTACTGTACATGAAACAAGATGTTTCTCGTTCCTCCCATTAACTGTCCTCAACTGAAAAAAGAACATTTTCACAGCTGCAAAACTTTCAGTGCTGAAAAAATAAAAAACCGTCCACTGCAGTGGGTCAGACTGACACACAGGGCCTCACGACCCTCGTAACCCGTCGTTTCTTCCGGCTCTCCTCCACGTTCCCCAGCATCACGCAAACATTCGAACCTCCTCGGGCTCCCGGCCCTACACCTCACAGCAGAGGCGGCTCAGGCGTCACCTGCTGCAGGTGATGGTTACCCAGCAGAAAGCGTGAAACCCCAGCATTCCGACGTGCTTCTCCTCAGGAGGCAGAGGGAGCGGCGGCAGCATCAGCTCCCATTGGACTGTTCGGTTCTGCTGACGTCCACAGGGGCTCTAAGGGCATCGCGGGGGGCCCTGGGGTTTGAGACGTGACCTGCAACCCAAAGGACTTGGGTTCAGACGGTTTAAACAACCCAGCCGGGTTGGTGTAGGAAGCTCAGCGTACAAAGCAAACATGTTGCCTGAACGAATAAATGACACTAGAAAAACAGCTTCAGCAACATTTGTAAACCAGGCGGCGGCTTTTTCCAGCTGCGAAGGAAGAAGCTGTACGTAATGAAGCTCTCGTGTTCGCTGCAGCACCGCAGGCCCCAACCAAACATGGCATCTATGCACATTTCGTGCCACTGACTCTGTCACCTCTAGAAGCAACGCGAAACATCCAGCTAATCCTGAGCAGGGAGGGACTGGAGACCCGGGGCGAGACGTGGCGAATCGTCCTCCGCCGAAATTCACGCCCGCTCTGGTTCCCCTCCCGCGTTCGCCACACGTTCAGAGCAGAAACCAGCCCGCTGAGATTCGCTCCTATCGGCGCCGGGGCCTCCACTGTCTAAACGGCAGGTTACGTGGAGCAAACAGCCCCCCCCCCGCACTATATTATTTACACACACACTGCACACAGAGAGAAAGCTGGGACTTAATGTTGGTTAGCTGGACGTGAACGGGTTCCTCCGTTCGTCTTCCGTCGGCCACGTCGAGTTGAGCTTGAGAGGAAACGAAAGGAAAGGCAGAATCGGGTAAAGGTGTGAGGCTTAAATCTGTCTCCCAGATGAGCCGAATAGTTCCATCTGAGAGCGCGAGCCCCTGCGGACCCTCTCGATGGGAGTCGAGCAGCGGGGGCCCGACAAACTGATTCTTGCTGGGAAGAAAGTTGCTTTTTTCAACCCAGCAGCGGACATTAATGTGATTTTTTTTCTCAACACCCCCAAGAGAAAAGCGAGATTTGCAAAAGTCGACACTTCGGGTTCGGTTTTATCATCGTGCCGGAGCCACAAATGGCTGTGATGACTGAGCCGCGGGTTTGGCTGTGGGTTCGAATCTCGCTCGGCGTGCGGCGGCTGCACCTTCTTCTGTTCGCAGGCGGAAGATGCGCACGAGGGCCGAAGCAGAGATGAACCACTTTTCTGCCCTCCCTCGCTGTAAAAACCACGACTGACTGCTCTGCTTTAGCTCCGGATTGTTCTAGAAACATTCCCTAAAAAAGAAATGCCCTTTATTTTAGCTGGAGCTCCCCCTGAAACAGACGTGGTCTAAGCTGTTGCTCTCAGGAGCTAATTCACTCACGCAGGTGTGAATCTTTACTGCCGTGAGAACACGGGCGGCACAGAGGCGGGACTCGAACCTGGACCCCTCGACTTAAGCGCCACCCTGAGCGGAATGCATTCTCACGTCGGTCACATCAGCACCTTAAGATTCACAGTGATACCTGGTTGTGAGGTCTCACGCTGGCTGAAGGTACAGGTGTGATGTCCCTGCAATGAACCCCACTCCTGCTGGACCCTCCCGATCAAGGTCTTTACCCCGAATTGCTGCTTTGGGGGCTTTTCAAAATGGCTCAGGAGCCGTGTGTCCAAACGCAGGACAGAAAGTGACCTTGGACAACGGTGAGAGCTGAATAAAGCACAAGGAGAGGCGGAACTTGGAGGTCGGCCACTCAGCGAGCAACGATCATTTTCACCGCGGTAAATCTCCAAAGGTACCTATGAGCTCCTGGAGATAACCCCATTTCTCCAAGCTTGCTGTCATAAATATCCCCCCCCTTGGCAAACAGCGCGGGTTAGCGTGTCCCGCGTGCCGTGCTGAGCGCTGCAGGCAGAGCGTGTGCGTCTGGCCCTTTAAACCCCCCTTTATAATTCCTTGAGCATCTGGCTGTTGGAAGAAGAGAGCAGGAAAGAGAGGGAAGCCCACAGTCCCTCAGACAAACACAACAGCGCCAGGTCCCGTCGCACCGGTGGGCTGAAGACTCGGTGGGCAGCTGAAGGCAACTTTGAGCGAGGACCAGGTCTGGCGCAGGACGATGTCTCGAGCCCCCGTGGATCTGGCAGTTCTTTAGCTCGCTCGACCGGCGGCCCGAGAATGCCATCGCACGCCTTGCGGACGCTCTATTTCTTCTGCTTCTTTCAAGCCATTTTCTTCAGGTAAGTCAGGGCACTTGCCCTCTGCGGACACTTTATGTCAGTCTTTCCGTTGGCGAGAAGCAATGCGAGGAGATCAGATTAAATAGGGGCACCGTTTGCTGAAAACCAGACCGGGACGTGATAAATATTCATTCAGGTGATGAATATTCGCTTTGTGCAGCGTTTACTTGTGACGGCCGCTCTGCTCAGGCAGGGATTCAACTACTTGTGGACTGAAGCTTTGTGGAAATAGCCCAGATGGACAGAGATGTGCGAAATCGCACAGGTCCCCAGTTAACTGCGTTTTATTTGTGTACATATTTTTATGTGAAAAAAGCTTCTCGGTTCTGGGCAAACTGCTAATAAGGGACTTTTTTAACGTAGAGATAAAAATGACATTAAATGGCTTTTGGCTTCCTGGTGCACATGTTAGTTCAGCTGATGTGATCTACTTCTGCTCCCTCCTCAGCCTTGTTAGCCTTTATTTTTAAACAGGTTTCAGGGAATTTCTCCAGGGGGTTTGGGGTAGAAACAGGCGGATCAGACAGGAGAGAAAAGGAAGGTCAACAAGAGCCGTCCCGGGAGCGAGGTCCGCCTTGTCCACCCGGGTCGACCTCGCCTGCTCCACGCAGCCGGGAGCTGGCGACACGGGAACGAGGAAGGGAGGCCTGAGATGAAGGCGGAATGCCTGTTCGGTGGGGGGGGCTCGCAGTCACGGCACGCTGAGCGAGGGGGTGGCGGAGGAGACCACATCGTTCTCCTTCGGTGACATTTGACGGGCTTATTAGGAACGTGCTTGGAGAGCAGCCCTGCACACCGAGGGAGGAATGAGAACCGAACACGCTGGACGAGGACGGACTCGGCCCCCCGAGATACGAGTCTCTGACTATCGAGCTCCTCAGTGTCCGAGTGAAAGAGTTTAACACCCTTTGCCGAGCGACGACACGCGGGGTTTGTTTTTCGTGTTTACGAGTCACAAGCTGTTACGTTGGCGAGTTTCCGAAGTTCGAGTCGCCGAGAGATCAGCTGTGTCTGTTGGGCTCCACGGCACCGTGTGGTTTGGTCTTGACTGGACATGTGTGTGTGTGTGTGGCTGAGTGTGTGTAAGCGACAGTATATAATATATGTGGCAGTTCACCGAAGGCCGTTTTGACAAGGAGGCGCCCGACTCTCGGAGCCCTTCTTACCTGCCGAGAGGGACCTACAGGGACACCAAGCCACCTGGTCCACAGGTGACGTCGCCACGGTCACCATCTCTCTGTCACACTGGGCGTTTTCCCACGTCGTCTCAGTTTGTCTACTGCGTCTCTATTGTTATTATCACATTGCACGATATTATTACTGAAAGGAAACATCTGTTTGTAATATAAATGTCATATTTTTTCTCCATTTTGATGGGCTTTTGTGCTGCCCACCTGAAACTAATTGTAATCACGTCTCCGACTTGCGCGGCTCCGCCCCTCAAGCCGATTTCCAGAACCGCGTTACACTCGTAAGTAAGGAGATACCTGCACGGCGTCCCTGGATTCTGCTCACAAATCATCGGTGTGTTCTTGTCATTGGCATCAAAAGTAAGAGTCCAACTCCTTTCGTTCAAACAGCATCTTCTAGCCACAGTCGGCACTTATTCCTCTCGGCGACTGTAAGCCGGTACCTGGAACACGTGCAAAGAGGGGATTAGAGAATGCAGAATTGTGTTCGGAATTTAAATAATGAAGCATTTTTAATAGAAACAGGGGCTAAAACGTTGAGTGTGAAATAAAAGCAGGAGGACACAGCAGGTAGTGGTTATGTGACAATGAAGGTATAAGAGAAAGACGCGTCGGGCCTAAAATAAACTGTCAAGATGCAAATGTAAACAGTGGCTGTTTAATTCCGTAACTCCGAGCCGGTTTTTCCGAAGCCTAAAAGCAGGAATCCTTCACAAAAACAGAAGATCTGACGGGACTCCTGAACCACAGATGGAGTTTGAGAAGGAGTTCTTTTACCACGTTGCCCTCGATCGTTGTCTGTCAGAAGCGGCTCTGGGTCACACTGGCTTTACTGCTGCTGTTCGTCGGAGGTCCGGGCAAAGTGGGCACAAACGTCGGCCAATGTGGGGAAGACACACCCGCGGCTGCCGCAGCTCACCTCCGAACCGTCATCGCTGTGGGACGCCACCCAACTTACGAGCCGTTCCTCCCGGTGGCCGAGAAAACGGCGGAAAGTCGCGCCATCGATCGGCTCGTACGTGAAACTGAACTAACTATGTGGGGAGATGGAGGCAAAAACGCATAAAACGGGCCGATGTGACACGCATGAGGGGAATGAAATGAACGGGGAGCGGAGAATATTCCCTTCAAAGGCCAAAGTCAAAGGCCAGATCTGTGGTGCTGAGACTCACCGCCGGTGCCGCTGAGACGGCGGCTGGAGGCGGGTTATGATGCACCTAAAGCTCGGGCTCCTGTCGGTTCTCCACCGCGCCGTTTATTCCAACTGTCGCTCTGTGGGGGGCGAACCAGGCGGGTCACTGTGGCCCGCAACACAACACAAAGGATGTCACAAACCTGCTGAGGCTGCATTTTCCACCCGACTTTGCTGCTGCTGCTGCGGCTGTACGAAATCCGGAAAGTATTAATGCCGGAAACGTTGTTACTGATGCAGATTGTTCTGCTTAAACTGTAAAGACATAACGCTGAATTTCCATCTTTAGTAGCGATTACGAAATCTTCGTATTTCTCACAATTTAAATATATCAAATGAAATAAAAAATGAAACGACTAACAATTTCCCCAATTTTCTGGAACAGAGTCACTCGGATGAATGACTCAGGATTCATCTAAAATCTAACTTCAACTCCACAAAATCACAGGATCACAGAAGTCTGTCTGTGAGGCGTCAGTCATGAGGGTCACCACCGCCCTCATAAGGTGGACTGAAGGAAGAATAAATGAGCTTCTTAAATTTGTAATGGATGATTAAACGTCTTTCATAATCACCGCACGATTACAAACCCGCACATTCGCAGAATCCACCCCACGTCGACCTCAACTAAGACAAATACAAGTTTCAGTTTGTGGGTTGAGAAGCGCGAATGAGCCGAACGAAGCCCGAATGAGACAGAAATCTGGTGATTTTAATGAGCCCGTTTTCTTTCAAGAGCTCTCCACGTGCGGCCAGAAAGCGAGAGGGAGCAGCGCGGTCTGCATGGCCATCAAAGACCGTGGAGCCCATGTAACCGACATCAAACATCATGGTTTACACCCCGAGGGTTGTTTTCCAATCCAGTTTGGCCCCTTTTACCCACGTGTGGAGTTTTTCATCTGATTGCCCGGAAGGCTTCGTGACGTCCTCCATACGGGGGACCCAGGCTGGTCTGTAGACCATAAAACCCCAAAAGAAGTAGAACGTCTGAGATTGCCTGGGAATGGACTTAGTCGCACGATGTAATGCAACATCAGGCCACGTTATAACTGTCATATAAACATCTGTATTTCTCCAGTTTTGGATGGGAAAACCAAAAGTTCAAGGTTCAAGCTTCACCTTATTGCCAGACAGAACGAGACGTGATTTTGTTCACAAAACACGAGAAAGACAAAATGAGGCAGACAGACAAACATGTAGTTATATAAATAGATGCATGTACATGTTGGATAAATGGAGGAATTGGTAGGTAAGCAGATAAGTGCAGGTAGTGAAGCAGTCAACAGTGTTGTGATGGTACAGTGGGGTGATGGTGAACAGACCTGTACTGTCTGGAGATGAGCTGCCAGTAGCAGGAAGCTGAGAACAGCGGAAAGAAGACAGTGGAGAAGATGGGAGGATTTGTGGTGATGTTGTGAGCTCTCCTGACACACCGCTTGGTGTAGGTGGTCTGGATGGTGGGTAGTGAGGTCCCAGTGATGAACTGGACAGTCTTCACGACCCCCTGCAGAGCTCCCCTGGTCGGAGGCAGTGCAGTTCCCACACCAGACCAAAAAGCAGGTGGTCAGGATGCTCTCTGTGGTACATCTGTAGAAGCTGGTGAAAATGGGAGGTGGAAGTCCAGGTCTTTTCAGTCTCCTCAGAAAAATGGAGATGCTGCTGTGCCTTTTTCACTAGGTGGGTTGTGTTGTGGGTCCAGGAGAGGTGCTTGGTGATGTGACCTCCCAGAAACTTGAAACTGTGCACCAGCTCCACTCAGGAACCACCAAAACACAGAGGAGTGTGAGCAGCTTGAATCCTTCTGAAGTCAACAATCCTCTCCTTAGTTCCCATTGGTCAACAATGAGAGACCAATTGTTGGTCTGCACCAGGAATCAAGCTGCCCCACTTCCCTTCTGTAGACCAACTCGTTGCTGTTGGAGATGAGGCCATAACTGTGGTGGGTAAGGAGAGTGAACAGCAGTCGGCCAAACACTCATCCTTGAGGTGCTCTGATGTGTATGACAGCAGCGTGGGAGGTGTTACAGTGGATCCTCACTGCCTGAGGCCTGATCCAGGATCCAGTGACACAGGAGGACAGTTTGCAGACCAACTGCGGGGGATGACGGTATTGAATGCTGAACTGAAGCCAACGAACAGCATTGTGACAACCCAAGGCCTTGGGAAGAACTGTTCTTGAGCAAACCAGCCTAGGTGAGGTTCTCGTGGTGAAAGATGCCATCGTTCTACCTGCTGGTGAAGCTGGGGAGGTCAGCAATGGTGCTGCTCAGATAAAGCACATTCACAGGGTTCAGACAAGAGGGGGTCATGTGGGTTCAGCTGAATTATACAGCAGAATAAAAGTGCAGGGCTTCGCAGGACCCCCGAACCACACCTGAGCGATCTGTACAGAAGTATAGTCTCCAATAACAACCGTGGACCTGCCACCATGAACTGAAGGACATGCGTTGATTCCAGCGTCCAGCTACACAGTCACGTTCATTTCACTGAGCAGCACTGAAATACCTTGTTAGCGGAGATCAGCTGAAGTCCGTTCGCGTTAAACTATTTGAGTTTAGCATCAAACGGGCGACAAGAAGCTGTTTCCAGAGAAGTGAGAAGTACAGCTTTGCTTAATTATTTATGCATTCGTTCGTTCAGCTGACCTACAGAGTCAACTATTTTTACATCAGGGTGCAAGTCAGGGTGAGCAGATGAAGAGGTGTTCAGGTGGAGGGATTTAATCCTGAGCCCTTTCAGTTCAAACCAGACTGAACAGACCCACCTCAGAAGGTGGTAGATGTGGTCACAACCTCTTTAACAGAGTTTAGTAACAGCGACAGTAAGAGTCATGCTTAGGCAGCACGGTTGTGACAGAAAGTCATACAAGCAGAAAAACTAGTTTAAAACCTTGCAATTAAAAGCTGGGGTGGAGAAGCCTGTTTGACGCTTATTTACCTCTCTCTCTTTTTCCCCCCATTGCTGAGATGCCAGCAGAAGCTGCCCTGCTTTAGTTCCTTAGCAGCTGCCTCCGTTATTTATTTTCCCAAAGAACAGCGCATTAAAATATGGACCGCACTGTTTATTGATTGTTTATTCCTCTACTAGACTGATTTAGATTTATTTAGGTTGGTCTCTTTTCCTAGATGCTCATCAGGTCTTACTTACACTCTTTGACACTGGAGGCATTTTCGCCTTATATTAAAGTGCCCTGTGAGAGACCGCAGACAAAGGCATTTGCTAAGCAGATGGATGGATGGATGGATGGATGGATGGATGGACAATATAGGTATACAAAATGGAGGGAATACTTTGATTTCTTATAGTTGTCCCATCTAAGCTGTTTCTATACCAATGGAGCCGGTGGCCTTTCCTTCTGAGGACAGACACAAGTCTTGGAGAAATCAGCCGAGAGTCTGGCAAGAGTTTAGGAATTGAGGGTTTGTGAGAAGTTTTCCAGGACAGGGTCTATATCTGGTTGGCATCGCATTCGTGCTGCGAATAAATGGGGATCTGTGCGCAGCTCCTGTCCCAGAAGCTGAACTTCCAGCGTGTCTCCACCTCGGGGCCCCGGAAACAGATTCGGAGTACATTTCGCAGCACCTGCGGGGTCGGCTGTTCCGGCGTTCCTGACTCGACTCTTTAAACGGTTGTCCGGCCGCATACAGAGGAGCCCAGACAGATGTTTCCCTCGACATCTCGGAGTGTCTTGCAAAACAAGCGTCTAACTTCTAATTAACTTCTTCAACAGTTGACCAGACCAGCAGCAACAAAGGGAATTCTCGAGCGGAAATGTCTTCTGGAGCGGTGTTCCCTCTCGGCTCTGTCCGTGCTTCACTGCTCCGGCACATTTTCTCTTTATCGTTCATAAATCATTAAGGGGAACTTCTAATGGACCTGCTCTTTAACTGGTCCCTGCAGCCCTTATTATTCTTCGAAAAAACATCTCAAACACGGCTTCTGTTAGGACAACAAGCTCCACGGATATTATGACCCATTTCCCTTCTGTTGATCGTAATTTTTTCTGCTTTTCCGTTTTTGTTTATCCCTTCATTAGTAAGTTTGCCCATCTGAAGCGGACGGGGGGCTTCGCTGCGAGCGCAAATCACAGGCAGCGTCGGACTCAGGAGTTCCTTAAGCACGTGACACACATTCATTAATTATTATTGGTAACATGGATCTTCTGGGTAGACAGGCGGGGCTCTCTGATTTATGGCTGTTTTTCATCTTTTCTTGCATCTACATGTAAATTGAGGAACGAAGACATTTTCACAGGGAGCAGCAACGTGGCTCATTTTGAGCAGGGAACGAGAAATGTGGGATATATTGCACAGATCGGGCAAAATCGCTTCCCCGTCAGCATCTAACCCTCCTTTCCGTAACATCGGTCCTCTCCCGTCAAGGCGGTGCTTTTCTCTGGTCTTTTATTCAGCTCTTTGCTTTCTCCGACCGCAGGCCATCCCGGTCCACTGTGGGGCTTCGCCACCCGTAAAGCAGCGCAAACACCGTTCGTTCATTTAGCGGACGCTTTTCTCCCAGTGTTACCACGGTAAACTGCCTACAGCTATTGAGCCACAACAGCTGGGTCATTTTACTGCAGTAACTCAGGGCACAAACAGTCCAAAGACACCTGTTTCAGGACCACCGATCGCTCTGCGATGGACCGTCCAGCGGCAGCTTCGCGGCCCTCTGGGACAGGCTCCGAATCGCCGAGACCCTCGGTCAGGAGGAGCTCAGGCCGGGTCCAAAGGCGGCAGCGCTAACCTCTCGGCTACCTGGCGGCCACCTCGTAATAGCATCACCGAGAAAATTCCGATTCCGATACAAAATCATATACCTTACGGTGAACAGCACGATCACCGCAGTCATTCCGATCTTCTCTGCTTTTTTACCCCGAAGGCATTTTAGGGGGCGAATGTGCAGTCGGTTTGCTGACAAGACGCAGTTTGAAAAGAGCACGAGGGGCAGCGCTTCATTACGCTGGCGGGTTTAGAGAGACTCGCATCATGAGCACAGGGCCACCGTCTCCACGAGGTCACTGGGTCCATCCATAAGCTTCACCGAAATTCTCCTTCTGCAGGAGCGAAAAGCCACCGTCCTCCCCGAGTCGCCTTTCTTTCCCACGCTGAGGTCCGGTCGATTTTCATTCCCGACGCCGTTTCTCCTCCTCACCAAGTGATGTGTTTAAGGGGGGCATGGAGATGTGCTGACTGTGAGTCCCTCTGCTGTTCCGGTTCAATTATACGTTCAATGATGTTTACACTGAGAGGAGATGCTCTCTTTTTTAGCCTTTTTTCCTGCCTTATACTTCTTCATAGCTGCTCAGCGTAGGAGGAAACAGTGAGGTGACTTGTGTGGCTCTGACAGACTTCCTAAGCGGAGACAGACAGTGAGAAACTCAGAACAGGGTCACTGTTGACTTAAATCTGCCCTGGAAGCAGAAAACACATTTACTGTGGTCTTGGAGTTTGGAGCTTTGCTCTCGGATGAACGAAGATCCCGAAACAGATGCGGTGACTGGCGGCGCACAGCGTGTGAGAGCGACTGACTCCCAGCATCAAAGTGTCTAAAGTCCACAAGGACTCAAAGGCAAAATCGGTTTCACTGCAATATTTATGTGACTAAATAGCTG
The DNA here is from genome assembly GCA_900497675.1 of Arapaima gigas. Taxonomy (NCBI): domain Eukaryota; kingdom Metazoa; phylum Chordata; class Actinopteri; order Osteoglossiformes; family Osteoglossidae; genus Arapaima; species Arapaima gigas. The sequence continues at coordinate 985,763 of UFQX01005300.1, read as the reverse complement.
GGTGTAAATAGAGGAGAGAAGTGGCCACCATCTGGGGAACATGCTCCATACAGGACTACATGGTTCCCGAGAAAAGGAGCAACGCCGGGCTCCTGAGGGACAGCCACGTGTCCAGCGCCTTTGGCCTTCTGTCACAGAGCGATAATTTTGCAAAGCTTCCTGAAGAAAAGACAAACCACAGCACCAGAAACAGGCTTTTCCTCCTCACCAGGACCTGCTTTAAAATTTCACACCAGAAAAACAAACAGATTCTCATGAATAAGGCAGCAGGTGAACTGAACGGGGCTGCAGTTTGGTTTCGAGAGACACGATGAGGTTAATAATTCCGCTCATTAGAACCAGTTTGTGTTTTAATGATCCTCAAGTATCACCTTGATAAATAATTGAAATGGGAGATGTTTTTTTTTCTCTCTCTCTCTCGTATGGCTTGTTAAAGGGCTGCAGGGTGGCAGAAACACAGGCTTTTGCCCTGGGCAACCAGAGAGAGGTGTATTTCTAACCAGGTATGTTGAAAGCCTCTCCTGTACCTGCAGCTCCGGATCAGCCCCCCCGGCGGAAGAGCAGACCGGCTGACGTATCGGGGGGGTCGGGGAGGTTCCGGGCAAAGTCTTCAGGGAAAGCGGACCATAGGCTGTCCTTCCAGCATCCCTGTTACCGTGGCAACGATAAGAGCACAATAAACTATTTTTTGCAGACCGCTTTTAACAGCAGCTTTATAAAGCCGCATAAAAGATATATAAACCTGCACAAGGGTAAGTCAAGAAGTATCCCCAGCTATTGCTCTAACCGTTAATGCCATAATAAAGAAAGTTTGTCGCAGCGGCGAGGAACCAACTCAGAGCCACAAAATAATATTAAGAGACGACAACAGAAAAACCAAGGATGAGAGAGGAAAAAGAAGCTGTTTTGGAAATTCCACAGCTCAAAAGCACATGAAGAAGACAGACGTCAAACGGAAGCCCTTGAAGAAGGAAGAAATGCACGTTTTTAGAAAAAGCCTGCTTTGCAGGACCAGGACTGAATAGTAAATAACCACGCAGTGAAGCGATATCTCCCAGTAGTCTCACTGGCGTTATATCCCTGCGCCGCGTTAGCAAGGATGTGTTCTGCTGGGTGTATTTTGTGCAAAACAAGCCAAATCCGGGCAGGCTGGCCACGGGGGGCAGCAAACCTCCACGTCTGACGCCCGTCCTCGGCAGACGTGATGAGACAACACACACACACACACACACACACACACACACACACACACACACACACACACACCATCCGTTCCGTGCGAGTGGTTCAGGGACGGTGATGTTCGGGCAGTATTAGAGCCACGGCACCATTTATCTGGGGTTTTACCTCCCGCTGCGCCTCGGCACCTGATTTAAGTTGTCTCGCCTGTTTCCTCATGCGGGACCATGTGCAAAATCAAAATGAATCTCCTTTCATCGGGAAAGCATTCGCCGACGCGTGCTTGCTCTCCCGCGGCCGGACAAACCTCAGTGAAACAAACGTGCCGTTTGGTGGATTCTGTGCAGAAAATGTTCTCTTCTGCAAAGTGTGCAAAAATACATCAGTTCTGTCTGCCGGCGTGATGGAGGAATTCCAGCATCTGCTGAAGTTATTGCCCAAGACCAGCGGTAACTTTTTTATAGAGTTTAAGACCCGCGATTTATTTTAAAAAGCACTTACGTAACACAGGTCGGCTATTTCCGCTGAACGCCTGAAAACGCAGCCGTATTTTTGAGCCATCGCGTTTCCTTCCCTCCTCGTCCGGCCCCAACTTTTCAGTTGTCATCGCAACCCCTCTAGCAGTTCCTTCTCAAGCTAATGAAACTGCATTTAATACGTTTATTTGCTATTTATCGAGTCATCTTTAACACACTTTTTCCTAGTCGGACGCCGGGGAAAAATACAGCCGACGAAAAGCTCAGTCGGCCACACGCGGAGGCGGAACTTAACACCGCGGTCTTGTGACGGATTAGAAAATGACATTTGCGATCATTTAGAGACGTAACGCATCGAGAAACATCCTTTCCTTCCGCTTCGGTGATTTGCAGCTCAGTCCGACCGTCGCTTATCGAATTCATGGCTGCCTGACTGCCAGCACAACGCTGCTCCTGCTCCTCTCACGGCCGGATCTGCGGAACCGGCAGCAGCCGACGTTCCGCCAAATATCCGGTCTCGGTTAATGCGCCGTCTTTGCTGTCGCTTCAGCCCTTTGTTGTTATTAAACTTTTTTATTTTTTTTAAGAGACAATTCAGTTAACTTTATTGGGATCCATATTATAAATGTGCCGCTTGACTGAGATCTCCACTGCTGCTGCAGGATCTCAACCCTTTGGGATGAAGGGGAGGCTCAAGTGCGACTGTCATATGAAAAGCAAACTTCGCCCACAGCCTCGCACTAATAGGCCTGTGTTTTCGCTCATTGTTGAGATTTCCTTGCATAACTTCTTCAAAAGCAACCGCAAAGTTGGCAGCCACAAAATCAATAAAGGTTAAAAAGAGAGTTAAAACTTGCAGTGTGTGGAGAAAGTGAGGAGATGAGCAGGCAGAGGTGTCGAACGGAGAATCCTGACGTGGCGGGTGGAGTCGCCCCTCCCATCGCACTTCGCTGTGTGTGCATAGATGATGTGTTCGCGCGTCGTGGGAAAAGGAGGATCAACGGCCGACACCGACCCTGAGGCTGTGCTCCGGGTTCCGGGTTCTGTGTTCTGGAGACCGCGGTGGAAGAGCTGCTGTTCAAGACGCTGCGGAAGAATAACATTCTTGTTCCCAACGCTTTGTCTCCCGAACCGTGCGTTAGTAACACCGAGTCATTACAGTGGTGTCGGGAGTGGGATGGAGAGCAAGAAGGACTTGAGCGGCGCACCTGACCTGGGCGAACCGCTGAACAGCAAAGTCCATCGCTGGCGGGAGCGCACAACACTACTGGGAGACAAGAACACCTGGAGCAGTCGCCAGGGCCAACCAGGCAGGGCAAGACCCAAGCGGTCTCACTAGGAGCGTGTGCAACTGTCCCCGTCCAGGGGGACTGAGGTCAGGCACGGTGGGAGCACAGAGCCGGCAGTGGACCGAATGGTGATCTACCTGAGCTGAGCTCGCCGCCAGTGGGTCCGCAGTCCTGCGGCACAGGGCTGCAGCGCGTCAGAAATAAGATCCCCGAAACTGAGCACATGGATCGTCGCACGTGCCAAACCACGCCAGTCACACATTCACATTGTGTCCGCAACACGACACCATCCATCCATCATGCGGCAAGGAGTCAAGCCCTCCGCATAGCAAATAGGATGGGGGAAGGCGAGAGACGTGGTTCCCCACCCGGCTGACAGGTGTTGTGAATGTAAATGGTGTAATTATGAGAAAAGAGAATTTGGTGGCAACAGTGTGCTCTCCGCAGCAGGCCCACTCCCATTACGGCGCAGCGTCGCTCCTATTACCACAGACCATGTGCCTCCAGCTCAGCTAATTGTGTTTATTACAGTAAAGATTTATGGCTGTCCTCTTCTAACCCTCCAATCTCGGTCTCTTTGTTTATCCTCTCGACGCCCCGTGAACTTGACAGGCCAGGCTCCTGTAAAGAGGAGATAAAGACACCAAACAAGACCGTCCCCAAACCCATGTCCCCTTCAGACTTCCTGGACAAACTCATGGGGAAGACCTCCGGGTACGACGCCCGCATCAGGCCCAACTTCAAAGGTACCCCTCCTGCGGTCGTCCAGACAAAGCCAGGGAGGCAGAACTGACGGCATGTCGATGGGGATGCCTTGAGGTGATATCGAGCTTCTAGAATAACCCACAGCCTTGGATATGCTGACGTTCGATCCCCGCTGGGGCAGACAGACACTCCGCAAATCCCTTTATCTCTCAGCAGTTCACGGCAGCTTATAGTTCAGGATGTGGAGCCATGTCAGATGTTGTGTTTCGTGCATGAGAAGTAATGAAAAGACTGTAACGGTGCACATCTTTTTTTCTGCCAGGTCCACCAGTTAACGTCACTTGTAACATCTTCATCAACAGTTTTGGATCTATCACGGAAACCACAATGGTAAGACGCTCTCTTAAACGTCTTCAAATGTAGCGCGATGTGACTTAAACACATCCAATCCGGTCGTCCTGAGGCGAAAGCAATGTACTTCACTGTGAAAAATTCAGGTTATGCATTTTTGCATGGAGGTGCGAACCTTTTTTCACGCCACAGGACTATCGTCTAAACGTGTTCCTACGGCAGCAGTGGAACGACCCCCGGTTGGCCTACAAAGAGTACCCGGATGATTCTCTCGACCTGGACCCTTCCATGCTGGACTCAATCTGGAAGCCAGACTTGTTCTTCGCCAACGAAAAGGGCGCCAACTTCCACGAGGTCACCACCGACAACAAGCTCCTGCGCATCTTCCAGAACGGAAACGTGCTGTACAGCATCAGGTAGGCAGCGGCCGCCCATCCGTACTCACCTCCATCAGGTGTCCGTCACCGTGGTCAGAGTTCACAGGATCTCAATACGTGCAAATTCTTCTCACATAAAGAGTTTTAAAAAATTGCCTAACTTTGACTTATTTTGAAACTTAGGACTGTTTAAACTAAAAGAAGAGGGTGAGAACTCACTGCAGGATAAGAACTATATCTCCAGGGAATAGAGTGTCTTCTTTGGAACCTGTGTTGCGATGCTCACCACGAATAACTGAACGGTGTTTGCATGTGTTATTTATGACACTCGGAGTGATGTTTCATCTGAGAGAATCGCACGCCTTCTTCAACCTTCTTCACGCCATCAATAACTGCTTATCTTCTTTAAGGCTCCCCGAAAGCTACCACAATTAGCAGAAAATGATTTTCAAAGCGAACCAGACAGCACAGTTTGAGCTCCTGCTTTGAACCTCACTTCGGAAACACGTTTCCGCAACATTTATGTCCCTTCTTGACTCTCCATTCTGCTTTTTGGCCTGCGTTTCGCTCGCTGCGACCGTGTAAAACTGCCTTTCCGTCCCCTTCGTTCCCCAAACCCATAATGGCTGATATTTTGCTGCTGCTTTTCCTTCCCGTGTCCTTCTGCTTCTCCTCAAGGCTGACGCTGATCCTCTCCTGTCCCATGAATCTCAAGAATTTCCCCATGGACATTCAGACTTGTACCATGCAGCTTGAAAGTTGTAAGTTACACATTTTTATTATTATTATTATTATTATTATTTCCACCGAATTCTTTCACATTTTGAAGGTCCGAGTACCCATATCCCCCCCGACCTGGAATTCCCCTAAAAGAGTGAAGATTGTTTATCCCACCACTTGTCGCAGTAACGTCTCTGAGAGTAAAAATGCCCCTGTGAAAAACTCTGCTTTCCTTTAAAAGTGTGACAGTAACTCTGATGTGATCAGAAACAAAAAGACACATTTTAGTATCACGTGACGTACGAGATGATTATGTTTCAGTGCGTGGAAATTTGTAAATGGGAAAAACCCCGTTGACACCGAGTAATACCTGGATTTTGCTCTAGATGAGCCGCTGAGAAGCTGCTCCGTAACAGGACATTAACACAGTGTGTTGTGTGTAATGGAGCTTGAAAACCGCACATCACAAAAAGTCTGTTGTATGCATATTGCCACATAAAACAAAGAACATTCTTGACATTCTTTAAACATGGTAAATTACAACGATAAGCGAGGCAAAGGGTTAAAATGGAAGAACTTTTGCACAACAGTTGATTTTGTGTTACTTGAGAGTTAATCGGTGAAGTTTGTTGTGATGTTCTTTGTGTAAATGTTTTTATAACCTGACACGTTTGAGATGTGAGCAGCATTAAGGACACTTGCTGGGCTCCAAACACACTGAACCACCAGCACACTGACTGCGTGAAGCTCCCCAGCAGTCAACCTTGCTCTAGGCCTTCGAGCCACACATTCGTCCCGCGAACGTTTGGGGAGGTGCCAGTGATGTGTGAAAAGTGGGATACGAAGAACAGGCGGCGCTGTGTCTGAGCCGAGGGAATCCTGGTCTCTCTCGGCAGTCGGCTACACCATGAACGACCTCGTTTTCGAGTGGCTGGACGAGGGTCCCGTGCAGGTGGCCGACGACCTCGTGCTTCCCCAGTTCGTTCTGAAGGAGGAGAAAGATCTGGGCTACTGCACCAAACACTACAACACAGGTGGGATCCGCGTGCCGTCCGTTCGCTCCGACGGCTTCGGCGCCGACGTCGAATCGCTGACAGCGGAGGCGCTTCCGTTCGCAGGAAAATTCACCTGCATCGAGGTGAAGTTCCACCTGGAGCGGCAGATGGGTTACTACCTGATCCAGATGTACATCCCCAGCCTGCTCATCGTCATCCTTTCCTGGGTGTCCTTCTGGATCAACATGGATGCCGCTCCAGCCCGCGTGGGCCTGGGCATCACCACGGTGCTCACCATGACAACTCAGAGCTCTGGCTCACGGGCCTCCTTACCCAAGGTAACGGAACCGATTCGCTCGCAACGGCAGCAGCTGCCCTGATTCTTTTGTGTTTCTCAATCGGGGGTTAGGTAGCAGACTCAGCTGTTAAATGCCACTGACGCGACTTGGTATTCGACAGGTGTCCTACGTAAAGGCCATCGACATCTGGATGGCCGTGTGCCTCCTGTTCGTGTTCGCTGCCCTTCTCGAGTACGCGGCCGTCAACTTCGTTTCCAGGCAACACAAAGAGTTCATCAGACTTACAAAGAAGCACCGGAGACAGAGAATAGTGAGTTTAACCCCGTCCGTGTGTTCCTGCTAATGACTCAAACCTATTTCTCTCGTGGTGCCTAAAACAGCCGCCCGTTCCACTCTGGCCAGGTGTGTAGAGACCATTTGGGTTAAGTCCCACACTAACCATCGTGTGGATCGAAATCTGCTATTTTCAACAAGAAATGATTGAGACATAAAAACTGCTCTGAAATGAAGTAAATAACGAATAAAGACTAACGTGATGCGGAGGGTTGAGCCCACACGGCGCAGAACAGAAGCGGGTGGATTCCGAGTTCTTTCTATCATTCGTCGTATTTCCCGTAAACTACACAAAAAACACAAGTAAACTCAGCGCAGGACGGTAATAACAACAGGAGAGAGCCAGCAGCGCAAAGTCCGAGACAGAGCAAAGCTAACCGAAGGCACCAGCAGAGCCGCCCACCAAAGAAAAGGAAAAGTTCAGTCTTCAGCCCGTCTTTTACTGTCTGAATCTCGCTATTTGGCTGCACCCGGTGCTCATTTCTCCGTAAGGAGCCCGGCACGGTCCCGCCCGCCTAAGCCCAACCCCAATCCCAACCCCGTTTGGGGTCTGCGTTCATTCTACAGGCCCATCCTGGTGTGCAAGAAAACCCTCCCTCCTTCAACCCACACCATTATTGGAACCTCTCCCCGTAGACTGACGGGGGTCCTGCGTTCTCCATGAGGGGTATATTGATGCTTGGCTTCCAATGTCGGGATGATGGGATGGACCAGCCACCTCCAAAGATTAATCAATAAAACCGCTCTCTCATTTAGCTGCCGTGCCTGCAAGTTTACTCGAAAGCAGCCAGACTCTGGTCCTTATCTGCAGCCAAAGACATCTGTACCTCCAAAAGCCACGGTGAGCAGAATGTCCTGCTGTCGTGACATCGCCTCGCGGTGCTAATGCAGAAATAATGAGTCCGCGCTGGCGGCTGCCAGCGGCTGGCTGACTGGAACAAACACGTGGCTCGGAGACCCGACTTTCTTTTGACAAGTATTTATTTTTCAAATGAGTTTTTCTCCCAAAGACTGCCAGCAGACACACAATGTTCACATGTTGCTTTCTTGTCGCTGAAGCAATGCGACTTTTATAGTTTGTCTAATTCGCAGTATTTGCCAGGTCCAGATTCCCTTTGGGTTTATTACCGCAGTTCCAAATTAGACTTGGCAAACAAGCACCGTTTCAGGCTCAAATATAATAGTTGCCTGAAGAAAGTCTCTCTCGCTGATCAAACGGCGCTGATCAACTGAGGGAAGTTCACTGTCATCCACTTTGGACTGAGACCGCAGGTACTGCAGCACCCCGGTTCCAGACGTTGCTCATCACACCCCAGTTCTGGCAGAAACTCTCTTTGCTGCAAGACGAATGCGGCAAGTTTTGCATTTTCATTACCATGCAGCACTCGCTCAGAGGGAGTCAGCCCTGTTTTTGGTATAAATCCTTTCTGATCAAGTGCAGTAGAAGGGAAAAGGTGACTTTTGTTTAGAACCGGACGTGTTGACATGAGTGGCCCAGAAGTATTGTCAGATGTTGTTAAAATATCATAATCCCGGTATGTGTGCCTGCATTGCCTGCCTCTGTGGCGGAGGTCCTGACCAGCCAGCGGGGAAGCGTCGAGTCCCTGCGGAAGCTCACCAACCTGCCCGGCCACAGCTCCTCATCCTATGGTAGCCTTCAGCAGCGCTGCTCCACCTGCAGCAGGGTAAAACGTCAACCCACCGCCTCAGCTGTGACGTGTCCCGCATGGGTCGTGAATGGCCTCCTGGATCTCCCCACAACAGCTTTCCGCTAAGCACATCTTGCTTTCGCCTTGTCCTTGCAATGGGTGCGAGCGTTTCTCCAGCATTCGGCCGGAAAACACCCTGAAGTCGAGACCCAAGCCCATAAGCGGGCAGGCGTGACGTCTTGCAGTGCAACGTTCCGAGAACCTCCATGTTTTTCCAACTCAGTCTCCCAGTAGGCTTCGACCATGTTGGTTTTCATACCAAAGCCCCCACTTAACTGCTCCAGTTTCTGCTCACTATTTCCCTCAACATGGGCATAAATTATTCCCTCGATTTGCAGCAAAAGTGGGGAAAATGAGCAAAAAAAAAATTTGAGAGGAGCTAAAAAAAATAATTCCAAATAAAAATCAGCCGAAGCGACATTTTAAAAATACTTGGTATCAGCACCACTGCAAGTCCTTCGCTGCCGTCTGTACTACGGTGAGCACGGTAGACTGTGACGCATGCCATACTGCTGTTTGGCTTCCAGGCAGTACGAGTGACCAAACAGCAACGTGATCGTTTGAACCTTCTGCCCTGTGCCTTTTTTTGCTTTCCTGTTCTGCTGGGAACGGCATCTCCTACTGCTTGGTAATTTGCATGTACTGCAGTATTAATCTGCAGATTTTCCAGTCAAAATGCATAACTGATCCTTCTGTGTTGTCCTGCAGTTTGTGAGAGTATTGGGTCTTTTTGAGAGCGCTGTGTCACTGCAATTTCCTGGCCTTCCCAGCATTGCTGTCGCTGAGAACTCCCAGTGCGACTGAGAGACACCGAGAGGCTAAGGGAGCTGCAGCAAAGATGGTGACTGAAGCGAAAGCTTGGGCACGGGAGGGCGTTGGAGAGGCCATGTAGAGAGCCTGTCAGATGGCCTCAGAGCTGTTCTGGCAAACGGTTCGTCCCCTCAAGAGGGGAAGGCGTGACGCTGCCCGGGTGCTGTTAAGCAGGGGTGGAGAAGTATCGTGTCTTGGACCACTTCTGGGGAGATTGTGGAGCAGTGGAAGAAGCATTTCGGGGAACTCTTTAACCTGATGGACTTACCCTCCCATGAGGAGGCAGTGTTTGATGTCTCTGATGGGTGAGACTCTCGAGGAGGCCGTAGTGGTGTGCGACATCCACAGTGGAAGGGCTGCAGGGGTGCATGAGATTCAGCCAGACATCTCAAGAGCACTGGACAGAGTTGGGGTTTGATGCCTCAGGTGACTTGTTAAAGTAGCATGGAAGGTGGGTAAGGTACCTCTGGACTGACAAATTGGGTTGGTGATGCCCGCATTTAACAAAGGGAACTCGAGGATGTGTTCCAGCTATGGGGGATCACACACCTCAGCGTCCTGAGAAACCCTGTGCCAGGGTACTGGAGAGGAGATTCCGACCGATAGGTGAGCCTCAGATTTAGGAGGAACGATTCAGATGTTTTCCTCTCTGCGAAAAGTGCCACCCAGCTCTTCTCGCTGGCACAAGTGGTTGAGGGGTTGTGGGAACAAGCTAATCCAGTCTACATGTGTTTTGTGGACCTGGAAAAGGCGCATGACCACGCGCGTCACGATGTGCTTCGGGGCACCGGGACTGTCTTCCCTGTGCGGCTGCAGTTTGAGCTGTGTCTGGATTCTTGGCATTAAGTCAAATCTGTTCAACGTGGTTGTCGGACTCCGCCAAGGATGCATCTTGTCTCCGCTGCTGCGCGAGATTTTCATGGACAGGACACGAAGGAGCAGCCAAGGTTAGCGTGCTGTCTGGCTGTGGGGACTAGGGGTGGTTTTGCAAACAATGTTGTCCTTTTGGTCTCTTCTGACACTGGAACTCGCTGCCCAGTGTGAAGCAGCACGTTTGAAAATCTGCACCTCGAGGTCTGAGATCACGGTGCTCTCTCAGAAGAGTGGGGGGAACAGCTGCTCCTAGTGGAGCAGTTCCAGCATCTCGTGGTCTCGTTCACAAGTCGTGGAAAGTGGGAGCAGGAGATGGAAAGGGGGATTGGTGCGGCGTCCGCAGTCCTGTGGGTGACTGCCCTGGCGTTTGGTGAGAAAGCTGGAGCTGGGTTTTTGGACAAAACTCTCAATTTATCATTCGATCTACATTTCCATCCTCACCTATGGTCAAGAGCTGTGGGTAACTCCCTTGGAATCTGTGCCAGGCACATCCCACTGGGAGGACGCCCGGGAGGGATTAGAACTGTTGGTCGACCTGGGAGCACCTGGGGATCCCAGGAGGATCTGGAGACCATTACAGGGATCAGGAGGGTCTGGGCTGCTTTCTCAGCCGCTGCCACCACAAGCCTCACCAGGACAAGCGAGGCAGGGAAACATTTGACAACAAGTGAACATTTTCCCAAGCGCTAATCTACAAATACAGTGTGTATTACGCTGTGCGGCCGGATAAGAGCCGCTTTATCTTACATTCGTGCAGCTGAGGCTTTCCTCAAAATAGCTTTTTTACAATTTAACTTTTATTTTGATACAGAGCTGAACAAAGGGCAGAAGTGAATGATATAACAAATGACAAAATACTGATCGTTCGTTGTTAAGAGACGGTTGCCTGTTAAATAAACTAACTGGCAACTGAGGAGAAGAAAAAAACTAACCGCAAAGAAAGGGGAGATAATAAACCTCTGGGGTCCCAACTGCTGATGGCTGGTCAGATCCCAGAGATGCGCATGGTGGAAAAGATCACACCTCTCAAGTTCCCCACCTTCACCGTGGCTTAAAGTTAAATAACTTCTGATTACTTTGTTTGTCTGTTTTGAGACTGATTTAGATTTTTTTTTAAAATGTAGGCGGAGCAACAGTTTTAGAACTACAGTATTGAGTATTTTTTTGGAACGTTTCCATTCCCCTTCAACTATCAGGGACAAACTGTTAACATTCTTTGCTGCGCTGGGGTTCTGAGCCCAGAAGAATGTTTGTCTTCAAACTAATTACTTGAAGCAGATTTCTTAGGAGACCCACATTCAAATTATTTTTTCAGGCTCTGTTAGATCCAATAAAGAATATGACAAGTGTTCTTAGCTTACAAAAGGAACAAACGTTTTTCTTTTCCATGTTTGCGTTCTTCTCTTGACAGTTACAGCCCCATGTTTCTGCTAATTTCATTCAAACTATTAACTCCCACTGTGAACCTGACCTCCTTCAAGCCCGATCTTCCCGAACCCAGTAAAAAAACAGTTTCTGGACTTATGTCTTGGATTTTATTTAACTGCGCAGAACACCCTTTATAAGGTACCATTAGAACTAGTACTGTACCATTTGGGAGACGCTTTAAATAATAAACACCCTCCAGAGTGGACAAAACAAATGGCTTTGTCTCAGGAGGATGTCGAGGAGAAGTGCAGCAAAACACTCGTTACCATCAATATCTCCGACTTCAAGTTAAACTTCTTTCAAACATACACTACATTCTTCACAGTTCCCAAAATCCTGCTCAAGGACGCTGGTTTGCAAGGGTTGAAAAGTCGTCTGTTATGTCGCATTGTAAAAGTTATATGTCCGGTCCGTCCGTTCCAGGAGGAGGAGCTGGTGAAGGACGGCCGCGGCTTCTACTTCCGCGGCTACGGCCTGGGCCACTGCCTGCAGGCCAAAGACGGCACGGCGGCCGAGGGCTCCGCGGTCTTCGCCGCCCCCCCTCCCGTGCCCACGTATTACGACGGCGATGCCGTGCGCAAGAGGTTCGTGGACCGGGCCAAGCGGATCGACACCGTATCCAGGGCTGTTTTCCCCATGAGCTTTTTGGTTTTCAACGTCTTCTACTGGATCACATACAAAGTGATGCGACAGGAGGACATTCACGCCTCCCTGTGACCAGCCCTCTGGCCGCTGCCGTCACGTTTAAATCGCGTTGCACTTCAAACAAAAGTGCTGAAGAAAAATGACAAAGGGGGTCTCGTAAGACCTCGTGCTCAGGTGTGACTTCCGACCAGAACAAAGCAGGGGGTTACAGACAAACGCTCCGTGTTTCTGCACATCTACAGCCTGCGCTCCTCTTTTCACAACTTACTGTGGTCTCTCCTTCCCTGGCTGGAAAACAGTACAAATACTACTTGCAGTTTGCTTCTCGGCCTCCACGTTAGCGTCCTTGTTGGAAACCTACGCAAACAAGTAGCACTAACCGCAAAAGTGGATGTTACCGACTTGAATATCAATGCGCACCTTCATATTGTAATGAATGTTTTTTAATGCGTTTTTAAAATGAAGAGTAGGGAAAGTGGGGGCGGGCGGAGGCTTAATGGGTGGGCTGTACGTGCAAATACCAGGGGATATGCATTTCTTAATATTTATAGGATGTTCACTTTTACAAATAGAAGTAAATATATATGAATATTAGATGTTCCTTCACTGCAGAAACAGGCATTCTTGCCCCGCTTTTCACCTTTGGGTTCCCTGCTACAATTTTTAAACATCTTACCTCCGTGTCAGAAAACTGTGCGATCGTGAGCTAAAAAAACCGCGACAGTATATAAGGTGTAACAACATCCCACTTCTTTCCGACGTGTCGTGAGCGAATCACAGAGAAACAAATCATTTCCTGTGACGTGTAAATTAATTGTTCACTTGGTTTATTGACGTTCTGTAAGTGAAAGAGCGATTTGCACGAGGCGGCGGAACGCGGGGGGCCGACAATCCCGCCGAAGCTGCGCTGCCCTCGGGGATGGTTTGGAATTTCTCATATCTGCAGCAACTTCTCTATTTCTCATCTCCGTGTAACAGTGCAGCCCTTGTTTGTTCAGCCTTTCTGGTTGTTTCAACTGGAAATTACATGCAAAGCTTTTAATCGGTTCCATTTTTATTTTGTGCACAAACGGCTTGTGCTGGATTATATTAATGTGTCTGTCAGGATTGTCCAGTTATTGTCCTTATTTGCTGGGCAGATGCTGAAAGTTCTGCAGCGATTAAAGTTCTGCTAATATTTTCTCAGACAAAGATGAGCTGAAGCAACTGAGGAAAGGAAACGCATCAAGGGAGCGACAGAGGGGACTTTTATGGAAGGCATAAAATTTCTACTCTAAAGCAAGTGGTTCCTTCAGGAAAACCGCACCCCTGCTTAAGAACCAGAAGAGCTGTGTGGATTCCCGTTTTCTTAACGCTCTGCAACGTCGCACGTGGTTTACGATCATTCTTGAGCTCAAGTTATTCACCTCAACATGTCACTTTTTTTTTTTTTTTTTTTACATAAATTCCACCTTTGCACGTAAGCGCGGCTGTGTGTTCCGTCAAGTGCCGGTCATTCCTCAGGCCGACCGGGTTCATTGTTGTCATTAGTCCCTCAGGTCACGGAGGGGCTACGAAGACACACGGAGAAAATGAAGGGATATTGCGGTGCGGGGAGGACAAATGGGCTTTTTAATGGGAAATTGGAAGGTATTTTATCAGCTAATGAGTTTGAAATGAGACTTAGTGTCTCACGTTAATGACGGCGAATTCAGGCCCTCGACGTCAGTTTATCGTTCTTTATTTTAGGGGTGCTAATCGAATCCGAATGCACGTGGGAGCGGGCGAGGCGAGCAGGTGAGGGGCGCCGAGCTGCTGTAGACAGCGGCAGGTCATTCCTTCCTTTCGCTGCCCTCGCTCTGGACCGCCGAAGACGCTCTCAGACGCCCTGTCCTGCTCCCGGACCCCCGTGGAACGTGACCGGCTCCGTCTCCCGTGGCTCTTATTTGAGCCCTTCCTGCAATTTGTCTCAATATTTAGTTAAAAAAAAACAATAATTACTTTGAAACTTTTAATTATTGACGTTTAACTACTTTCGTTCTGCTCCGTTTCATTACTGTAGCATAAGAATAATCATTAAAAATCCTTTCAAATTATTTTGTTATTTTTGCTGCTGTGAATTTGGGGATTTACTTTTCGTTCAGATAGAGCCTGAGCGCAATAATAAAACGTCCCAAACAACAGCTCTGCCTCACAATGGATGTTCTCGCCACCGGTGTTGCTTCCAGAGGAGGAAGATGTGCAGCACATAAAGATTCCACAGGAAATAAACCCTGGAAAAGTGCAATAATGAATGGGTTTAGGTGGCACAAAAATGCATCCGTGGCAGCTTATCTCAAACTCGGGAGGCCTAATGAAGAGCTATAAAGCGGATAACGCATAATCCGGCACGGCGGCCTGCCCGAGACCCCCAGCGAAAGCCGCGACGAGGCAGTAAAACATTAGTGCACGGCGAGCGCGGCACACAAGCGACAGAGACCCACCGGAACGCGGTCAGCAAGCAACGTGGCGGTACAGAGCACAGCCACTGCCGGCCACGAGTCCCGAAAACAGGAGGCTCCTGCAGCAGTCAGATTCGGACCGACCCCCCTCGCGTTCATCGCTGCTCACCGTCTGCCATCGTCTCCTGGGCTTCATCGGGACAAAATGTCAACCTCATAGCCGATAAAACAATCAGTCGCTGGAGGTTCAAAGACGTAGAACAGTCACAGAAAGTGTTGAAGTGACACCAGTGATCCTTTATAACTGTGAGGGGAGAAGAGTTTGACACCCCAGGCTGTTCCAGAACCATCTGCGCCGCACTAAATCCCGAGGCGATGAGTTTTCACCCGAATCACCGACGGCAACGCGGTAAACACGGCACAGAGCGTGCGGACAGCGGGGGGCTGCAGGCGCCCCCTCAGTGACCACGGTGACACTAGCTTCTAGTTGCATGAGCCATTACCCATCATGCAGTGTAGCTCTGCAACGACAGGATCTGTCGCTTTCACACCTGTTTCTGCACACAAAACATAACAAAAATAGAACATTTAAACATTTGACTAAGATGAATTAACAGGGATTCTGTTGAGACCTGAAACACCACAAAGAGTTCAATTTCAAATGCCAGTTAAGCTGTTTCGGTTCTGACACGTCAAGGTACAAAAGTTTAGTGTAACAGTGGTTCTGAATGAGCCACTTCAATCTTATTTTCAAATATGCCAAACACGGCATTACACATTCTCGCATACTGCAAAAATAACATTTCTCACTTCTTCTGCAAACTCCTGCCTCTGAAAGTGTCCCTTTATTCTCTTGGTTTGACTGATGGTAGCGTGTCAACCTGTTTAGTGGGCAGTAGGCGGCGCAGCGGTTAGAGCCACTGCCTGCGAATAAGGCACTGAATCGGCAGAGTAAAAGTTACCGGGTAAATATCAGCCAGTCGCAGACTGTGGGTAAAAATGCCAGTTAAGTCAGCGAGTTTAATTGAGGCCTGTTACACACACGGATCCGGCATTTTTTAAACATCCGCAAGACGAAAACGCCACAGCGGGTGGTAATAAAAACGAGGAGAAACTGGCAACACGTTAAATGGAAGAGATAAGAGCAATTCTGATCTGCAGTCAGTCTGCGGCAGCAGCGCACCTGTCAGTCACTAAGTTATATTTACTGCTGTAAGAAGTGCTGGATAATTGCATGTTGCCCTCAGGTTACAGACATACAATATTTAGACGGTAATTTCCCAAACTCAGCGGACCCTGTTAGGAACAAGTGGAGCAAAAACGGTTGTGGCAGGAGTTCGCAATAGCGGCAGGCGGCTCTAAGCAATATTTTTACAGCTCCTGCTGTCCTGCGCCCCACCGTTCAATTTTTACACCCCATTTGTTTTTACTGTGGTGTCTCAGCTGTTCTGCTGTTCAAATCAGGTCTCCGCAGGGGAGAAACAGGCCCCCCGTGATCCAATCGCAGCTCACTCCTTTTATCACCATTACCACCACTATTGGGGGGTTTCTAATAAAGTGTATGAGCAGCTACACAGAGTGTTCAAATTAATTATCTAAACTTGCTTAATTCTGCTAATTATTATGAATAATTTATTAGTTAAAGGCACAGTGCTTAAGCACCCTTGAGGCTGGGTGTTCCACCTGAGTCACTCCAGCACAACCGCAGCTGTATTAAAAAGGACTAAAAAAAACCCTTTGGCTCATGAAAAGAGCAACGACAACAACAATAATAAACAGCAATTGATTTATGATGTTATGATGAGCATTACTGCACTTAACTGGCCAATATTTACAACATGACCTCGATACAGGCATACAAGTTTATTCACCCTGATAATGTAACAAACACTGAAGATTTAAAATGCCTGCCAGTGACTACAGTACCGGAGAGTCTTGTTATTTCTGCTTCCACACAAACACCTATAAAGCTCAGTACGCCTGTCTGTTCTTTATGGGCACATTGGAAACTGAGGCGAGAAGTACCTGTGTGCCAAAGTGAGTCGAGTTCATTGCACTGAGCTAATTCTTCAGGACGATGACAAACAGGGTCCGCAGATGTGAAACCGGAACAAAAAGTTTAGTAAACTGCTACATTATTTAAGTGACTGTGAAAAAGACCAGGTTCGCAGCATTTATAAATACGGTTAAAATCAACAAACCTAAAAACTGGAACAAATCTAAAAAGTAAAGACCTCAAATAAATCCGTGCTAACATTTAACGCTAGAGAATCTTTGGTGACACGTAAAGCTTCTCTTTGCTCTGTTAAACGAAGCTAATGTCAATGAGTGACCTGAAGCTCCTGCTGTTGGTCCGGTGCCTCGCAGCCGTCTTTCCTTCTGAAATATTGATCCTCGTGGCAGTTGCAGGCGCTTCTTTACTTACAAGTACAGCAGAGCTACCAGTGCTGCCTCTCCAGGCCCACAGCTACCCTGTAACATCATACGCTCGACTCTCAGGACCTGAAACCAGTCAAGTGTTTCCACCCAAAAAGGGAAGAACGAAGCCCAGCAACACGCAGTTGTCCTCAGCGCCAGCAGACACAGACCTGCAGCTGCGAGGATGTCTGCACAGCACCCACGAGCACAATAACCAACGAAAGAACTCAAGAAGGCAAGCTCAAAAGTTCAAAAAGAATCAGACGGAAAGCAGCCCACCGCGCCTCTACCTTACAAGGTGGAGCAACAGCGCCCTCTGCTGCACTGACAGGTTAACCGATGAAATAAATGACTGTCAGCCCAGAGATGCATCAACTTTTTTATTGACAATGATGGTTAATCCACAAAAAAGACCAAAAAGCTCTTTAAAACTGGATAACCTGTCCCTGTAAAACAAAAACAAAAAGACTAATTAGTTTAAATGTCTGCATTACTCTTTCATTGAAATCACATTAAAAATCAGTGATTTATAAGTTTCCCACTGCTAAACTGCCAAGCAGCTCAGAAAACGTGCATTTGGATTAAATGAATGTGCTGTACGTTGAGTGAACGTGCACAGCGTTGCTGAGGAGCACTACAGGTTTTAATAGTGCAGTTTCCACCTCAACAAAACTCAAACATCAATATTTCAGTCGATCCTGAGCACGGAAGACGCTGCGGGAATCAATCCAGACTCACCTTTCTCTTCTTGTCTCCTCCCAGCTCGAAGTGCTTGCACCTCTTGATGGCCAGCATTCTCTTGGACCGGCAGTTGGGCTCGGCACACTCCAGTCTCAACACAATCTTCTTTGTGGTCTTCGCCTACAACACACACACACACAGTTCAAATATCAAACCCCACTCTCAAAGTACCGTGCGGAGCCCCAGAAACACGGCTGCAGGTTCACACTACAAACAGCAGCACCTCGCTTCACTGTCAACCTGTAACCTCTGAATCCATTTACAATGACACAGGCTCAGACGTAGGAAAAGCGAACAAGACCGACATCATCAGTCGCCCTGCTCAACGTTGCTCCCGAGCCGCTAAACAGGACAGAGCAAGAACATGTTTCATCGCTGTTGGGGGGGTCTGCAAACCACAAGGTCTCGACTCACACTGATGGATTTACACAAACTGATATGACACTCAGAACATTTTATCCATCTATACAACTTGGTCATTTTTACTGCAACAATTTAGGGTAAGCACCTTGCTGAGGGGAGGGGTAGCAGAAGCGGGAACCTGGGTCACTCATATTCAAGGCAGGAGGTATGACACAGTAACCACTATAGCACCACATCAATTCAATAAAAACACTGGATGTTCAAGGCAGTCCAACGCTCAATACAACTGCAGTAATTCTCGCACCAGCGATTACCACGGTCACACTGAGTGGGCTTCCTGACATTTCTGCCACCACTGTCGACAGTATGGTACAGCTGCCAGTTTGACTGCTGCAGGACCCTTTACAAAAACGTCATTATTCACAGAGGCTGTGACTAATACTAACACAAACAAAACATGTTCCATTTCAATCTAAGCCAGATTTGATGTCACCGTGACTATCACAATGGTGTCAGATCTCAGATCTGGTTCTGGAGACCCAAGATGACACTGTTCAATAAACACTAATTTTAATACACAAATTTTTACGTTTTCAGGGCGTATAATCATAACAGTGAAATTCACACGTTTTTTGAATCCTCACATTGTTGAACCACAAGGAAAAGTTCAGGTTTGTGCAAACTTATTATAATTAGATATAGTGTACAGACTGTAAAGGAACAGAGTGTTTTTTTAACACATACAGAATATACAGCGTATGATTAGGGATAAAATCCAAAAGACAATTATAATTTTAATACGTCTGTTGAAACAAAGCTAAAATCCTACTTCTTCATTCCACAGTTCATCAGGGCCCCCAGTGCACAGTGAGCCACAACCCGCTGATCACAGCAGTGAAAAAAGATATAAACACAAACAGTGCAAGTTTTGTCTCGGTGCGCTCTAGTCTCAGACCACGGCGATAGAGCGCCGCCACTTGGAGGAACAGGATCACAACCTTTTAATAAAACATCTGATACTGGACAATACAAATTATAACGCAAAGAACACCAGTCGCCAGGAAGGCAGCAGAATACCTTCTTTCGGAAGATGGGCTTCGTTTGTCCACCGTAACCGCTCTGCTTCCTGTCGTACCTCCTTTTACCTGCACAGAACAGAAACGGTCAGTTAGTGTGCACAACTGCAGATTGCTTTTCTATATTAAAACATTTATTCATGTAGCCGATGCTTTTCCCAAAGCAATTTACAGAGGTTTAGCTACTTATACTGATTTATTCGTTTAGATAGCTGGGTAATTTTAGTGGTACTATTCAGGGTGCCACAGCAGGAGGTGGGAATCTAACCCAGCTTACCCTGAGTTCACTGTTCTGCCGGCTGCCCCATTACATCAAACAAACATTCATAATAAAATAAATTAAAAACCTAAATGGGAAAGGGTGACACGCGGGCACGCATGTAGGGCTGCGCCAGGCATTTGTTCGAATCCAGCTCAGGCCGAGCAGGTTTCAAAAACTAATCACACTCATTAACACACCGTATTTCGGGCTACATTTCCCTACTGCATTCGTGTCAGAAAGGCACTCGAAACCTCCCATTTGCCAAAAAAAAAAACAAGATCCAAGGACGGTGTGAATGTGAAACAACTGTTCAGTATGTCATGAATATGAACTGCGTGGAATATTGTGTGGGAACAACCGCCACCGACTAGTCAACTGTGAAACACGAGGAGGACAAACAACAAAACAAACAGGAATAACGCAGGCCGACGATTCTGTGTCCACAGCTTGTGGCCAAACTGAGGCGAGATTCACTTTTCGTGCAAATGTACTCATTTAAGGTGATCTTACGCCACTATCTCGGCCCCCTGTCATCTGGCTGTTGTAGGCTTCCCGTTACACCATTTCCCCCAAACAACCTCCAACTCTCCAACTTCACCCCTCGCCACGTATGAAATGTGCCACCGCCTGTATGATTCGACCCCGTGATGGTGTCACAAAGCAGCTAACAACGGCCTGCGATGCCTCTCTATCCATCTGATGTAGGCTACTGCCTTCCAGCACGTCCACTTCCACCCGCTGCTGCTCAGGTCTTTCAGTAAACTGTCTGCTCTGTTAAGTGCAGTTTATCTTGTTCCTTATTATTTTTAAGTGTGCAGTTTATCTTGTTCCTTATTATTTTTAAGTAAAATGTCAGAGAAGAAAAGCT
The DNA here is from genome assembly GCA_900497675.1 of Arapaima gigas. NCBI lineage: Eukaryota > Metazoa > Chordata > Actinopteri > Osteoglossiformes > Osteoglossidae > Arapaima > Arapaima gigas. Next base: position 965,426 of record UFQX01005300.1, on the reverse strand, counting down.
GTTTGGACTGCATGCTGACCAGAAGATAGAGCTCTGTGTGCATCTGTGTACAGCGATTACCTTCAGAGACTTTTCTTTAGTGAGTCTGATGCTGACTCCTGTAACACTGGTCCAACAGCTGTAGGTTAATGACTGAAAATAAAGCTTTTTAACTTTGAAACTGTGTGTTTCACTGTGGGATGCTCTTCTGCGCGCTTATTTAAAGTTCTTATCGTTTCTTACCGAGCTGCGGAAAAAATAAGTCAATTCAGATAACTGCATTTAGGCACTAAAACATTTACAAGACCTACTCAAGGGACTTATTTTGGAGAAAAAAAAAATCACTCTTTGCATTTTCAAATCCATTATTTCCCCAATTTTTCCAGCAAAACAAGCACAAAAAAAATCCACAAATGGCACGGCGATTTTGGCAAAATGTTGTCATTGTGGACCACGGTGTCCCACTGGGACTGTGGACCAACAGCTCAACTCACCCTGGGCGTAAAGGGAGTCTTTGCCCTTCTTGTACTGGGTCACTTTGTGGGGCTGGTGCTTCTTGCACTTCTTGCAGAAGGTCCTGCGGGTCTTCGGTACGTTCACCTGTACAACACAGACACAGGGGGGTCATTCGGCCAGCAAACCACCAGGTCTCATTCGGAATATTCAGGGCGGCAAACAGGTGTTTGTGCCACAGAGAAGCTGCAGGTTCTTCAGCAGTGACGACTCGATGCGATTCAAACGTCGCATACATTGGCGGTTATGACCAGAACCGTTTTTAAGCTGTTCTCTCCCGAGACCGGGTTAAAAACACTACTTAAGGCCACTAGGTTCTGCTGCGTTCGATGCCGCAAGTGACATAAAAACAGCCTCCCCATCTGCAGTTAAAACGTGGTAATACCGAGGTACACCCGCTCTGCAACGACTAGTCAACTTGCAGCGAAGTGAAACAAGGCGAACTTCGGCTCGAATGCGTTAGATTACTGGCGATTAAAACGAAAAGGAGCTTCTCAGCGGAGCTCACCATGTCTGCCCTCCGGTTGCAGAGGCTAAGAGGAATTCCCGCCCCGGAAGTGCTCCCATATAGCGCCGCGAGGGGCTTTCGAGAACGCGCCGCCTTGAGGCGATTGCGCCACCCGATGGTGCGGAGGACCTGCTGCAACGGGACTCATCGCGCTGTGTCTGCTTTTAACCAGAAACGTCTTTTCATGTCTGTGAAGATCGATCTCCCCACTATCTATTACAAAATCCAGCTTTGCTCTGTCGACACGTTTTATTTAAACACAGCAAAATGACCAAAGCATGAAAACGGCTTAAAACCTACAAACAGTTCTACAATAATAATGATGTTTTTTATACTTATAATACTGTTGCTCCATGAATCCTCTGACTTCACTCACGGAGCACGGGTTTGCAAACATATATGTGGACTGTGTGTGGCAGCAAAGAGGCTGAAATCCCTGCAGCAGCTCCTGAGTCAACACCAGTGGGGGCCGCAGGGGGGTTGTCACGAAAAACGAGCAGGAAGGAGAAGGGGAACTGGGTAAAGTGAGTTCCTATGATAGGGTGGAGTTTAGTGCCCTGCCTTCATTTACACCAGGGCAATGAGACGCATTTCCACCTCTTTGTCATCTGCTTGAAGACCAGGGCGCCGTTCAGCCGTCACCCTGCCGACCAGAGCCACAGTGAGTACCTGCGTCAGGTGTGCGGAGGTGCTGGGGAGCGACTCGTAGCTTCTGGGGGTTTCCTGCACCACCCAGGTACATGGAAGCTCCTGAACCTCTGCAGCTGGTTGTGGTTCACAGCTGTGGCACGTTTGGTGTCACCCAGTGGGCTTTACCAGGTACCCTGTCAACTTTTGTCGCCAGTTTATTTGAGTCTTTTATATTTCTACTAACCTATAAAGGTCTTTTTCCCCCTGAACCTACCCACCTCACCTCTCAGACACGTCTACCTGAGCGGCATCATTTAAATCCTGGCCAGAACATCTGGCTTGTTCGATTTGTTTTGGTCATATTTTCACGTTTTTGCAATTTGCTTCGTCCACATGTTGAGTTTTCTCCCTCTTGCTGACTGCAAAAAGGTGACAAACGTATTCATTCCCATGCACCTGCTTTGAATCGGGTGCTTTTATTACATCTATAACTAAACTGAAGCGTTATGTCTCCTGGGGTCTTCTTGTGCTGAAACGGACCTCCGTGCCTTGCAAGTTTGTTTAGACGGCTCACTTTTTAGAGCACATCCACAGTATCGAGACTGCTCAATGCTGGATAATTTAACTCAGCAGATTTGAGACAGAAATGAACCTTTTTGCTGTCTTTCCAAAGCAACTGAAATGGTTATGAGAAATCCAAACACTCACCTCAGCATTATTTCAGGAAAAAACACGGTAGAGCGCCGGCAGATCAGCGGCCCGGCGTGAGTCACGGCGCCGTCACAAGGCTCACCGAATTCCTCGGATGGCCTGAGGTTTTGCGCTAGATCTGGAATTTACCTTTGCAATTTTACACCGAGTGTTTAGGGAAATTACAAAAAAACCAGGAGTACAGGCACACGGCGAAAAGCAGATTTACTGTGCGAGCAACAAAGGAGAAGGGAAACGCAAGAATTTTGTGTTCTGATGGGCTGAAACTGCCCAAGATGCTCTTTAAAGGACGAGCATGACTAGAAAGGCAAAGGGAAAGATCCCGCTGCCCGTTTTACCGCAGTACTCCACAGTTACCGTGGTCACGCAGGGAGCGACACTTTGCCCAGCACCTGGTTATCTGGCAGCGTGCGGCTCCGTTCTCTATTCATCATAGGATGCAAATGACACCTTCCCGATAAGCGGATCCCCGTAACAAAGCGCTCATTGAAACCGCCGGGGAATTAGCATCCCTGCGCCGTAAAGACGTTACTTACTTGTGCGCAGTGGGAAAAAATTACATTTTTTACCTCACGGGTTTCTCCAAGGTGACTTACGGTGATTTTACTTGCTATTTTCTCCATTTTTATTTTTCATACATGCTCACTCAGTTTATAAGAACTGAGTAACTGCAGATTTCAATTCACTTACAATAAATTTAAACCTGAATATGCGTTACTTGTGTCCGAGCAAACTGTTACACGTCATTATTTTTGTGTGAGAACCACTGACTTGTAACTATTGAAAGATGTCCTGTCTGTACAAATAATTTGGTTCAACACAATGGAAATGAACATGAATCAGTTGAGAAAAACAGACCCAACACTGAGAAACTGGTTTAATCTATGGTGAAGCGCGGTAAAGTATGTCCGAGTTCTCTAGTTTCTCTCTGTTAAGTTAAAAAGCGGAGTCCGGCATCCAAGCAGCAGAGGGGCTTGTGGAGAGACACCGTTCCGATGTGGAGCACGTATATACGGCATAATAAGAACATAATATAAAAATAAACTGGATCCGCTGCAGCTGTCAACAAGAGCAGAGGGTGTAAAACCAGTTTGGACGAGTGCTCCAGAGTTTTACGGGGTTCAGCTCAAACACACAGAGTTTCCTTAACTGATGTGTTGAACTGCAGCTGTGATGCAACTTCCCTGCGGTTTTAGCGCCACGAGAGTCGAACTAACAAAAATAAAACAGCATTAGGCCATGAAGGTGACAATTGCGCCGCGAGAACAATTTTGTGCATCCACTGGGGAGGGGGGCAGCAGGTGGCGCAGCTCTAACCACTGCGCCACCTGCTGCCCCCAGAGAGATGTGAAGGAAAAGAGAAGGTGGGCATTTATTAAGTCTGCAGTTTCATAATCCGTCCACACATCACTGTCAGTGCTGAGCAGTGGTGTAATCGTCACAGCTATTTTAGTAAAACTTATTGCAATTGGTCTATTTTGAGAAGCTGATTTGAGTAAATTGCGTGTAAAAGGACACACTGGTGGTGTGTGAGGAGCAGCTGTTAATCGGCGGCAGGAAGCACACGTCACGAAGGGTTTAAATAGTCGGTTCCAGCTCCTCTCGCTGGACCACCGAGATACAGAGTTGAGGCCCAGTTTCTCAGTGCCCTTCAGCCACACAGTTGGACGGTCTTTCTGGAGGAGACATCAGCTGTGTGGTTGTGCGTGTGTGTGTGAAGGAGCTGTGCAGACTCAGAGGGAACTTCCTTCTGTGGTGTTGTAACAGCTCACACTGCTTCACCAGAGCAGTAGTCCCCCCCCCCCCAATATGAATCATATTTTGTTGCTGCAAGTCATGGGTTAGTGTGGGAGGACATGGGTTTGATGCCCTTTCTGTCTGTACAGAGTTCTCTCTATGTCTGTGTGGGACTCCTGGGTGCTCTGGTTTCCTCCCACAGTCCAAATACATACTTCACTTGTATTGGTCACTCTCAATTGCCCATCGAGTGTGACTGTGCGTGTGAGAGTGTGTAAGACTGCAGGGAACGGCTGCAGGCAGTTGCTTTAGATGCTCGGTTGTACTACATATCTTGTTTCCTTGCTAAACTATCTTTTACTGAAAAGTTTGAGTTTGATGAGGAAATGAGGCTGCATGCCGTCCCAGATGCGAGGGGCACTTGCTTCAGTTTCGTTTTTCTCTCCAGTTTGACCCACTTGTGTGTTCAAGCTGAACTGCTGAAATGAAAATCTCTTCTTGTGCACTGAAATTACAGCCCAGAGCTCTTTAATGAAGAACAATCCTGAAGAAAACAGTTTGCAGCGTCAGCCGTCGTTTTCAACACCATCACGCCTCTGTTCCATGACAATGAACCGTTTCATGTACAACAGTGATTTTCAGTGTGAAGCAGCAGGATGCTTGTGATGAAAACTGGTCACTGTGAAGAAATTTAGGGGGGGAAAAAAACAGTATTAAAGCAGCAAGAGGCGACTTGCGGGGTAACTTAGTGCACCCGGGTGATGACATGTAGCTGTGAGGCTCTTGTGAACAATGACCATCAGCTACAGTTACTCTCTTTTACTGAGAGGAGCTGCTCCACAGGGGGCAGGAAAGAGCACTCCGCAGGGGATTCTGGGAAGTGGTGGTCCTCGTGAAGAGTCCCGGCCCTCCAAAACTCAACGGGCAGTGCTGACTATCAACTGTCCACTGCAAACACAGCTCTCCGCTCTGGGGGTGGGATCCTGAACAACAAACACCAAACACACATCTGTGACCACTGATGAACGTGGCAGAGGGAACCGATTGGGCTGAAATGTGTTCTGCACAGCAGGCGGCAAAAGAGACTCGGTTGAGGTGATGAATGACTCAGTTTTACCCTCACGTGCTGGTGAGAACAACTCTGCTTTTACATTCCAGCATTTTAATCATTAATGGAGCCTAATGTTTGTCCGCGTTTCTGGCTCATTCCCCGGCCGGCGACAGTAAACACTGCAGGACTTAATCGTGGTCCGTTTTAGGAAGCTCGAACACTTGAGAAGAAATACACGAGAATTACATTATGTAATTACATTAAAATAATGTCCAAATTCTAACCGACACTTTGAAGTCCTTTGTTGCGACACTGGCCACAAATGTCACAAAAAAAGGAGATGGAAGACGATTGGCAGAAACGCTTAACAACGGGTTACGGCGAGCCTGCAGAAAAGTGGTCTCTCAATGTCTCAATGTGATGCAAAAGTGAAGCCGATCAGTATTAGACGGTGTTTTTCAGTTTCCGACGTAAGATGGACATGAGGAAAAAGTACGTGTGCTGGCTGCCCGTAGTGTTGGTGAAAGTCAGCGGTCGCCGAAGGAAACTTTTTCGACATTTTCACCACGTACGTGAGATCAGCAGCCCATGCGGTGCCATTTGTGAAACCTGACTCCTCGTCTCTGTCTCGTAGTTCCACAGCCACCTTCACTGCAGATGAGGTGCCACTGCTGACATTTGGGGACCATCAGGTAAGGACAGCAAAGGCCCAGAGCAGCAGCAAGGGTTAAACAGCACATTCAGAACAAATGTTTTACTTCCAGTCCGGTCCAGTCAGAAAAACATAAACATTCTGCCATAAAAACAATACTGCAGATTTAATAGTTCATATACGGTGCAGGTATGTATACCGCACCGGACCAAAGTTCTGGCTGTGAAATTCCAAAAAAAAAAAAAAAATGTATATATGTGCAAATACTGAATGAGAAGATCTTGAAGGTGATTTGATAAACAAATTCCTGCTGAATGTGATGACCTGCGGTATATTTGAACAGGAACTCTTCCCTGGGCGCGTGTGGCACTCACCACAGGAAAGCTGGTCAACAGAACGAAGGTCAGACCTTCAGTCGTGTTTGCAGTTCAATAAAGCGACCGTCTGTCTCCCGTGTCCAGGTAGCGTGAAAGCCGGACAATGTCAGAGAGTATTCTGGAAGACATCTTCATAAAACGGTCCCAGCAGAAGAAGAAAACCTCGCCGCTCAACTTCAAAGAACGGCTCTTCGTTGTTACGCAAGACAAGATATCGTACTACGATTACGATGCTGAAAAGGGGGTAAACGGAAAATCGGGCCGAGGCTCAGGCAGACGGGGCGGCCGCTGGCGCTCTCGCTTTTTACTACGGATTAACATGCTTATGAATATTTACAAGGAGCGGTTTTTTACCACGAAAGTCAGATTTGAGCTGAGCCGGATCTGTCAGGATGAAGAGCGGCGCAGCGCTGCCGATGCTCGTATTTCACTGACATTCGCGCCTCCCTGTTTCCTCAGAAACGGAAAAGCTTGAAGGGGTCGGTGGACATCGAGAAGATCAAGTGCGTGGAGACGGTGTGTCCCGAGGACAACGCACCTGCCGAGCGGCAGTATCCGTTTCAGGTGAGCGGCCGCACGGCACGCTGGGTAGGCAGAAGGCCCTGTCCCTGCTCTTCTGCAGAGCCACCACTGAGAAACGCAAACAGTACTGCACACGACACATCCTTTCTATCTAAACTCACATCTACCGCTGCGGGCAAACTGAAGACGCACATGCTACATCCTCCCTCCCTACAAGTCATGATAAATTATTAATATTATTTATTCATTTAGCGGATGCTTTTCTGTGAAAAATGCTTGCAGTGCTGGGTTTTACCCTTACTTTGACGGTTCCCATTTTACTGAGGCTGGGAGCTGGGATAGCTCTGACACCATGGCAGCTGCAAACAAACACCCTTCGTATCGTATAGTTTGTTGTGTAAGCGTACGCAACACACGAAGCGGAGTCCGCCGAAGTAGCGTGAATTGAGGGAACCTGAAGGTCCGCTGTGACGCGGCCGCAGCAGCACGTCCCCTTGCGGTATCAGAAAGCAGATCTCCCAGGCCACTTGCAGCAGACGCGTCTCCCTGCCGGGTCACCGAAGGCAAACGAGGAAATTACACGCAGGTTGTCACGTCGCGTCCCCGTTCAGCTTTCTGCCTCTTTCAGTGGCACTTTTACCGGCCAAACGCTCAAATGGGCTCTTCATCAGCTTCCTCGCTTTGCTTTTATGTCCTGGTCTTGGTTAAATAATCTTCCACGCGGTTTTTTTTTTGGTCTTTGCACATCTAAGTATTTTCCTGTTGTTTGTTTTTATTCCATGTCAAATGGAAATACTGTAGGGTCGTCCGTCCATCGGTCTCATTGAAAAGGCTGCATTTCTGCCCACTTTCTACAGATCCAAACCTGGCCAAAAAAGAGGCCCCAAGACACACCGATCAGCGGCTCGACATGGTGAAAGTGAAGGCAGAAAAAAAAAACAGGAACTGAAATTAGTTCAAATATTAAGCCAAGCTGCAGGCATCATATTCTGGCTCCACAGCTGTATTACTGGTCCCAGAAGACCAGCTTGACATGATAGCAACAGCTCAGCTCAGCCCAGCCATACAGAAACTGTGAAATGCTTTGTTTGCTGTGCAGCACTTCTCACCGCGTTCCTTTTATTCACACCGTTTTATAAATCCACCTCCCTGTAGAATAAAACCTGGCGGTCCTGTGAAGCACCAAAGCCAAAATATACTCACTCACTTTGCTTCAACACTTCTTTTGGTCACAGAAACCTTGGCTATTAGGTGACACGCTGAGCAGGACGTCACAAGGTGGCACGCACGCACGCACGCACGCACGCACGCACGCACGCACGCACGCACGCACGCACGCACACACACACACACACACACACACACACACGGTCTCATTCACATTCGTACGCTCTGGGCAATTTAGATTGACCAGGTAACCTGAAACACATGTCTCTGAACTAGGGGAGGAAAACACTCAGACTGAACTGGATTCAGCCCCACACCCAAAGACCCCCTTTGCAACCCACTGTGACACCTGAAACAAAACATACCCGTCACAAAAATAGAAGATATAAAACATCCTCTGTAAACATAATTGGTTCATTGAACTTTTACACGAGTTATTACGTTTGTCCTTCTCGCCCCGGTTAACACCGTGACCAGTAAATTCTTGCAGTGTTTTATCTTGCCCTCCTCCTCCTCCTCTGTCCAGCCACTTGTAATGACAGTATCGACAGTGAAGGATGCAGAGCTTCCTTCCTGGTCGCCCGTACTTCCTTTTTCTACAAAACTTATCTTGGGAAACTTTTGAGAAACTGGGAGGCAGCGTGACAGTAAAGTATGAGGTGTCCACAGCATATCAGGCTAAGAAAGTCATCCCACCCCCTGTTTCCCTTAACAGATCATCTACGATGAAGGTCCTCTCTACATCTTTGCAAAGAATGACAACGTCCGACGGCAGTGGATAAACAAGCTGAAGCAGGGTTTGTGGTTTTTAATGTTCCGGGCCTTGCGTGGTCCTCACCCACACAGGAGGCGCAGCACGCCTACAAGTAGCAGAAAGTGGGGGAAACGCGGTGAACCTGTTAGCTTAGAGGATCACATGCAAATATCCCTGAGCCATGCAAAGACAGGTCCGTGGAAAAGGCACACACATCTGCTCTCGGTTTCATGCAAATGTCTGCCCACGTTTTTCTGGTTCCAGTGGTGAGCTTCAACAAGGACCTGGCACAGAAGTACCACCCATGCTTCTGGGTTGATGGGATGTGGCAGTGCTGCCAGCAGGAGGTCAAGCAGGCACTGGGCTGTCAAGTGCTCGACACCAAGAATGGTGGTGAGCGGCGCATCAGAGCACCCCCCCCCCATGCCTTAGTTCCTTATTTTTCCATGTTTCATTCTTTTTTACACCACACAGCTGGTTGATCTCTTCAACACGTAATGTTGACAAATGTTCAGGAGGTTTGGTGGGCCAACGTCAGAGTCAAAATGGCTCGATCCTGCTGCTCTGATGGCTGACGTCTGTTCTCACCCCTCCTTAGTAGGATTTTCCAGCAAGGGATCTCGGCGTAAATCCAGGAAGCCTCTGCCTCCGACCCCTCAAGAGGTTAGTCTCGTTTCTCACTTTGCGCGTCGGTGTGTGACAAGGTGGCCATTAACTCATCTAACATGATGTGACCTGTGACCTGACCGTCTGCCACAGGAAACCAGGGCTCCACCTCCGCACCCGCCTCGCCCTCAGCCGAGCCCCCCGTCAATAACGACTGTCATCGCACAGTACGACTACAAACCCGCCACCGAGCAGGACCTCGAGCTGAGGAGGGGCGAGGAGTACGTCATCCTCGAAAAGGAGGATGTCCACTGGTGGAGGGCGAGAGACCAGTATGGGTGAGACACACATTTAGGCCCTGGGGAGAAAAACCAACTATTTTCCAGCAAGTGTATTTAAACTTTTGACTGGTTCAACAAAGATTCACACCAGCAGAGTCGGAAAGGAGACCGACAACATATTACCTAACAGATGTATAAAGTGATAAATGACAGTGATGTCTCGTTGTTCTATTCTATTCCATTTTCAGAAATTCAGTTTTTGTTTTTGCTAAACCGTGTTAGTAATCCTAAGTGAGGCAGATGCTCCAAGCAGCACGTTTTCCAGTCAGTCAGGAAATGAGATAAACTTCTGAAATAAAACACACATATAAACATGGTGATTTTCATAGTTGCACTCTGTTTTTCTTTTTAAAGTCGTTTTTCTTTCTGCAGCAAGGAGGGTTACATTCCCAGTAACTTCATTGTTGAAGCTGAAAATGGACTTGAAAAATTTGAGTGAGTAACTAGTTTGGCTGAGTCACAGATTTACATGTTTCCTCTGCAACCAGACAGATATCCAAACTGTCAGCACAGAGATGCGCTGCACAACAAAAGTGTTTTAAAAACATCTATAGGATAGAAGTTTATTGATCCCTGGAGGGGATGCACATGTGCAGATGTAAATGTACTAACATTTTCCTTTCTTCCAACTTCACAAAAGATTCAAGTCACATACGCAACCTTTACATTAAAGATGACAGAAACCTCTTATTTAAATATTCATGTCAGAAACCAAGATAGTGATAAGATAGAAAAATAAAAAATGACTTTGGCTGCACGGAAATGTTGAAATCAGGGGCAAAGAGAAACTGAGATCCCATCACATGAGTCACGCTGGGGCCCGGAACCCGTGACATGGACCCCTGGTGCTGAAAGCTCCCATGTGCTGCTATTTCCTCTGCAGGTGGTACTGCAAGAACATGAATCGCAGCCAGGCTGAGAACCTCCTGAGGACAGAGGTGAGGGCGAACATGGCCTTTTGCTTAGCTCTTCTGCTAACAGCAACTGCTCTGCACTCAACTCCACCTCTGGCCAGACAAACCTGCGTAGTCACTTCTCTCCGCTGCTTTATTAAATACTGTGTTTACAGTGCTAGTCAAAAGTGTGAGTACATTTACTGAAACATTTGACCCCCCCCCCCCCCGTGCCATTTGGTTACCAACTTTGATGTCTTCACAGCTTCCACAGCAGTTCCCACACATGTAGGACCCCTGTGGGTCACCTTGCTGTCACTCTTACGTTCACATTTACACTGACGCTTTACTTTCTAAGGCATCTTACTATGTCACACGACTCACAGCAGTTTACTGGAGTAACTCAGCAAAAACATGTTGCTGACAGGGCTTACGACCGGCGCTGGGATTTGAACCCAGCACCTTTGAGTGCAAGTCTGCAGCTCTAATCACTACAACGGCTGCTGCTTTGCTGTGCTGTGCTGTCCAGCTTGTCCCAGGTTGCCCACATGTACTGAGACCGGAGAGTCCACGCTGACATGTCCCGCGTTTGCTTGGCGTCACTTTGTGGCCGTATTTAAAAACAGAAAACATGCAGAGACCATTTTTGCCGTGTCCTTACAGAACAAAGACGGTGGTTTCCTGGTGCGGGACTCGAGCAAAGCTGGGAAATACACGGTGTCATTATTCACCAAAAGCGCAGGGTAAGTTCTCAGTAATTCAGGACTCGAGGTGCCAGACAACCTAATAAAAGACTCGGGCAAATATTAGATAATGAAGCAAACAATTATATATTGAGGGTGACAAAAGTAAGAACTGAAAACAGTCTCCCGACAAAAGCAGAAACGTGGCCTGACTTGGGAAGAAAAATGTAAATTTCCTTCATGCAAAACCTGAACTTGCTTCCTGGGCTTGAACCAGCTGTTGCTCTGCTGACAGCACCAGCTGCATGTCTTGTTGAGAAAGGAAACACAACAGAAAGTCCAACATTTACACCGGTTCATTTAGCAGATGCTTTTGTCCGAAGCCACGTAAAATGATGATTAGCTAGGATTTAGCTGACAGTGCTAGACACACTCTGAACTACCTACAGCCATTCACACGTACACAGCAGAGCAATGCCACCAACCCACACACACTCGCACACCGAGCAGTTCACAGTGGCCAATTCTCCTGAAATAGGCTCTCCTCAAGGTGCATCTCTTCATCCCTACCACTGTTTGTTCTGCTGCTCCCCCAGGGACGCCACGGGCAGCTGCAGGCACTACAACATCTGCACGACGCCACAGGGCCAGTTCTACCTGGCAGAGAAGCACAACTTCTCCACCATTAGCGAACTCATCAACTATCACCAGCACAACGCGGCAGGTGCTCCTCCGCATCCCCCATATTCAGCGTAGCGTTCATAGCCTTCCTCTGCAGAAGATACGTGAGTTACTGTAGGAAGTGGGCAAGTGCACATCACCTAAAGGAATTCACCTCGCCAACGAGGAAAATCTTCCTGAGACCCAGTTTGGGGTTTATTTACGCAGTGTTTCAGTGCCACTCTCAGAACGCGGTATCATTTGCATTTATTTATGTAGCCAACACTTTCTTCAAAACCAACTTACAATGTGGGGTCTGAAACCTGTGCCTTTGAGTACAAGATGCGGCGTTAACCACTTTGCTACCCGCTCACCCATTTAAACACGTACAATGTCTTCCATAAGGCGCAATAAAACTCAAAATTCTGGGATGTACAGTTTTGGGAGATGCACTTAAACGTGTCGTCCAGAGTGGACAAAAAGAATGGTTGGGTGTCCAGAGGATGAGCATTATGAAGATGCTAAAGACGATCTTTTTTCAAAGCGTTAGCAACAAACAATTCTGCAACGTTTTCACATTCTTGGACTGCTGGGATCATCTCTGTTAATTGTGTCTGCATGTTTTAATCCCAGGTTTGGTCAGCAGACTAAAGCACATCGTTTCAAATCGGGTGAAAAGTGCACCTTCAACTGCTGGGTTGGGCTATGGTGAGTGTGCACCTGCTTCTTGTGGTTTCTTGAAGATATCGATCCCTTCTTGATAGACATGTGTTTGGACACTCAGCTTCCTTAGCATCTTGGTTCTTTCTGCTCGGTGCACATTACAGGAGTCTGGGAGATTGACCCCCGAGACCTGACCTTCATCAAGGAGCTGGGTGACGGTCAGTTTGGTGTGGTGAAGTATGGGAAGTGGCAGGGCCAGCATGACGTGGCCATCAAGATGATCAAAGAGGGCTCCATGTCAGAGGACGACTTCATCGATGAGGCCAAAGTCATGATGTAGGTGTCTCCCGCAGTCCTCGTGCCTCAAAGAGTTGTTGTCCCAAACGGAAGACACGTGGAGCCATTTAACGTTTCTGTCTGCGCCTCAACCAGGAAACTCTGCCACGAGAACCTCGTGCAGCTGTATGGCGTTTGCACCAAGCAGAGGCCCATCTACATTGTGACAGAGTTCTTGTCCAATGGCTGCCTGCTAAACTACCTGCGCGACACCCTCAAGTACCCAACCCCCATTCAGCTCCTGGAGATGTGCAAGGACGTGAGCGAGGGAATGGCCTACTTGGAATCTCAGCAGTTCATCCACAGAGATCTGGTAAGAACATCATCCAGCCCACTTTACGGGGTGCTGTGGGTGTGGCCCCGTACATTCGAATGTTTAAATGAGGAAAATTCAATAGCAAAGCTGAACAGAGCTGCGTTTCACAAACACCTTCTGTTCTCAGGCCGCCAGGAACTGTCTGGTGGCTTCGAATGGGACCATCAAAGTCACAGACTTTGGGCTGTCAAGGTAAAACACACCTTTCTGCTCTGCAGCTAAAGGTGAACCGATGCCCGTCTTAACTGAGAACATAAGAAACCAACAACCAACCGTAACAATAAGACTTGGAATACAAAGAGTTCATTCAAACTGGTTCTGGTTTGCTTCGTGCCGCCTTCCAGGTACGTTCTGGACGACGAATACACGAGCTCCGTGGGCTCCAAGTTCCCCGTGCGCTGGTCCCCTCCGGAGGTCTTGCTCTACAGCAGATTCAGCAGCAAGTCCGACATCTGGGCTTTCGGTCTGTTTCGGTCACAGCCAGAGTCTCCGCTAGATAGTTATTTACTCCTTCAGCTGACGCTTTTCACCAAAGCGACTCACACCGTTAAGCTACGTACAGCGATTTACCCCGTTATACAGCTAGGCCATTTTTACTGAAGTAATTTAGGGTAATTACCTTGATCAAGAGGAACTACAGGGGGAGGGGGGTGTTTTGAGAGCAAGGTGGAGGCCACAATCACTGCGCTTCCTGCTGCTTGTACTGTTTGGCTAATTATTATTATTATTATTATTATTATTATTAATAATAATAATAATAATAATAATAATAATAAGCTGTATTGTCTAACAATAACTTTGCCAGCAGAAAAGGTCACATTGGACTAACTGACCGTACTTTAGGAATCGCAAGTCTGTTTCTGTATTGGAGTTGTGTGTCGCTTTGGAGAAATCTGTGTGCTAAATAAATAAATGTAAATGTATTCTTATTATCATACTCTGTCCTTATTTCATACAAATTCTACGTACAACTACAGTGAACATATTTTGCAGGACTTTAGAAAAGAAAATGTGAAGATGCTCAGATAAAGCGCCTTTCTGCAAGGTACAACAGTAGGTAATAAGTGCGGTGCTGTGGCTCTCACAGGGGTCCTCATGTGGGAGGTCTACACCTTGGGCAGGATGCCATATGAGCGCTTAAGCAACACGGAGATAGTGGAGAAGGTGTCGGCCGGCCTGCGCCTCTATCGCCCCCAGCTGGCCAACGAGAGGATTTATTCCATCATGACGAGCTGTTGGCACGATGTAAGTGCAGTTGTGTACTGACCACTAGCAAACATGACTGTGTCCTTTTGGCTTTTTCCTCCATCTGTTTCTGTGGAAGAGTTAAATAAACAAAATGTTGTTTGTAGTCACTATGACCCTAAAGTTCTGACGCTTTTAAGTGTCTCAGTTGTCTTAACACGCATCTGTTTTACAGAAACCGGAGGAGCGACCAACATTTCACGACCTTGTTCTCACTGTTCAAGATCTACTGTATGAACTGCAGGAAGGAGATTAAAACTGCATCAGACCACAATTATTACTCAGAAAACACTTAATGTCTAAGAATAATGTAAAACAGCTGGTAACAAAACCCTAACTATGCTGTGAAACAACTGATACTGGTTTCAGGTCCTTATTCCTGTTATTTCAGTAAATACCTAATGTGTCAAGTCCTCTTTTAGTTACACTGTCTCACATAACAGGTTTCACAAGGACATATTTAGTGCAAAAGAGCAAACAGTGCTTGTAAAATATTGGAAAATTAACATGGTTATTACCTTTACTGTGTATTTGTAGTGATGTCAGACTTTTACAACTTTAAATTTATATTCATGTCGAAAGCTGCAAACTGTGAAAATGTAGGACTTCTGTCAATACATGACAATGAAAAATAGTGCAAATAAATGATGTTAAAATGAAGGGTTTAAATGACTTGTCCCTTCAAAGCTGTTTGAAGTTTAAAGTCTTTCCCATTTTTTCCCCCAAAACCAAATTTCAGTTTTGGGTTTTTGATAAGGTTATGGTGGTTCTTACTATAGTTTTCTTAAATTATTCAGGGGCGTGAATTGAAACAGTTCTGGAATGTACATATTTGTGTGTTTTTAAGATTTAAAATAAATGCTTAACAAAACTCAGCCGTAAAACAGTGCGTGACTGTTTAATGAGCAAAATCTGGGGACTTAACGTTGAAAAAGACTAACCAACAGGTGGGATAACATACAACTTACCGCAAAAGGGCACAGCTACTGCACAGGATGCTCTTGTGTGGTGGCAGCGGGGTGTGAAGCAGTTAGACCTCAACTTGTTCATGGGGCCCTTTCCCAAGATGGCCAAATAAGTTGTGTCTCCTCTCCGGAGACCCACAACTTGCACGCGTTTACTCTCCTCATATGATCTTACAGTGTTTTGACTGACAGAACTTTTAACGTCTCATTTTTAGAACAATAAGGATCTATTTGCTCTGAAAAACTAACAAAAGTCGGACAAATACACAGAGGAAGATTCTACGGCTCTACTTTCAGCCAAAGATGGAGAAGCGGGGCTCCCAGCCGCGGATCGCAGATTTGGTAACGTGGGTGACAGATTTATCATCTGGTCAAGAAAGACGTCCGACTGGAACGAGCTGAGTTATGAATGAGCCGTGTGGAAGTTAAGCTGAGACCGCAGAAACCGGCTTGCGGAGCTCGATGCTGCTGTTGGCGCCGAACTGAAGAAAATCTCTGGATCTAGATTTGGGTTTCTAGATCGAAATATTTAATTATTAATGCTGGACTGAATTTTATCTGCTTGAGTTATAACAACTTAAGAGCAATTTACTGTTGTGGCCCGTATTCACTGTTTCCTCTTATATGGCTGGTCAAAACAACGAATTGTCTGTTGCACAAGAAAGCAAAGTCGAAATTCTAACATGAATTCCCGTTTTATCGATGTTACCGCACATTAAACTGCTGCACCGCAGCCCGCACTTTGGTAGGCGTTCCCTTCCGGTGACTTGCGGCAAATGATTGGGTCGCTAGATGGGCGGGGAGGCCCACGATTGGGCGAAGGAGCTTCCTCTTCCTTAGTCGGACGGGTACCTGATTGGTGTGCGTAGCTTCCGCTTCCTGTAAATCTCCCCTCCCCGGACAACCAGGCACGTGAAGGTCAGGAAGCCGCGGTCTGTGGTTCAGTTTGCGGTCCGGTTCGGTGTCCCGGTTCGGTGTGAACATGGACGGACAGGGAGTGACTGCAGACCCTCAGCTGCAGCAGTTTATAGAAGTGGAATCGCAAAAGCAGCGCTTTCAGCAGCTCGTCCACCAGATGACAGAGGTCTGCTGGGTAAGTCGGTCTTCGAAATGTCATCATGTTACGTTTCATTGCGGTTTATAATTAGTGAAACGATAACATTTAAACACAATAAAGACCTGAGCAGGTCTTATTAAATAAAATTGGCCGTGTAATTCTTTTCGTCGAATACCGTGAACGTGAGTTTAAAGCCCAGTAAGCGCTGAGTTCTTTGCTGTTTACTGCGATGGAGGCACGTGGAGGGGGTTCGAACGTGGCCTCAACCTAGTCTTTGTTTGCAGGAGAAGTGCATGGACAAGCCGGGCCCTAAGCTGGACTCAAGGACGGAGACGTGCTTTGTGAATTGTGTTGAGCGCTTCATTGACACAAGCCAGTTCATCCTGAACAGACTGGAACAGACGCAGAGGGGTCGGGGGTCTTTCTCAGAAACAATGTCTGAGTAGCAGGAGCTCGGCCACCCCACAGGATGGACCCAGCCGGTGCGCCAACTGAGACGTGAATGAAAACGTGGAAGATGTGATCGAGTGCCTCTTTGTACCTTTACAACAGGACCCTAGATCTTTTATCCTCCTTCACCATTAACCAGCTGCAAGGGTTTAAAAAGCTGTTCCCTTTACTGACAGACAGACCCGAGGGAGGCAGGGATAGTGTGACAACCTCCAACGTGTGCTCAGAAGTATCTGATGCGGGCTGGAGACACTGTTTACCTCGTGGCATCTGGTCATCCTGGTAGAGAACATCTTCCTCCCAGGGACCAGAAACATGCGATTGTCCAGCTGTGTCTGCGTTAAAGACGACTGTGGGGGAAAAAAAACCAGTATTTGCTTTGCCCCTGGTGCTTTTCTTGTCTCACCTGTTTAATCTGACAAGTGCCATTTGTTTGTTTATTTTATTGATTGTGGATCACTATACTAATTATATGATGTATTGAATCAGACTTTATATAACTGGCTTTTATTTATAGCAGTAAAACAGGTGGCCCCAGTGAAAGGGGGAGCTTTTACATTTGCCCTGATTCAGTATCACATCAGCCCATATGTCTAAAACTGAAATGACCAAAGCATTTTATTATTAGTAATACTGGAGTAACTGTTACAAAATGCACTGTGATATTAACATGTCTGATTTACAAATAAGGTTCAGCTGCACTGAAAGAGGACAGTGGAAACACTGCTAGTACATTTTAGAGCACCTGACTGCTAGTGCTTCACATAGAAAACATTTGTGAAGAAAAGATGGCTTATGTCAGATAAACCCATTTAAAATTATTTTAGCAGAACAACAGTAATTCCAGTAGAACTAAAACAGCAGATACAGTAATGTTTGTCATATTTGCAAAAATGTGTTAACAATGACTATCCATCTATTGTTGCACATTTAACTGTTTCCCAGAAAGCAGCATCACATCAGTTGTGAATAAATAATACTATTTTTCGAGGAAAAACCTAAGTATAAATAGTTAGTCGCTCCATAAAAATATAGAAATTTTCAGAATCAAAACAAACATTTAAGATTTACAAATAAGTTCAATTAAGTGGCTGCCATCAATTTTCTACAGGTTAACCTACAGACAAAAAAGTTTTAAACGCAGAATATGGTGTCAGGAAAGCCCAAAGGCAGTATGTACAGTGACACAAAGCAGCTTGCAATCTGCATCAGTATGAACATTTATCAGGTCTCAGTGAAGAACAATAACATCACACGAAAACGTACGACGTTCACCTTCGGATACTTCCTGAGGCTCTTCGATTCTTAGCGCAAAGTTAGATTCAGTAGATAGATGTCTAGTTCACTACAGCCACGGATTAAAAAAAGGCACATCAATTTTCCCCTTAACACCATTCATATACAGTCCATCCTCGATCCTCCAGACTTGGAAGTGGTCGAAATACGGCAAAAGTAAAGAAAATCAAAAGTGTAGTTTAAGCGTAACGTTTTACTACGGCACTGTACGGCACCACACTATATACTACAGTACCAGTTTTATAGCCTAATGTAAAATGTAATTAACGTGTAATGTCCCTAATAAAATGAAATAAAGTCAGTGCTGTAACTGAAACATACATGCATTACAGTGAATTACATGCAGAAAGCGGTGAATAAAGTGCTGATACAAGTGGACCGAAACACCGCTACAGGGGACTAGGGGGTGCCGCACCGTTTTCAGCGCACTAACACCAGAGACACAGCATCAACAATGTTTAAAGCGTTAATGAAGTTATTTGTTCAAAAAACTTCTAAAAAATTGTTCACTTATGTTTAAAAACAGTATTTATGATTTCTATATTTTTTGGAATTCATTTGAAACGGTCCGTAAAAATCGAGGATAGACTGTAATGTCATTTTAGGCAGAGCCGTCTGAGGGGCACCGCTTTGTGTCCACCTTTCTGGAAGGCACTGCACTTTCATCAACAGACGTCTCCTCGGTCCTTAAGGCCACGTAAAGGGGGGCCCAGGGCGACTCCTGACGACCCCCCCGGAGGAAGAGCGGGAGACTGTCCCAAGTAAACGTGATATCCTTGAACGCATGCAGGAGGAAGATACCCAGGATGATGGTGAGGAAGCCGCTGACTGTGCCCAGGGCCCCGTCGGCCGTCATTCTCAGCCACTCCCGGAAGAGGATGGCAGAGCAGCCCATGACTGCTGTGGTGAAGGTGACGTAGTAGATGGGTGTGACGATGGACGTGTTGAAGATGTCCAGGGCCTTGTTCAGGTAGTTGATCTGCATGCTGACACAGATCACCAGGCACACAAGCAGAGCCCAGAAAAGTGGCTGCTTCAGAACGCTTTGCCCACCAAAGAGCTCCTTGATGCCGATACCGAGGCCCTTGACGCAGGACACCGACAGGGAGCCGATGGCTGAGCAGATCAGGATGTAAACTAGAACATTCTTCTGGCCGTAGCACGGCGCCACCAAGCAGATAAGGATGAAGCTGCTGATGACAACGCACACGGCGTACGCAATGAAACCTGCAAGGAACCGAAAGTGTTTCTGTCTCAACTCAGACGAATACTATTCATTTTTTGTAAAGACCCTATAATCTCCCAGACACTGCATATGTTCATTGTTTGGCCTAAATAAATGGTCAACAACATCTGAATTAGTCAATTTCATCCATTACTGTAATAGCTTTTTGTAAGAGGTCAGTAATACAGTATGCTGCATGGAACTTGAAAAGTGTGCAACATAATAGAAAACAGATTAGTTATACCTTTGATAATGGTGAAGACAGAAATAAATGTCAGTTATATAAATAACAAACAAATTTTGAACTGTTTGAAATATAGTATTTATTACTCAAGGGGACCAAATAAAAGAATACGGTGGCAGGGCCATTGCCATTTGTAAATGTTCAGCCACATTAACGTGACATCAACTGTACCTGGATCTTCAAGCTTTTCTGCCATGGCACTCAGGGAGGCCACTTCGTCCTCCTGTGGGGCATGAATGACCATCACCGTTGACCCCATGATGCACAGCAGGCAGCCGATCTTCCCGTGGACATTCAGCCGCTCGTTCAGGAAATAGGAAGAGAGAACAGCACTGCGGGAGCACAGGGAAGTCCATGCTTAACACAGCTGAACACCTCCTTGACACTTACTGAAACACCAAGCTACACTTACTGACATGTTTAACTCCAGCAGATGGTGACTTTGGTTTGAGATCACAAAATGATTCCTCAAAAGGAATCTGTGTGTGTAAAATTTCTGAACTATAACCTCGGTGAAACTGAGGGTTTTTGAATGCAGCATCACACACGGTGGACCGACCTCACCAAGACGCTGAGGGCTCCCAGGGGGGTGACTAGCGTGGCCGGAGCAAAGGCGTACGCAGCAAAGTTAGCAGCCTCCCCGAGTCCCACTAGAAAACAATATATATATATATATATATATTAAAGGGGCGTATTTTCAGAGAATCCTGCAGCAAAGGTTGTAACTGTCCTGAAAGACTGACAGACAGACATGGGGAGAAAAGGAGCAGATAGATGAAGGGAGGGAGGGACAGACGGTCAGACAGACAGACGGCCAGCCAGTTGGATCGATAGATAGATGGATAGATAGATGGATAGATGGATGGATAGATAGACGGATAGATGGCCAGGGTGAGTTCCGAAAGACCAAAAGTTTCCGATTTCCGTGACCTGAATGCACCTCACCCGTTTTGTCCAAGACAAAACGCAATAAACTGCTGTAAACTTACTTGAAATGAGTCCTGCCCACCACAGCCATTCTTTCAAGTAAGCATGGCCTCCCAGCCCTGAAAAAGAGAGCAGAGGCCGCTGATATTCGACATGGCAGAGAGCAGCTCCACGTAAGAAGACAGTAAGAAGCGAGGTCTCCTGCGGAGGATGAAGCCTGAGGAGCGCGACCTGCCCGGGTGGAGCCCTTGCCAGCGAGGCGCAGGAGCCCCTTCTTCTTCAAGATGAAGCTGGAGCCGATGAAGAGACTGGATCCCACGGCCAGCGTCAGGCCGATGTAGAAGTTGACGCGGCCGGCGGCACTCGGCTCCATGACGCTCGCGGTGGGACGAGGCGACGGGAGCGACGCGCTCATGCAGCACGAGCCGCCATCCACCCCGCGTCTCACTTCCCCATCGCAGCCGACCGCGGATCACAGATCAGCAAACTGGATCGAACTCGGCCTCGGTTCCCGCTGCGGCTCTGCGGTTTCTTTAGTAAGGGACACGCTCCGCTAACATTCATACATTTATTACTTATGAGCGGTATTTAAATTAATGTGCCGCTGAACTTTGCAAGGCGGGGGAAAATCCCGGAACCTTGTTGCGGTGAAGCTGACACTGGGGGAGAGTTAAAGTGTGACACGTCAGTGGTTGCGTGGCGATGACACGGTGGTGTGAAGCCGACCTGACAAGTGAGTCAACCACGGCCCTCAATATAAACGTGGAACAGTTTCTGGTGCATTTATACGTGCTATTTAGTGTCTCTTCCAAATTGTTCCTGGTTCTTTGAAGACTCACAGTATAACATCAAATCCGACTGTTTATCTGCCATAAATACGGCTTCTCTTAATAGATGGTCGTAAAGCTTCTTGGCTTCTTCCACACCTGGCATCTCAGCACTAGGATAGGATAGGATATAAGTTAGCAGTTTTGACATAAGACGCGTTACAAAAGATGCACAATAAATAACAGATAATAATTACACTTTCAGTAAAACCAGACAAGTTTAACAACCCTGAGGTCACAAGGCTCCTTCGGTGAAGAAGGGCTGATAGTTGACAGGTCATTGTGTCATTGTAGATGTAAACGGCTGTTGGTGAGAAGCTCCTCTTGCTGAATCTCAGTTGAATAACCTGGTGGTTAGAAGAGCTCACGCGATCACTTCACGTAAGGATGTGAGCCAACGTCCACGATGGACTGTAGCTTCCTCCTCATCCTGGCCTCTTCCACCGCTGAATCCCTGCCGAATCACAGTTCCGAACCATTTTCCTGAACACTTCATCTCCCCAGCACTGATGCCCCCAGCAAAGCAGTATAAAAGATCCCCTGGCAACTACAGTCTGGCAGCTCATGCAGAGGATGTTGCTGCTCGTGTTAGGGAACCTCAACCTTCTCCGTCCTTGTGCAGCATCAGTGTGTGAGACCAGTGCGGTTTGCAGATGATGTGGAGCCCAAGGTACTCAGAGGAGTAAATGCTGTTTTACATGTTTGTGCACATTTCCTACATCTGGGTGCCCAGTGAGATCTGTCTGGCCATAGGAAATAAATGAGCGAGACTATTATAAAAATCAAAAAGCTTCAAATTCCAGATTACAGGCACAGAGAGAAGTGGTATCGTTTCAGGTAAATGAGGTCAATAAGCATTCGGTTCCAAAAGGAAGTGTAAAATTTTCGAAAAGCTGGTTAAAAGGTGTAACACAACAATGGGGGATATGTTTTATAATCCTTTTTTGAGTCCTAGCCGAGGTTTCGTGTTCTCACAAACGGGGGAGTTATAGTAACCAGAGTGCTTTTTCCTGAAGTTTCTAGAAATTTCAGCAGTAGTTTCACAGTAATATACAGTCATGTAAAACAATGAAAAACGAGAAAAGGAAGTAAACGTGCGTGATGGGACAAAACACAGGCCATCTTTACTGTGAACATTTGTTGCGCTTTGGTGGTTAATTGCGCATTTTGTTTTAGTGTTTAAAAAGATCTCAGATAGACAGACCACAACAAGCGAATAAACAAGCATTTTAAAAATGTCTTTGTCCCTCAGTCTTGCTCTTTTGTGCTGCGACGTTTTCTCTCTCCATCTCTCTGGAGTTCTTGCTTACATTATTGGAACAATCGGCCCCCTGTTTTATGCACATTTTAATACGTTTTTTTGAAAATATAAAATAATTGAGAAGCACTGATTTACATATGAATGACTTGTGTAACGTCCCAAAGGCAGTGAAAGAATCCCACTTTATTTATTAAACACTGTCTTGCTTCCCAAGATACCAGCTCCTTTCTCCTCCTTTATCTGTGTGCTGGGTTTCATGCTTTCACCGGTGTTGAAATCCACCTTTGTGAGGGATGAGGTGAGAAGGTTTCAGAGAGCAGGTGCCGAAGGTGTACTTTACCACAGTGCCGGTGTAGCGCCTGTCATCTGCTGTGCATTTGCGAGTGTGTGAGAGAGAAAGCAGTAGGTGTGCAGAGATGAACAAAACGCTGATCAGAGTTTAGATTATGGATTAAACCCAAATTAATAAACTATTGTTGATATAGTGCTGCAGTTTCACATAAGGTAGTATTAGTTTCACACTTTGCTAATATGGAGTACAAATAGTAGGAATATTGTTAACATTCCATACTGATACTAATTCATTTAGTACTTTAGCTCATATGGGGGGTGGAGGGGGGGAGAACAGCGCTTACCAAGGAGCTTGTGAAGCTTTTTAGAGTCAGATCATGTCAACTAGACGAGGAAGTGCAATGTAAACGTGAAATTACAGTGAAATCTTTATGGTTTTAGGCCACAGTCTTGAACCAAACACTCCATGGCAATAAATAAAGTGAAAAACAAGTGGCAGAGAGATACTGCACCATGTCTGCAGTGTTTCACCTCTTCCCTGTGTGTGTGTGTGCACGTGCAATACACTGCCACCATGTAAGCCAGTTTAGCACTGTATGCTTAACAAGCAAACTGTTAGAGGTAGTGAGGGATGTTGTTGCTGTTATTATTATTATTAGTATTATTAGTGTTATTAGCGAATGCTTTTTGCCCAAGGGAGTAGCAGCGGTTCTTGGTCCAGCATTATTGAAAGATATAGATTGTATTTTTGGTTATTTTGCGGTTTTTGCTGGAATTTTAACACTGTTGCCATAACTATGGGGATGCAGCTTCTGAGTGAATCTGGTAAGTGATTTTGTGGGGGTTCCTTTGCTTTCGTGTTGAATCTGCGTGGCGGAGCGATAACAGCTGGCCCACCACACGGTAACACGTACACGCGTCAGATAACTGCAGACTGGAGCAGAAGGCTTCACGTTCTTTATTTAGCCGCTGCCGCGGTTGCCCGGGGACATTGTTCTGTATGTTTGTTTTTGCCTCGATAAGTAAAATATCGTGAAGCTGCAAATTCAAACAAACCAGAGAAATGGGTTAGTGTGAATGGAGCGGACTGGCCCTCATTGTTCGTTCCTTCTTTTGTCGGGTACAAACCTTCCTCGCTGGCCGGTCCGCTGCTTTGTAAGCCTTTACTTCAGATGGGCAGGTATAATTTCAATGGTTATTTTGTCTGTAATGTTTACTGTTTAAAGTGCAGTTGAGAGAACCGGTGCTGGCCATTTGCCAAGGGTGTTTTTTTATTCCACATAGTTAAAACCGACACTAAAAAATCAAAATGGTTTGTTATTTCAGCTGTTTTTTTTTAAATTGCTTAATGTTTTTATGTCGTGTTTTTCATGTAGTCGAGTCGCTTGTTGAGAATGAAATCCTTAAAACAAAACCGAGTACAGTATTATGTTTGCGACATAAAGTAAAGCCAAACTGGAGTAAAAGCAGAACCTCGCCTGAAACTACCTGAAGGGAGTGGATCCGTCCCTGTCAGGTGACACGTGGCGTGTATGACGCACACGTACAAAAACGCGTATGGTGTAAACTGTAAATTCTGTTGTTCTGCGAGAGATTTCACATCCTCTCCAGTAAAATACACCCATAAAGTGCCAAAATAACCTTTCCAGATGGTCAGACAGCACACGTGCGATGACGTTCTATTGCCCCCACCCCGACTCCCAGCCCAGCTCGCTCCTTCCAGACAGTTGTGATCTTCGGATTTTATTTCTCTTCCTCAGGGGAGGATTAGTTTGTTCTGAGCTGCGTCTGGTTTTCCGGCCTCCTGTCAGACAAGATGGCAGCCTGTCTAACGGCAGCTGGTGGCCAGTAGAGTGCAGTACGGCTCAACAGGGACCGGCACCACCCGGTACCACCCGCTCCGTCTTCACGCTGAGCTGTGGCTGCGTCGTGTTCCAGTGTCCCTGTGGTTTCTGTCCACGTGACCTGCTAAGGGCACCGGAATGTTAGGGCAAAGGCAGTTTCTTCAGAATTGGCCACGATCAACAACTCACTACACGGAAATGCATTTCCCCAAACGGGATCGTGGGCCACAGAAATAACCTACCGCTCGTCCCCAGCGGATTTTACACCAAATTCACCACGTTGCTGTAAGATATTTTGCTGAACGTTTGGAAGATGGGTGTCCGTTTAACCCCTAATGGGGATGTTCATTTTTTAAGTCGGAAGGTGAATTAAGGGTTTTCTCAAATGTATGACTGCAGTTTAACAACAGACCATGTTATACTGCTTTAAGATTGGTAATAAAATAAGTAGAGAGCGAAATTTATAAGCTTGGCTGTGTTAAACTAGAGCTTGTTTAATCTCCGTGGCCCCCGAGTCTTAGCTCTACAGCAGCACTGACTGAGATAAAGACCAGGTGAGGCCTTAGCATCTCCTTCCACTGGGACTCTTAACGCCTCGGTGGAGCTGGATTTGGAACGCTGCGAATGTTTCATCCAGACTGGAATGGAAATCATATTCCGCCCAACTTATTCCTGCCAACTGTGTCAATTTTTTCCCCTTTTTCTGGACAGAGATAACTTCTGTCAGACCTGGTGGCCCATGACAGTTGTACTGAGTTACAAAGTCCGGTGTGAAGTGTGACTTCCGGTCAGCCGCACCACACGCTGTTCATACATGCGGGTGGGGCCCGGAATTGTGTCGCAGTTCCCTCCGGGATACCGTGTGCTCTTACTCATATGCATATTGATGTATTCATATGCTTATATGTGTGAGAATAAAGCATGTTTGTTCTTATGCACGAGCAAATCTCAGATGCCCCTCGACATGGTATTTAATATACATTTGTTTGTTGAGGGGGAGGAAAGCTGTGAAAACGGATTTTTCAAGGTGGGGGGGGGTTGGCAGCTAAATGGATTCAGAACTGAGGTAGTTGGCAGCCTTCTACCCAGTTTTCTGATCCTGTGGCAAGAAAACTCCTAGAGGGGGAATGTCAACACCCCCCCGACACACACACACACACACACACACACACACACACACACACAGAGCCTATTCTTCCACAAATTAGTCCCGTGTTCTTTGTTAATATATATTACACTGTTCTGCTGTGTAAATGGGTGAATGACTGGAGAGAGGTTAGAGCAGTCTATCCAGCATCCCACAAACACATACACACACACACACACACAATGGCAGAATAAGACAAGTGTGATGTTACTGGTATTAAAATGTGCTGCTGCTCCACTCATTCACTCACCTGCCTCAGGTGTCTGCAGACTATCCTGTGTTTGTGGTTATTTCCCTGCTGCTCTTAACTTTGTAAGCCACCCTAGACAGACAAAGACCCGGGATAAATAACCCTGAATGTACATGTGCACTGGTCTCACGGAAGGGCAACTTTTTGACGTTTGTCCAAAGCATCATACAGCGTAAAAGGAAACAAGAGTTTGTTGTACAACAGACCAGGAGCTTTAGATACAGACATACGATAATCCAGGCCCAGCGCCGCCGTTTCTGCCGGCACAACATTTGCTGATCACAGTCGTGATAAATCCTGCTCTTATTTCCCAACAAACACCTTCTGTATGACAACAACCAAAGCAGACGCAGGAATAAAGAGCCAAACTCTGAAGAAGATCTGACACGTCTTGGAAAAGTAAACAGAACGGTAATGAATGCAGCAGAGTGAAACTCCACCCTGGGAAAATACTGTAATAAACGGTGCTCCAATGGCGCTCCACGTGTCACTTCTGCAAAAAATCACATCAAATATAGAAGCCGTAGCACCACTAAGAAAATGATACCGACTGAGGAGCATCAGCCACTGGAACGAAGAAGTGAATTAAGCACGTTTCCGTTTTATACCTTGAATCGTAGCGATTTCAGCAACAGTTACTCCTTTGGCGTTTGGTTCTCTGCATAATATGTGAATCTGGAGGAGTATTTTTAGTATCTTCATTTTATAGGACAACCTGAAAAGAGCGGTTGGACTGCTGTACAGCCCCCGGGGGGGGGTTACAGGGAAACTCCTCGTTGGACCCCATCATTTTTTCATCAGCCAAAAGCTGAGCACCATGGGATGGGATCGGAAGGCGAAGCACATCCCACAGGAGCCACAGGGGGGCCACGCCGCGGGGGTCCGGTGTGAAGGGGGGTAAAAGGGGGAGTGGGGGAAGAAAGGATGAGGCGTAGCGAAGCGGCGGCGCAGAGACCCCAGCTGGGCACCAGAGCCGGATGAGGCGCACGCTGCCGGTGTGAGGAATACACCTCCGGGCCCTGGGAATCCGAGCGCAGACAGAGGTGCCGGGCCAGAAAATGCATCATCTGACGCCGTTGTCACCCAGTGATGAAGCGGCTGTCACACGTGGGACCGGCGCCGACGTGGGGAGATGTATTGCGTGGGCCGGGACGCCCGATAAAAAGACGCCAAATGCTACAAGTAATTAACAACACCGTGGAAATAAAGTGAGACGAGAATTCAAGGCCGTTTTAAGACCAGGAAATAAGACAGAAATAGTTCATTACCAGTATTACAATTACGAATATTTTACCGACGATTCGACACGAGGTATCGATACTGGCTGAGTTTCTGTGAACGGTGATACCGAACGTGGGAGGAAAACTGGGAATGATTTTAAAAAAGGCTTTTTTTCCCTCCCCCAGTTAATGCACACAATTCACCGAGACACCTTCTTTATAGCAAGTATAAATTTATTTATGTACACAGTATGAGTAGAAAGCAGCCAGTTACTCATTTATGTTACTCATAGCCAGTCAGTGTGTTTGTAGAAACCGGGGGAAAACAGGTGAATGAGGCCAGTGAGGATTACGTAGTACTTAAAAAAACACAACACGAAATATTGTCAAGTTGTGAGGTGGGGCCCCTAAAAAACATTCAGAAATTCGGTAAAAAGCTGTGCCCGTCGTTCTTACGCGTAAAACTCTGGCGGAGTAAATAAAACCCAGTGAGGCAACTCGATTATTTTGGCATAACAACCGTGAGGTCGATAGGCAGCACAACAGAAATAAAGCAGTGAGCAGGAGAAGTGAGAAGTGACCCTTGTTCAGGTCCTCCTGTGAGCTTCAACATCTGCACAAACACAGCACTTAACTGGTGCAGGGACCTTCCTGGGGGTCCGACAGTGGTCTTTAAACCCTCCCTTTTCCTTCTTCTGCGTTAACAAAGTGCAACACGCACATAATGATGGACACAAACACAGATATAGATCCAGAGTCAGTAGAAACGGAGGAGATGCAGAGACACATTTAAAGTATATACATTTTTTCTATACATTATCATATTATGGCTATATTAGTGTGGTAGACATTGGAAATGATGTATGTACACAATTCCCATTAAACAGACTTAAAGCGTTAAACATAAAGAAGCCCAGTTATGACCCCCTCCCCCCCCATGGAAGATGTGCTCATGAAGGCTGTGGGTGGCTGGAGAAGAACTCTGCTGTTCTACACAAGATCTCAAACCAATGATCACCAACACTGTTCTACAAAGATCTGATACGTACAAAGACCTGCTCGCTAGTCCCGGTGAAGAAGGGTCATCATTTCGGCACAGCGTTCACCAGGACACTGGACACAAAACCTTTTATGTGCGCCATCCCCCCCGCAATGCTGAGCTTTTTTAGATGATATGTTTTCTTCTCGTTGAGTTTTATGGTACACCGGCTCCTCGTGTCACCAGTGCTTCAGCTACAAGTTCCTACACGTTTATCACTGTCAGCGTTTAGGTGTCTAGGTAGCGCCCCCCACAGGGACCACCTGAGTCCACACGCTGACCCCTGCCAACGTTCATGGGAAGAGGGCCAACCATCAGTGAACAATGGAATTTTGTGTTCAGTGTAGCTGCAAGTTAAAAGTATTAAAACATACAAAGTGTTTTTTGTCCACTATAGTGATAGGCAGGTTCTTCGGAGAGCACAACCCGCAAATAAATCAAACGGCTTGTACTGGTTGCGAGTTTGCAGCAAAAGTGACTGAACAAAATGCTTTGTGAACAAACCGATTTATGGAGAGACTTCCAGCGTCGCTCGATGAGCCGGTGCCCGGCATCGTAGCGGGACGCCGGGAAGGTGCATCTACTGCCGCCGAGCCCCAAACAACACAGCTGAGCTCGACGCAACCATTTCCTTGACTAACGTAACACCGTTTTAACGCCATGAAATCAGCTCGATAAGCTACAAAGAGCAGCTTTTTGCCAGAGCCCACCCCCTGCGAGCCCCTGACCTTACCGGGGGGCTACATGTGAACACGGGGCCCCCGAGGCCAGCGTGATGGGCAGCGCCAGGATTCTGACCGACTTCTGTGCTCCGCAATCGTGTGGAAACGTTAAAAACCGAGACGAGGAATGATCTCCGCTGGACTACAGTAACAGTCTGGTTGTTCAGCAACAGTTAAAATGGTTTTTTTCTGGAAAACAACGTGAATATTTATAGAAGCCAGACAACGAGAGCCGTCGCTCGAAGGCCTTTTCCAACCTCTGCCGTACAGGGTCATTATGCTCCTTCTGCAGTTTAAAATATGAATCCCTCGCGTTTCGTGGGAGGTTTTTGAAAAACGATGCGTAAAATGCTTCGGGAATTTGATTCATTTAAATTTCAGTTTGTTTAATTTCAAATGGTTAAATTTCACCAGGTTTGCTTTCATTATGAACAAAAAGTAGGACGTGATCCCGAAGCACCACAAACACCCAGGTTTCCGTCTCGCAGTTTATCATTAACAGCCATTTCTTTAAACTGCTTTATCTGGTTTCTGCCTGAATTCCTGTGCGGAGCGTCTGTAGACGTAAATATTAACCCGTAAAGAGACGTAAATATTAACCCGGCTACCAGGGGACGCAGTTCATTCAGAGAAGCACAGAACAGATTATCTGGGAAAAGAGAAGGAAAAATGTGGAACAAATGAAGCTATTTGTTCAAAAGCAAAAACTCACAGAAGCATTTTACAGATTGATTTTCTCTCCTACACAACGGAGGTTATTATTAGCCATTTAAACTTATGACCCTGTGCGGTATATTCTGTCCTCAAGCCTAAGATTCACTGACGTCTCTTGGCCTCCTAGTCACCTTTCATCTAGTAGAACCTCCTTATTCGCCGTTTTCCCCGCACGGCAGGAACAGAAGCTGCCCGGTAACCGCACCTGCCCCTCACGCCTCGACATCCGTCACAACCAACCCCACACAGAGGCCTTAAAAAAACCAGGTTAAAAGTCCAAACTGAGGCCTATGTTTGCATTATAGAGACAGCAGTGAGAGACGAAGGAAAAGCGGAAACAGCCGCGCTACTGAGTCCAGGAGGTTTTGCTCGTGATTAAGGCACATGTCTGTGCTCCTTCATCGTGACGTCTGACCCAGAGTCGGGTCTCGATCCCGGCGCTCCCGGCCATTTCGGGTGGGGGTTCGTGGGCGCGTGAAGTGACGGGCGGACATCTTGGAGCAGCTCGGTGTGAGGGATGAGCGATGGTGGGGGCAGAATCGGGGGCTTTGCTGAGCTTTCGCTGCAGCAAAGCCAAGGGCTGAAATCAGGGCTCGACCTCAGCTAGGATGCTGTAGTGTGTGTGTGAGAGATTTTCGGGCAACATCCTTTGGCTGCCGTCAAGGAAAAAGGCTTTTTTTAGGGAAACTGGAGATCTGCAGAGCAGCTGAGCAAAGCTGCGTCCATCTCTGCTGCACAGTGACCCCCCCCCCCATTCACTGTGGCACGAAGCTACTCAGCCAGGACCAGAGCTGAGAGACGAGGACATGTATGAGCCAAACTGTCATCTGTGGCCCAAAACAGACGCTATGAAGGAAAGCAGATGTAGGACTGTGCCCCCGTACCCCCCCCTCACTTTCCTCCAGCGGGATGCTGCTTCTTCCACCCCTGAAATGCCTGTTAGTGCGGAAACATGTTGAGATGCTCCAGGTTAATGGCTTGGCGGCGTGTCGGCTGTGTGCTGGACCTCCCGTGGTGATCGCCTTTGCACGGCTGAAGCCCTCTGGATCCGCTCCTGGTCGGCGTGGCTGTGAGTTTCCAGGCCGTGTCCAGCCCTACTGGGGCGAAGAGCTCCCTGGAGACCACAGAAAACGACACGCAAGTGATCTCACTGGGACTAAATGCAAGAAGAAATGCAAGAAGAATGCGAGAAAACCGGGAGGAGGAGAGAAATCTGCGGAGGCTGCGGGGGTGCTGGCATTTCTGAGCAGCAGCTTCTCGGGGTGGGAGCTCACCTGGTTCAGGCGGGAACACGTTCCTCAGCTGCTCAATGACCTGCTGCAGCTGCAGCACCGTGTCCTGCTGCTCCTGCTCCATGTCATCATCTGCAGCCCAAGGAGACAGAGCAGTGAGGCCACCGCCGCCGTGCTAAGCCACTGCAGCTCATTTCTGCTCACTGGCCTGGTACCACGCAAGCGTGTGGAGGACAAGGGTCTGACACACTGCATTTTGGCCTCCATTTTACACTGAGTTTGGTCAGATCTCTGCATGGGTTGTAGTTGTACAAATATGGAGAAGAGTCTGGAAAAACACCTGGTGCTTCTTTCAGCAGTCAGTCACTGGATCTATATCCATCAATCCATCATCTAGCAGCGGTTTATTGGTTTGGTGGCTAATATTGATGTAGAAGGTAAGCAAACAATAATACGTCTAGACGGCCGTTGACTGTTCTAGACCAAATTCTTCAGATAGACGAAGAAACTTTTTGCCGACGGGGGCTCTGCTACGTCGAGGGAAACCTAGAAGGAACCTCAAGCCAACTTTCATGTATGAAGAGAGGCCTGGCTGAGATGTCATCTGTGAAGGAACCAGCAGTTCTGCTCAGTTTAAGAAAAACCTACAGACGTTTGTCAGGCCGTCCGTTTGTAAACGGGAGCTGAAGCACAGTTGGGTCGGGCACGTGATAAAGATCAGAAACGCACCAGAAAACTAAACTTGAAGCCTTAACTCTACTGAGATGTTGTGGTAAGATGTTAAATACGCATTTTAGGACCCATGACAGTTTCGTACTCCATTCACAGAAGGTCTGTTGCGGGTCACGTTGGGTTTTGGTAAAAATGTACAAAAATGTAGAAAACATCAGACAGAAGGCAAAAACCTTGCTGAGGCGCCTGTAAACACGTTGACAGCCATACTGGGAATTTCACTGTTCACAGCCACTCCAGCTATTTACATCATTAATTTTGCAGGAGTGCAGTGGACTTCCAGTCAGGAGCAGCGTTTTAGTGCAGTTTTCACCTTCAGGTTCGAACGTCTTTTGCTTCCCCTTCCAAACGTCAGCGACACCAAAGCTGGAGGAAAATATTGGACAAGATGTGGGCTCAGATTTCTGGGATAAAAGGGCTGAGATTTACGATGCATATTCAAAGTTCCTGCAGCTGGAAGATGGGAACAGAGGTTTTCAGCTCTGGAAACTGCCCGACCGTAAGCGTGGCGCGAAAAACAAACTCGGCTTTGAGTCGGAAGGGGACTTGTGTCCGAACTCGGCGGCTGTTTCCGTGCAGCAACTTCAGCCCGTTTTCCACCACATCTCTGCCGCTCGTTGTGGCACATTACTTTTTTTGGGAACTGGGTTTAACTTCGCATTAAAAGCTCAGGAGCTCAACTTGCCGACCATGTCGAATAGCCGGTGTTAAAAAAGAAACAGGTACAGCTGAAGTCTATGTCTATACGGAAGTATATGTACAGCTTTCAAGGAAGAGAAGCAGACGTGTGATCTGCTCATCCGCACCTGCCGTCTCTGTGTCCGGGGTCTCTCTGCTCGGCTGCTCCCCCCGTCGGCTGCAGCTCAACACCGGAGAGGAGACCGTCGAAGGCAGCGACCCGTTGGCCACGGAGTCCTCCTTGGGCTGACAGAGAAACCCGAAAATAACCAAGAAAACTTTATTCAGCAAGACATCCCGCAGAACTGCTGAAGCCCGTCCTTCTGCACCCGCTTGTCTCCTGATCTCCGGCTTCATAAACCCCCGTCCCAGCTTGCTCCCGGAGGGACGTGACCCTGCAAAAAAGTGCGTGTTGGACAGGCAAACTGTGTCTGTTGAAGTCTGCAGCTCTGCGTGCTGGCGAGACACACTTGCTCACCGGGTCGCTGCGGAGAGAA
The DNA here is from genome assembly GCA_900497675.1 of Arapaima gigas. NCBI lineage: Eukaryota > Metazoa > Chordata > Actinopteri > Osteoglossiformes > Osteoglossidae > Arapaima > Arapaima gigas. The sequence goes on along the minus strand of UFQX01005300.1, from coordinate 932,464 downwards.
GCATCTGCCGGATGTAAAAATATAAACTCAACCTCGTAAAGATCTTACGAGATTTCTCGGTTTAATCCGCCGAGTTCACGATAGACGGTTGGAGACGCTCTTTATAGGAAACAATGGCTTTTGCTGACTTAGTTCACCCAGCAGTGGTTTAAAAATAGTCTTTTGTCTGCATAATTCTTGCTTGATTCTTAATCCAAAAATGCAGCTTTTTTTGTGGGGGGTGAACATAATATTGAACTTTGATCCAGTCACTCCTGCTCCCTCCTCTGCTCTCTCCATACCTGCAGCAGCAGCTCTCGGAGGCGGAGGAGCTGCGACTCGAGCTGCTTGTTGTGCTCCTCCAGGATCTGCATGCGCGTCTCCAGGCGGCTCTTGTGCTGCCTCAGGACTCGGGCCTCGGCCAGCAGCTCCTCATCCCGGTGGGCCGGGGGGGAGCCGGACGCCCCCTCGGCCAGCTGGTGGGAGGCGGCCGCCTCCGCGTGCTGCCACTTGAGCCTCCGGTACTCGCCCTGCAGGACCCTGTGGAGCAAGACCTCGTCCTTAGAGGGGGCGACCAATTAAACTTAAACATGCTTGGACTGTGGGAGGAAACCAGAGCTCCGAGCGGAGACCCACACAGGCTGAGCCGGATTCAAACTCACAACCAGTCTGGTAGCTGTGAGGCACTATAATCTTAATAATAACGGTAATAATAATAATAATAATAATAATAATAATAATACGGTCAGACAGCAGAATGACTTAAAAAGTTTAGAGGTTCTCTTTATGTGACACAAAGTGTGACGTGACATTTGCTGAGGCTGAATCTCTGACCAACAACGTCAGCAGATCAGTCATTATGCATCTTTCTCAATTAATAAACAAATCGTGTTTAAAATTTTCTCAAGTGAAATAAATAATTCATTACGCCTCTCCACTGCGCGCTAATTTATACGCTGGGGGGGGGGGGGGGGTAAATAAAACAAAGTGGACTTTTTAATGGTTGTTCATGCGTCAATGAAACTGCATCAAGCACAATATAAACTCGCGCTCAAATTAGGATGCAAAGGCGGCAGAGGATTCTGGAAATTTCCGAAACGTAGCAGAAGCGTCTTTTGTGCTTCAGTTGTGTCACAAACGCAAACGTGAACTCTAGAAAACCCTGTTAAATCCTCTGGAGACCTGGGCTGCGTGCGGAGGACTTCGCGGGGGGGCGAGACGGCCGGCAGGTGAGCTCTCACTTGTTCTCGTTCTCGAGCCGCGCCAGCGTCCGCTGCAGCTCGTCTCTGTCCTCGCAGTCGATGTTGCCCAGGAGCTGCTGGCCGGCGAAGGAGTCCGGTTCGGCCGCCGCGCAGGACTGACGCACCAGGTACTGATCTTCATCCCTGAGACCACAAACAGCGTTATTACCGTTGCTATTTACAGCATTGTCTTTGCTAAACTGCCTCCGCACACCCTGCGCAGCCTGGAGTCGCTCGTCCACCTGAAACACACGTCTTTGGACTGCAGGAGGGTGCGCATGCAAACTCCACTGAGTCCAAACCCACAGGCAGCTGTGGAGCATCAGCGCTGCCCGCTGCAGAGCGGCGGCACCCGAGTTCACTCACAAGCTCTCGTCTGGAGAGAGGCTGTCTGTGAAGAAGGAGCAGTTCTGGTTCTCCATCTCCGCCAACCTGGAGGACAGAGGACAGAGACGTCAAGCGTGTTCTCCTCAGTTGGCGTCGGCCTCCCCTCGCCACAACAAGGTCCTGATGGGAGGCGGAGTCTTGCTGTAAAGTCGGCGGATTACAAACGGCTCTTCCCAGGGCGCCGAAACAAAATCAGCCAAGTGGCCTCCGCGGCCCCCCGGGCAGGAGACCCGCCACTTGAAGTCGCAATGAGCCTGAGCAGAGAGCCAGACAGGAGACGCCACTCAGGCCGCCCTGCCGCACTCGGGGGAGAGGGGGCTTCGAACCCCGGCGCCGTGCACAGTTTATGACCTGCCCGCGGAGCGGAACTGACCCGTGTGGCACTCGCGGCCCCCTCTGTTCCCCCAGATTGCCGACCTCAGGGACTCTGGACTCGTGGTTGAAAGTCCGAGTTCACCCGGGCAGCCCGTTACGGGATGGACTGAACCGCAGAGAGGAGGCAGAGGTCACGTCTGTTAGGGGAACTCGGACAAAACTGCCATTACAGGTGGGAGAAGATGTACGTGGCGAATTTCAAAAGCCTGTGCTGCTGTGCCACTTTTTGTTTATCGACAACTGAAAGCCATTTACGTTGGTTCTCCCGACACCGATGTGAGGAAAACGTCCTCCGAAATACTTTCCACACCCTGAAAGCAACAATCCAACAGCAGAAATGAGACGTTTCACGGGCTCCGCAGCAGACAAATGGTTACAAATCACTTTTATCAGCCAACACCTGAACGCATTTATCGTTCGCTGTAGCAAAGCGAAAGACCTCAGGTTCAAACAGCACTCCATTTTTGCGCTTCCTTCCGTTAATCTCCTCACCACCTTTGTGAGAGCAGCTATTGCCAAGCGTTGCTCTCAGAACTGCGGAGTAAACAGCGCAGCCATATTGGGAAACGTTAAAAGTCCTCATAGCGGCACGAGGATCTTCACGTCTTTTCTGCTGATACGCACACACACGGTCCACACTGCATTAATAAGTGCGGGAAGATCCAGCACAATGGTTTGTAAAGCCAAGTGTTTAAAAATAACATCGCCTGGGCCAGGAAGAGAGGCCAAAAAACTAATTACCAGAGATTACTGCTCGAGAGATTATTTTACTTGCAAAAATTTAGGGGAGGTAGTTGATGGGAAGCAATGTGTGGAACCGCAAGCTGAAGTGGGCGGTACTCGGCGGGCCTCGGTAATGACGCGTTTGCTCTTTGGAGAACTCGGTTCTTCTAGGGGTGACCGGCATCCCATAATCCCCCGGTGCGCTTTCCTGCCCCCTGTGGAGCAGCTTCTCCCAGTAAAAGACGGTGACTTTAGCTGAAGGTCATTATTCACAAGATCCTCACAGCTACATGTCATCACCCGGGTGCACTAAGTTGCCCTGCAAGTCGCCTCACACGTTTTTTAAAAATTATCTGCTCCTTGACCAGATTATTTAGAACTTCAAGCTGACCACCCTCTTTGTCCAACAACAAACAAAGGCTTAAGGAGATACTGCAAAACAACCTCCCACCTGAATTATGAACAAATGGATTCTACCTGCTGCCCGTTCGCCTGCAAATCAACTGGAAGTTTCCTTTCGCCTCCAAATAAATATCAGTAAGATCAGGCAGGTTTCCTCAGACATCTTTCTTTGCTCCTTTCGCTCAATACTTCTGACGAGACTTTGTGAAGAGATCCAAAGCGCCGCTCGTATATCCAGCAGGGGTCTCGGCATTTGTCTGGCCTGCGGACTCAGACTTCTCAACTACAAAACTGATTTCAGAACATTCTAACCCTCACGTTCAAGTCCCTTGATGGTGCTGCACTAAATCACATCAGTCAGCTCCTGCAGCCACGCTCCTCAGCCTGTTCCCCACCATCCCCCGGGGATCCAGGATTCTCTTTTTCTCCAACCCTGGTGCCCAGGACGCCTGACCCTACTCAACCCCTCAGCCCTTCCACCTCCCTGACTGCACGAAGCCTGCAGACTGCAGTGGGCTCCACGTCTCCTGCAAAAGGGGTTCTTTTTAAAACCAGTTAAAACAAATAAAATCTGTTTCAGGCATAAAATGTCTCCCAGTGTGTTGTTATACTACACACTATATTTTTGCTAAAATCAACACACAGAGCTACAACCTGAGATGTCATTTGAGACGACCTGCACAACATCTGACTATATTGCACCGTCACAGCAGCTGTCCCAAGAAAGTGATGTTTGGGTAGATTCCACAGAATCTTCCAGAAACGTGTGGCCCAGCTCCAAAGGGGGGAAGGGGTTCACCTCAGCGGTTCTCCCCGACTTATCCACTGCCTGCCTGGTCGTTGCCCACGACCGTGACACTGAAGCAGCTCTCACAGGAAGGCGGTGAACAAACCCACTTCCTACCTGCTGGCAAAGTGCTCGATCCTCGAATGGGTGTCTGCGTGCGGCAGCTTCGGGGAGGAGCAGGGACTGGGAAAGGAGGCGGAAAAAACCGAATTGATCAGCTGACAGGAAGTCAGGGGCTCCGGCCATTTTCCTCCGGGCACTTTTCGCTCGTGAAAATGGATACCTGACCCCCACCGTGTGCAAACCGGCTCCCATTAAACCCCAGTGCATCTCACCACAGGTATAGGATGCAACTTTAAACACATCTGTACCTAAAAAAAAACTTATTTTTCAAATTACCGGGAAAAAATCAATTTTATCAAGCAGATTCTACCCTGGCTTCACCGGCAGCTTTGGTGGTCTTCACTCTAGTTCACTGTGTAGTTATTTCTACTGGTTTGCTGCACATTAGCAGAGCATGTGGAGATGAGATGACTGAGATCGAGATCAACTCACGTCTCTGGGCTTTCGGCCCCCAACACCGACTGCACGGGCAGGTAGCCCCTCTGCGGATGCTTGCTGAAGTACTGCTTGGATCGGAACTTGTTCTTCAGCGTCTTGGCAAAGTCCCGCATCTTCTCTCCCGAGGTCGTCTGCGCGAAGAGAAAGGGTGAGAAATTTACCACTTCCCTATTCTTCAAGCATAAGTCTGCTGGGGCAACACTGGGTTTGGGTTCTGGTCGCTTTGACACGGGACCCGGCGCAGGTTCTCTCGAGAAGTTTCAGAACGGCTGCTTTTAAGGCATTGCCTTCCAGACAACCTTATCCGTCAGTATTCTGGTTCTGGGAAGGGTGATGTGACGCCTGCTGAGAAATCCACAACTGTTCCAAGATCACTGTCTCTCTTTGCTACACATCCCCTGATCCGTGTCCCCGAGAGCCCCGGTTTGCCGACTTACTTGGGTATAGTACTCCATGATGGGGTAGTGCAGCTTCTTGCCCTTGGTGGTGCGGCCGGTTAGGAAGCAGGTCTGGCAGATGTCCACGTTGAACTGCTTGAGGCTACGATACCTGCGGGAGACAAATGTGCGCATTCAGCGTCGAGATGATTTAATTTAGTGGGCCGCGAGTTCTATTTAAAGGGTATCCGGAGCTCTGGAGGGTCTTCACAGGAGCACCGCTTCACCCTCACGGCCGCACCTGAAGCCTTTGATGGGGCACTGCTTGCAGATGGAGCACTTGGCCTGGTGCTTGGCAGACTCGGCGACAGCCACTCGGTGCAGGACGGGCAGCCACACCATGGACTGTGGCTCCAGGCTCATCCACTCCAGGAAATGGGACACCTCAATGGCAGTCTTGCCTGGGGCCTTCGGGTAAGACAGGTAGAAGAGGTGCTATAATATATATATATATATATAAAAAACGAGGGCCACAACCAACAGTTAGAGGACAGCGGAACAAGACCAAAACACGTCAGACAGCTCAGCTCAAAAACCTCGGCCTGTGTTGACTCTTAATTAGAAAGGAAAGGGAAATAAAAACATACAACAGTCCCGGAAGGCCGTGGCAGTCATTAATAGCTATACCCTCATTAAACATGTACGGAAACTGCATTTAAGTTTTATTTCCCTTAGGTCCTTCGGCTCGGCACGGGCAAAACAGCATAATTATCGTGTCGTTCCCGGCTGGGGACGTGCGGCTCCGGAGCGAGACGGCACCTAGCAAAGCCCGTCCTCCGGCTGAGCCGCGGCACCTGCCGAGCCGGCAACCGGCGCCGGCGAAACTTTTCTCGACGCGTCTGCCGGTCGCCCGACTTCACCCCTTCGCGACGACGCAGACAAGGCCGACGCAGGGGGCCGTTCGACAGGGAAAGCGGCTCACCACGCGGAAGCAGCTGCGCACGCTGGGCTCCACATTGCTGCCCCCGAAGGCGGCCACTTCGCCCAGCTGCCGGGGGATCTGGACGGCCTCGTGCAGCAAGAGGCTGAGATGGCGCTGGTCGGCCTGGCTGCCAGGCCCCGACACCTGCCGGAACAGATCTGACACACACACACGCACACACACACACGCACACACACATACACACACACACACACACACACACACACACACAGCGTGAAGAGAAACAGGACTCACATTAGCTCTAACGTGACACTGGAAAAAAGATATTCAACACTGGAATGTAGAAAACACAATATAGAATATTCATGGTCTCCAGGTGGAAGACCCAGAGGGACGTCTGCAGTGCCAAGATGCCGCCGGGCTGACAGGTGTGTACGAGTCGGGTGCCGTTCGCTCCTTCAGTGAAAACGGCAGGTCCGCGCAGCTGTGAATCGGACAAGTGATGATTTTCGCTGTATTTTCTCTCCCCGCCGCCGCGGACAGCTGAGTCAGGAGACGAACTGGGTGGAATCGGACCAGGGAGTAAGAAACGCTTCAGCTGGGGAGGAGGCCGTAAATACTGGGTGGCGGGGGGGGGGGGGGGNGGGGGGGGGGGGGGGGGGGGGGGGGGGGGGGGGGGGGGGGGGGGGGGGGGGGGGGGGGGGGGGGGGGGGGGGTCAGGAAACATCAAAAAGCTTTTAGCGCTTTTCCCACTGTGTGTGTATGTTTGGTGTTCGTGTTCTAGCTTTTTGTTTTGCTGAGGGAAAAACTGACTTTCCCAACTCCGGCCTGCAAATACAACATATTTATATATATTAGTAGCTCCTTCTGTTTTCTAATTTAATTGTAATACATTTTCCTTCTGTTAATGATGCCGTCGTTTTTGCGTTCTTTCTGTATTTGAGCAAAACATATGAATATAGATGTATATTCGAGGTTACGCACGAAGTTTAGCAACTCTCTCCGGAAGGATAAGCGCTGCCCACGGGTTTGAATAATTCATACGTCTTGATTGTGTTGAAGTGTCTTAGTGGGATTTGAACAGCTTGGATAGAAAATTTTAGAGCCCTTTTAAATACTCCTTGAAACTGCCCTTGTCTCCAAGTCGTGATCAACCGGCCATTGAGGGATGAAGACTGACAGCTGACGGGGCGCAGAGATGCCGCTGCCCCGGAGGGACAGTCACACCGAGGAAACCCCCTCCTTTCACACCCCGCCGTCCCAAACCTGCCACCGCTTTTCAACACATCCTCTTCAGACGGCCGTCCTGGCCGCGCCGCTGCTGGAGAAACTCGGGCTGCGCCATTTCTGCGCCTCAAAAAACTCCAGCTGGGGGGGAAACGCTGGAGTCGACCTGAGCGCACGGTCAGGTGACGACCGAGCTGCAGCAGAGGAAGCGGATTTACGTCTGGTATGTCAGCGACGTTGTGAATCCCACTTCTCGCGGCCATAAGCCGCACCATCTAGCGGCGATGACGCTAAACCGGTAATAAATCCCAGCGACTGAATCCGAGCCGCAGGTGGACGAGCACTTCGATCCCTATTAATGATGTATAAACGCGGTTCCAGAGGGGGCGCCGCGTGAGGGGCCGCGTGTGAGGGATCAGGGCGCGGCGTCGGCCGTAAACCCACCAGCCCTGCTTCGCAACAAAGGTGCACGTTCATCGTCTGTTGACCGTTTACTTCTAAAGACGCGCTAAGGTTCTGCTTCCTCTACCTGCCCGCCGCCCGGCACGAACAGCAGCGCCGCGCCGAAACATCTTAATAAAAAGTAAGCCGATTAAGAAGGTTAGAGGCGTTTCAGCAGCTGCTGAGCACCGCTGTGGAGGTTCTCGCAATAGACCTTAAAAGCCCAGTGAAGCTCACGGATGTGTTTGTACAAGTTAAGCAGTCAGATGCACACAGAAAAGGGCTGATTTCTCTTCCGCCGCGTGTTTGGGTCTGAGAGCCACGAAGCTCTGCAAGAACACTCACATTTGTACTTCTCCTGCACGTCCACGTTGCACAGACACACCAGGCCCGTTTTGAAGGACAGAACCCGCACCTTCCCGTTGCGCCCACTGGAGAAACAGAGAAACAGAAACAGAGATGCATCCAGCGCGGGAACTCGACCTCACCGGCTTCGTGCGACACAGAACATTTCTTCACATTTAGGGGGAGCCCGTTTGGATTCACACACGCGGACCAGTCCAGTTCGGCACCTACAGCTTTAAGTTCTCGACCTCCGTTACCCCTTGTTTGCCGGTTTCATCTGTCACGACCCCAGTTCTCACGGCGCCTTTCGGACTCTCGGCACAACCTCAGCTGTTCGGCGGGTGCGAACTTGTTTGCGATCTTTCTTCTTTGTCTGCGCTTCTGTTTTCCCACTAAAGCTCGAATGAATGTCTGAACAGCGAGCGTCGCAGGGCCGTCTTGGTGCTTTGGGAGATTTAGCTACGTTTGCTGTATTGTAGCGGATTCCGAGAAGCAAACTGCCTTGGTTAGCTCTTTCGTAGCAAGAAATGTAAAGTAACTGCATCTTTTTTAATTGTTCGTGCTTTAGCATAAACGGCTGTCGGTTTGGGGGCTCGGCAAGTTTTTATAATTAAAACTAAGGCTGGGATTTATGAGTTCACCTTACAAAGGGTTTCTCAGGAACAAATTACCTTGGCAAGCAGGAGAAGCCTGGAAAGAAGCACTTTAACACACGTGTCGTTTGGTGTTTGTTTGTTGGCCGGCCGCTGCTGCGAAGGGGAGACGCCGACTCGCCGACTGTGCTGCCCTTGACCAAGACGCTGGCTGCCAATGGCTCCAGCGAATGTCTAGTTTTGTGTATCTTGTTATAATCATATATATATATATATATATATATATATATATATATGCAAATTTTGTTCAATAATTTTGAGCTCCGACACCGTGGGCGAATCCACCCACAGGCAGGGGCACGTGGGCTGTTCTTCGGGAGGAGGCAAAGGGCAAACGCGGAGCCACGAGCAACACGTGGGCAGAGGGAACGTGAAGACGTGAGGTCGGGATGGCAGTCTGTACGTCGGATCCTACTGGACGGGGCGGGGGGGGCCCTAGGTCCAAAAACAGGCCGAAAAGCCTGTTCGGCCCTGCGAGGAAAGTCTTCCTCGTGCTAAAAGCGTAAGTGAGGTTTGGAGGCACCTCGATAACCGCTTTCAAAGCAGCTATGAAAAGGAAATATAAAGCGACGTTGCACGGCGAGATTAAATATTCCAGCATCGGCATTTTCGGTGGCAGTGGAGGGAACGCGGGACTAAAGACGCCGTTCACACCGAGCGCCTGTTTATTCAATTTCCTCTGGAAACTTTGAGCCGGACTCTCGGTCGACCTTTTTGGTGAACGACAGGAGAACATGTGTAATTTGCATTAGAGACCTCATTCAGATGGGATCCCGGCCTCCTTCCTCCTCTCCCGGGTTCGCCGCGGCGCCGCCTCCGATCCAGACCCACCTGTCGTACACGTTGAGCAGCCAGTTGAGGCACATGTCCACGCAGAGCGGGACGTTGACCGCCACGCCACACTCCTCCTCCAGCCGCTCGTACAGACAGCTCAGAGCCTGGATCACCTCCGCCACGTCCATCAGCTGCTCGGCCTGCTGCAGCTCCTGCTCCCGGAAAACGTCTGCCAGGCTGCCGAGGGTCAGCGCGTCCACTGTCCGCCGGGCGAGAGACACACAGGCGCAACTGAAGAAAGACTCGAGACAAAGTCATGTTTCTCGCAATGCCTTCACTGACAACATGTACTGCACTCAGTTCTGTCTGTGGCTGTCGTGTGAACGGGCGAAATGGCAGCAAGGGAGGTGGCCTCAGCTTTTCTTCCCTTACTACGTCTTCCCCCGTCAGCAGGGAAGGGCTGGAGACAGTCGCGGTCGCAGAAGTCGAAACTGCTGCGACGCAATTACTCTCCCCAGCAGCAACCAGGGCAGCGGCGGCAGCAAGAGGCCACGGAGCGCCGATCCACAGGCCATCCGTCTCGCCCTCCTTCCCGGCCCTCAGGGGAGGGGGTTGGGCGCCAGAGGGACTGCGGCTCGCTGTGCCCCAGGACCCGAAGACCACGGCAGCACCCCTGGCGGCTCCGGGGTTCTGGCTCGTTCCGACTGAGCGATTACAGTAATCGGTCCCCAGTTGCCTACAGGGACCGATTACCGGGCTTAACTGACCCGAGCCGACACGTCACTTCAAGTATTTCAGCCAGAACCGAGCCAGGTTTAGGAAGGGTTCTGGAAGGGCGGGGGGTGAGACGGCGGTACGTAAGGGGGCGCGACGTACATCGGAGGGCCTTCTGCACCCGCCTCAGCTTCATGGCGGTCCGGTAGGCCGAGAACTTGATGTTGTTCAGATCGGCTGGGAAGAGAGGAAGGGCACAAGCGCGTTAGACACAGCAGGTGGGCCCAAAGTCTGGAAACGCCATCCACACGTCTCACCTCGGGTGAAATATCTGGGAGACTTCCAAAAATAAAACCGGCGCTCTGGGAAACCCGCAAGCGCCTGCAATTCTCTCAGAGCTGAATTACAGACAGTAGGATCCATTTTTCTGCCTGATCTGAAGCAGATCGGTGCTGCTCTGGGAGCTGGGAAAATGGGATGGAACCGAGGCGGGACCTCCGCAGTAATGATCATTACAGCATAAACTGCGTCCCAAATATTTACACTGGTGGCTGCAAACCTCGTGCTCTTCCAGTGCGACACTCACTATGGGATTCAAAGCCGGGATTTATCTGTCAGCTCCTCACAGCTCCTTGACGCCCCCAACCCGTCACAACATGACTAATAAATAATATGAGTGCAGTTTAATAACCATTAATTGTGCGTCTGGGTTAAACGGAGTTCTGCCACAGTATCTACAGCTCGGGAGGCAGCGGATGGGGTGCGAGGTGGAGATAATTGGGACCTCAGGTGAAGGCTCCAGTCACACGGGAGATAATTGTCTTACCCAGGGCCTGGTAGAGTTCTGTCATCTTCGGATGGTCCCAGCAGGTCGTCTGAGCCTGATGGCTAAACAGAGGGTTGAGCGTGGAGAGTGAGAGCGAGCGAACGAGACGCCCGGGAAGGAGGGCGAGAGAGAAAAGCACAACGGCAAAGGGAACCAGGACTGTGGCGGGCGGCGGGCGGCCGAACAAGAAGGTTTTGAGCAAACTAACAAGCATTCGCTTAACCTGGGGAGCAACCCGAACCAAAAGCGGCGTCCTCGGGCGGGGATCGCCTTTTCTTCGCGGGTGCGCCACCGACAGAGTAAACCCACAAAAAAATCAAACGCCGCGCTGGCGAGATTTCATAGGCGGCGCAGAGGATCTACAGATTAGGGGCGCAAGGAATATTTTACAAAGAGTGAAAAATGCAGACAAAACAATAGACTGATTGATTAAGTCCCGAAGCTACGAGACAAACATGGCCCGTTTTGATAAGCACATAGACTGTAGACAGGATAAAGGCCTGCAGAGCTTAACAAAGCCCAGTAGAGCTCCAAGCACATCATTCAGGTTTCCAAGTGTCAGTGTGATTCACTCACTCCTACAGATTCCGCGGGTGACAGTGGTGACGTTGAAAAGAAGTTATTTTCCGAAGGCCACACAGTCACCGTTCTCATTTGGCCGTGACGGACGCCCACGTTTAGACGTCGGCGCAAATCCTGAAATGGGACGGCGCAGTCGACAACGGCTAGAAATTCGTGGCGTTTGCACACGCAAGACGGCGGCCCCCACAAGCCAAATCGCTCGCAACCCGTAGGTGTCCTCTAGGTTGCGCCCCGAAATGACGGCCCTGCACGACGGGACTTACTTGATGTAGTAGGGCACTTTGTTTGGAGATATCGCACGCTCCCACGGAATCTGAACAGAACCTGGAGGTGGGCACAGCAGGGGATGGTGGGGGGGGACAAATCAGGCAGCGTCAACTAACGTAGGCCTGAAAAGTGGGAACAGAAGACTTGACACCATTTCTGGACGCCTTTGGGAGTCGGAAACTTCCGGGTGTAGAGATGACCGTATAGTTTGCGGTCCACTGGAGGGATAAATCCCCGGTTATGACTAACGGAGTCGGGCCGGAAGCGAGAAACAGGTGACGTAACGAAAGGAAACCTGGCCTGCGAGCGCCACCGTGGAGCTCTGAAGACATCCTCAGATACAGATTCTGAACGGAGCCCACGCTCCTTTGAGATGCCTTCGTGCCCCAGCCTGGCACGAGCGAGCCCATCAAAGGAAGTCGGTCGTAAGGAGCTTACTGGACAGGAAGTGCTGGGATCCCGGCCCGAAGTCTCTGTGGGCATCTTGCAGCTGCTTCAGTCTCTCTTCGATGCAGCTCTGCAAGACACAAAGGCGTCACGTCCTGTGCTGCATAAGAGGGCAGAAGAGAAGCCATTCAGCGGGTAATTTAGATGTCAAGAGCAAAGGCGATGTCGCACGGGCCGCGTTCGCCTTTGAAATGGCAGAGGAGGGGCAATCAGATCCTTTTCAAAGACAGACAATGATCCGCCCTGAAATGAACGCTTTGCCGTGGAGGATGAGTGCCACACACTCTTCTGCAAGGCGGATTTCTGCGCGCGAAGAATGTCTGCTTTGTCACTTCGTGTTGAGTCTCTTCCCTGTAGCAAGACCACTGTGGATTTAGGCGAGTTAATCCCCTTTTATTTACAGGGTAATGGATTTGCAGCGTAAACTAACATCAGTGACTGTTGGCCCGTTTCATGACTGCGTATTCAGGCCTGGCCGATCCAAGGGCATTTAAGGATATGAAACTAAGTTAGTATTTACAGCGAGATCGAAACGCCTTCTGGCCGTATGCGGGATCCAGTGAAAATCAGAAGAGCTGCGACGCTGGCCGAGTCGCCGCTAGTTCACCACTAACTGGAAAGCGAGTCCCTTCAGACGTACACTAACGTTTTACTCACGGTTTTTCCAAGTATTTTCTACGCACGTTATCTGTTGTGACCCGGGGGTGGGGGGCGGCACGGCGGCCGCTCTGGTTTCCTCCCACTGTCCAAAGACACGTGTTCGGACTGATGGATCGCACTAACGTGACGGTGTGGTGGACCGTCGTCCCCTCTGCGCCCGGGTTTGGCTCCGGACCCCCGCGACCCTCCTCGGGATAAGCGGATGGCTTGCTAATTGGATCTCTTCTTGTCGTGGGGTGAGAGCAACCTGTATTTTCACAGCGCCCTGAAACGCACCGTGACGGAACAGCGGTTGCACCACCTCCGAAACCGTCGCCACTTCCACACTTGGCAGCTGCGGTCTGCCGTTTGTTAGGGCCGGTCAAGAACAAGACGCTCGACAGCTCGCCCTTTCACGGGCAGATTTACGTGCTCTGTCACTTTATACTTTCGACTGGAAGATTTTTTGTAGCGCAACATTAATAGGGATATTTTTAAAAACCTTTTTTCGTTCCTTACAGCTGTATCCGAGACTTTTACAGAACCTAATCCATAAATAAACCAAAGGGGCATTTTGCATTGTTCGGCTTTGACTCGGAATGACTTTGCGGTTAAAGTGACTTTAAGTTTACAAACACGTTTCCAACGGACTTCAGTCCCCACTGTGTCCGAAAGCTGAGGAGCCAGCGTGCACAGAGCCGGTGAGGGGATTTGGAGAACTTGTAAAACATCCGCAAAGCGTTCCACATTTCACTGCTATGCGACTGTATTTTATGAATTGTTTATATGAAATATTAGGGAAAAGCAACATAAATCAGCCACCAGAACACAATGCGCGTCACAGTGGAGCCCAAACGTATTAACGCCCCACGTCATTAATTTTGCATTTATCACATTGTTCTGCAGTGCAAAGCCTGGTTAAAAATAATGGCGTCGGAGCGAGGAACAATCCGCGGCCCAAAAAAAAGACAGAGTAGAGATTTACTTCCCACAGCCGCGTTCTGCAATTCAGATCATGTGGAATTTTCTCTCTGCTGACAAGCGGCGTGGTTAATTAATCCAGCCCTCAAACAAACTTCTACATCCATCCATGCGAAGCAACTTAACTGCTTCACAGACACAGTGTGATTAACAGTTCTTCACAAGTCGGCCGAAGGCAGCGCATGTTAAAGAGCCGCGCGTAACCGGCACAAACAACGCCGGCCGGGCAGAGGCGGCACGAGAAACACAACAAGGATAACAAGACGCCGAGGGCGCCGTTATTCGGAGGGGTCTTTATTTTGAGAGTGTCGCCTGAAGGGTGGCGACGGGTGGACAGCTTGGTGTGGTGACCCAGGTTCAAGTCCCACCTGCTGCAGTAGCATCCTTGACCAAGGTACTTTGCCAGTAAAAGTTACCCACCCGTGTAAATAGATCGGCAAGTAACGTTGAATAAGAATGTCGGCTTAATAAATAAATGTGAACGTTAGCTTCGGCTTACCTGCAGCTGCTTCCACCTGCTGTTGAGGTACTCCAGAGAATGGGCGTTTTCCACAGAGAGGTGGACGTTTGAGATGGCCAGTTGGTGGGTCAGGTCGTTGACGTGATCCATGCCCTCCTTCACCTGTGTCAACTCCTCCTTGAAGAGCTGCGGGCAAGACGGGAAGTGAGCTGCTTTACAGCACCGGCGTTCCCAGACGTTGCTGAGTCAAAGTGCCCAGGAGAGAAGTGGGAGCAGAAGAAATGCCGTTTGAGACCCTCCTTGAGTGCCGAAAGGGGCTCGGTAGCTCTGAGGGACGGAGGGAGGTTATTCCACCGCGTAAGAGCCGAACCTGAGAGCCGACACACTTTAATCGTGGACCTTTGACCTCCGGGCATCTTTTCTGACAGCGTGAACGTTCGGCTCTGGGCATTTCTCAGCCGTTCCTCGAGTGAAGTTAAAGGCTTGGAGCGAGGCGAGGCGCGGCGCTCGATCCCATCTGCCTCATTACGGATCACGGTTAAACGCTCCTGCCTCTGTGATGATCGCATCGCTGCCTTCCCTGGGGGGGTTTGCTTGCGTTGAAATATTTGAAGACTTCACACGAAAAGGCGAACAGAGCGGCTTTCCGTACATCTGTCTTGGTTCTGAACGTGCCGATTTGCATATGAATGGAGCGAACGAGCGGCGCGCAAAGCCGGGCTTAGCGGCACACGGGCGCTTTTGCTGTAATTGATTTATTCAGGCACCCAGAGCACTTCGGTCGGTCCGCAGCAGAAAAGCACTAATGCAGCAATTAGCCCCTAAATGGTTCCGAAACCCTTCTTCACCTCTTATTACTGCCTTGTTTATGTCTATGTACTGCAAAGCCACACTTACGCAGAGGCTCCGAAGACCAGCGCAGATGCGAGCGGTCGGAAGTGGGAACCGCGCTAACAACGTCTCGCATTTTTGACCCTATTTAGCGGCAATTCGGGTCGGGCGCTTTTCTCGGGGGCACGGCATCCGTCAGTCCGGGTTCTTAAGCGCTGCAGACCACACACCTTGGTGGCATCGATGTGATCCTGCAGCGAGTCGATGAAAAGGTCGCCCACCGGCTCCCAGGCGTCGCGGACGCCCTCAGCTTGGTTCATCGCGGCGGCGAGCTCCCCCATGGCCCCCTGCACCTCTGCCAGACGCTCCAGCGTGCGCTCCAGGTGCCGGTGCCGGTCCAGACACCGTGCCGTCAGCTTTTCCCACAGGTCGCCTGCCACGCTTGCCTGCTTCCACACCGAGCGGCTGACGTTCTGGATCCGGCGGCGCGGTGACGTGTCTGCGAAGAGGGAAGGGAGGACTGACGGTGACGGATGAAGTCGTACGAGGTTGGCCTTGGAAACCAATAGATCAGCAGCCTTACAACGGGTCTCAGCTTGGACAAAATCTGGACTTTCTTCCCAAAACGCCTCAGCTTCCCAGTTCGTCTGCTGAGCTATCATTTGGCACGCTTTTGTCACCTGGCAAAGCTGATGAACGTAAAAATGAATTAATAGCGTTTACCGCTGCGCTACAGTTTCCCCCCGGAGCTTAACCCCCTTTAACCCCTTTGGACTGCTGGTTATAGGGCTGAAACCATTCAGGTCCAACCCTTTTCTAAGCCAGCCAAGCCTCCTGGGAGGTGAAATTGCAACCTGCTGGGTATAAATGGGTTCAACAAGCCGTGGCCGTGACACTCGGATTGATGACGACATGGGTACGTTCAGCAGAGCTTCCCGCACAGACCTTTCCCGTCGGCGAGGGCTTCCTCCGGCTCCGTGAAAGGATGCTGCGACAAGAAGGCCTGGGCCGATTCCAGCACCGAGTAGATGAATGGACCCCGTGACTTCACATCTTCCACGAAGGCCTGAAGAGGTGGGCCAGACGCGGATCAACACAGTAAAGCACTGCGAAACGCGGCCTCGGCATGGTATATAGCAAAAGGACTGCGGGAGTGAACAAGCTGGTAAACAGAGGCTTGTTCACAACACCAGCAGAAAATATGAAACGTCAAGCTTTGCCCACCTTTGCAATTACATCTACGGGCAATGAACCCCGTTTCAAAACGCAGTAAGAACATTTTTATGCCCATAACTTTCTTACCAAAACACCTTCGCAGATGGAGGTGTCTAAGTACTTCTTTCAACGACATCTCTGATCTCCTTATTTTTAAGCTCACTGAAATCCAACAGAAAACCACTTACCTGTGTATACAATACGACTAAACTCACCTGAGATTTGCCACGTGACGCCACACAGTCGAGGATGTAAATGCACTGTATCCATAGTCCAAGAGTGTGAGACACTAGTTATATAGCAGTTGAGGCTGTACTGGCCTGGTGATGCAGCTGGAGTTACTGATTTAAACCTGAAGGTTTAATCCATCCCACAACTTGTCCCCAGCAGAGGCCCCACAGTGTGATGAAATATACTCTAAAAGTCTGGTTTTGAAATGTTTGAAGCCCAATCTGTTCATATTTGAAATTGCCCTTGTTACAAACCAGCAGATTTACTCCTGCTCTGCTTGCCAAGCCCATGGGGGCCACAAGAAGTCGCTCGCAATCGCATTTCACACCCTGCACAGAAAATTAAACTGGAATTGTCAGTGAACTGGGGTAAATACAAGAGAGAGCAGAAAAAAGGCCGGGGGGGGGAGTTTCACTGGTGTGTTGCGGGAGGATATGGCCTCCTGGCAGCTCCTCGCGGTCCAGCCAGGTCAGGTAAGGTTTTGTTTCTCGTGAGCTCTTCTTTCACGATCCTTTCGCAAGTGGGGAGTTGTTTTTTCGCAACAACATTAAGCTACCGAGGCCGAGGGGGACGCCGGGTGAATTATGCATGCGGAACGGCTGTTCTTATCGAACGACTTACAAATAATTGGTCCGCGTGCACCTCTCGAGGCCTTGGAGAGACCGTTGTACTAGACGCGTTGAGCTTGTGATGTGTGAGAGACAAAACTGGGAAAGGGAGGAAAGCGGGGCCTTCTTCCCCAACTCAAAGAGCCGCGTGCAGCACTTCGGCGTCGGATCAATAATTCACATTCGCTAAAGCGCCGCGATCCTCGGCAGTACAGCCAACGCAAGTTCCCTCTTTGTACGGACGGGAAAGTTTTAGGGGTCTGCAGGGCTTCGGGGATGGCTGCATCTTAGGAAGACGGTGCAAGAGCAGGGCAACGAAAAAAGGTGGGAAGGTGGTTGATGCAGATGACTGGAAGCTATCGCAGGGAAGGAGCATTTGTGAAGAAGACTCTCTGAGGGCTCCTCCAGCGCCTGTTAATTGAGAGGCGGGTTGAAAGGCGGCCTGGATGCGAGTTTCGCTGTCAGCCCGGTCCGCCGAGGCCCTCGGCAGCTGACAGGAAAGGAAATTAAAACAAAAACGGAGGGAAGAAGCTGCATCTGATGGCGGCAGGTTGCCGGGTTGGAGAGAGACAGAGCATGTGCGTGTGCGTGTGCGTGTGAGCGGGAGAGCACGTGTGTGTGGGATGGAAGGCTGGTGACAGGCAGCATCTGGAAAGCGCACGGCAGATGTAATCCATAAAGGAAGACGCGTCAAAGACAAACGATAAGCCTCGGCGCGGCGCGACTGTCGTACACGTTCTCTGTCGACGTGAGGGATCTGCACGCACGCCGGCTCCATTAATCTATTTTTTCTCTCCTCTTGTCTACAAACCTGTTTGACGGGCCGAGCTCCCGTTGCTGAGACGCGAGAATAAATTTCCCGTTTGTAACTGCTGATCGACGCAAGCGGCTCCTTTATGTGCGGCACCGCGGCGTCGGTGTTAAAAAACGCCGTGATGAAAAGTGCTGTTTATTAGAGCAGACGGTCTGCTGGTGTGAACAGCCCGGTTTTCAAGCCGCTGTCCTACCGCACCCGAGTAAATCCCTTCGGTGAAGTCGAGTTTCTGTTTCGAGGGGGTTAAATTTCCACTATTTCTTATGGGGAAATATTAATAGATCAGTTTAAAATACGCACCCAAAAATCAAACGCTAACCAGGTACTGATGACGCCATATTATATTTGTGGCCAAAACGTTTTGATTCTAACGTTTGTTTTCCTCTGGTGCCACGAATTGCGCAGGACACTGAGATGTAAGGCTGTTTGTGTTATTTAAATGATACGGTTTTTCAGTTTAGAACCTACATCAAATCTGATATTTTACATGACTTAACTGATATTTTCCTCCTTTCAGTGTCCAGCTACAGTTATTCTTCGATCCACACGGAACTGAGCCAGTTTCCCTGGGGCGCTCTGGGGTAAATGCCTTGCTGAAGGGAGCCGCAGCAGGGGGTGAAACGCGAACCGACAACCTTCTAGTGCAGAGGCAGCGGCTCTGCCCGCCGTGCGGCTGCTGCCCTTCAGCTGACAGAAAGTAGGAAACAGGAATTACATGCAGGTGACGCTAAAAGAAGCAGAACGTCTGCCCACGTTGCAGAGAAACTCGGAGCAGGCAGTGAACAAAATCCTCATTATGGGTGTGAAATTAGCAGAAAATCAGACATAAATGCTGCTGTGATTTAAAGCCACCGAAGTGACTGCGGGGGTTTCTCAGTGTACGGAGCGAGAAGGCCGGAGGTCGGAGGCGCACGGGCTTCAGGCCCACCTGGTGGAACTCCCTCTGGTGCTGGACGGCCGCCACGTCGCCCCCTATGGGCAGCTGCTCCGACAGCTCCTCATCTTTCAGCGTGAGCCAGTCGATGATCTCCTGCAGAGAGAGCTGCAGCTTCCCGCTGTTGTCCGTAAAGGCCTCCAGGCGCGTCCTGCGGACAACACGGGCCGCAGCCCCAGGTTATTCTCCGGTCTTCCTCACCACACCTCCCCGCGGGCCTTCGAGCAGAACTCCCGCACGGACCTGACACGACGTCGCACAATCGCACCTGCAAACCGAGCAAATACACATTTAAAATCGAGCGCCGTCACGCGGACGTTTGCAGTGCGCTCGGAGGCACGCCACTCGCTCGAGACGTAATCCCGATCGCTCGAAAAAACCGCTACGGCCGGACGCGTTACGCAAGATGATGCAGGAGAGCACGCCGGACGCTCGGGCATCATTTACAACCGGCGACGCAGGTCAGGGCCACGAAGGGTTAACGCCGTCCTCCGACTCCCACGAGGGCCACTTTGGGAGCAGGTTGATGGGCGAGGCGGGGAGAAAATGGTCGACGCTCCCGGGTGCAGAGGAGATGTCTGGGCTGCCAATCAGCGTCGGCCCCCCCCCCAGGCATCAGCTGGCAGTTTGTACCAGCGACCGAGGAACCGGGAGAGACAGTGTTTTACTTCTGGCTGCTGCTGTCTGAGCTTAAATAAAAGACTCGGCTTCGGGAGGAAAAGCTGATAGTATCGATGATCCCGTTACATTATTAAAACGCAATAAAAGACCCGTCCAGAAACTACCGAGCAAACAGCCCGAAGGCCTCCTTGTTACGGTGCAGCAGAAGGCAGGTGTGGGGGTCCAGCAGCACAGACCCAGAAACGTCCAGCCCCAGCATTTCTCCACACGTCGTACAACACACACGTCCAGCTTCTCCACAGCTGTAACCGCTGTACTGCGAAGGGGGCTCAGCTCAGCGGTGACGTGGCGATGTCACCCGTCCGGTCCCTCCGAACATCCACCATTTGTCCCTCACAGCCACGGCGTCACTCCTGCGTCCGTCACCGAGAGACAGACACTCATTCGGCACAGAGTCACACAGACACGCGTACATCTGCCAAACAGCCCCGAAGACGCGATACTCAGACACATTTGCGCTTTTCCCCCCTTTCCCACAATGCAGCATTTCAGAGCGTTTCCCTCTTTCCTCTGCCAGTGGGACGTAATGGCACCTCTGTGGTGTAATGTTTCCGCAGTGATTTCCTTTGGCCACTGGAGGAAGAGAGATTACAGAGGTGAAGCAAAGGACGCTCTTGGGGGTGTGTGTGTGTGTGTGTGTGTGTGTGTGTGTGCGTGTGAGAGAGAGATGTGAAAACACGGGACGCAGAGCTCAGACCCCACGGCGGCGTGAGCACAGCTGTGTGCAGGGTGGCCGCGTCACGCCCGCAGCTCGGGGACACAAGCGCGTCACGGCACCGGAAAGTGTCACTGACACAGACTGGCACCGGGGCCCCGTTACATCACGCGAACGGCCCCCTGCTCAGCTCTGTGTGTGTCTGTGTCTGTGTCAGACAACCGGCGTCCGCGTGACACGATCCACACCCACAGGACTCGTTCAAGAGCCTCATTTCTGCCCCCTTGGGATCCACAGCCATTTCTCATCCCTGTCACCTTGAATCAAATTTCCTGCAAAATCATTCAAATCTGACTTGTCAATTAAACATGAGAGAAAGCAGGCAGAGGTAGAAACACGGTTCAGTGGGTTATTACTGCTGTGGAAATAAGATGATTTTTGCGACTTTTTCCCTTCTGGCAGCCTGCAGCCATGGGGGGGTCAAACGGTCCTCATCGCCGCGCGTCCCGCAAACAACACGACAGCACAGCGAGACGCCACGTAAAGGGCAATAAGCAGTAAACCGTAATTACGGCAGCGGCACGAAGAAGAAGAGGAGGATAATTCCACAAGATCAAAACGACCCCCCGTCATCATCACCGCGGACCGTGTTTATCGCCGACCCCCCAACGCCCTCAGACGGACTCCGACAGCTGAGCGACGAGGCCCTTAGGTCGACGAAAGGACCCCTGGAGTGGAGCGCTTCCGGAGCCACGAAGAAACCCCAGGAGGACAGCCAGACCCCAACAGCATCTCAGCCCACACCCACCGCTGTTTTTTACTCGCCCTTCTGGGTTCGCCGCATGTATGACTTGAGCAGCTGCTTTGTCAGCGTTTTCGCTGCAATCCATACATGGCAGTTTCCGCACTCCTCACCGCTCCGGTCCTGTCGGTTCACGGCCTCGGCTGAACGGAACGACCCGCGTGTTTTATTTCTTTTTAAATTGAATTTGCATGACACGGGAAATCTTATTCTCTCCAGCGAGAAACAAAGTACAAGAACGGATTCGCATTTTTTTTTACATTTTCCTGCTTCCTTTGCCCAAGCAGACCGACGGTGATAATTATTAACAGTGGCAAATGTGATAAGACAATAAATGAAGACTAATATTATTTTATTACCTGTAATAAATCTGTGTGGAAACAGCAAAGACTCAATAGCAATAGTGACTGATAGCATCTGCCTGCTGTCCCTCAGGTTGTGTCAGGAGGAAATGAATTCCACCGCCAGGTCGCCCGCTTTGATATCTTCGTCTAATACACGGGGAATTTGGCCGTTTTTTCGCAGCCGAAGCCCTGGGCATCACGCAACGGCAAAGCCTCCTTAAGCGCTTCCTCGCGTTTCACCCTTTTTTCCTCACTATTTGTTTTCCAAATCAATGTCGCTTTGACTCACTGCTGCGTTTTTTGAACCTGTTTGTTTTCGGTTTGACCCGCGTCGCCGCTGCCAGCGCCGTTCCGCTCGGCGACACCCTCTGCGTCCCGGGGGTCTGGCGCCTGCGCAACTCCCCGGCCGCGGGTTCGTTTCCGTGTCGCGTTCTATTTGGATCTGACCTGACCCGACCTGACCTGCTGCAAATCTGGTCCTAGTTGGCTGCTTGAACCCGTGTCTGACAGCAAGGATGACGACCGTAAGTCAGCGGGGCTGAGCAGATCGGGGAGAACCAGAAGAACCTCAAGGGTACAACAGCAGGGCTCCTCTTGGAGAAAGAATATCGAGGCATTAAAGATGTCACCGTGTGAGATTCTCATTATCGTTTCAGGAAATATCATTTGATTTTTTTTCCTCAGGTAATGAGGCCCCGTGGGGGGCAGACATGAGAGCGGATGGACTGAGCACCAATTACTGGAAAAATGCTTGTAAGTGAACCGCTGTGGCCCTCCATCGTGAGCCCCGACTTAAGACAACTAATGTAATGTTGGCAAGTTCATTTCTCGTGCGTAGAGGGGTGGACGGTGATCCTGGAGACGCTGAGGCACCTTAGAGATGTTTTTCCGTTCGTTTCGCCAACTGGATGTCCATCGACCCTCTGATCATTTTACAGACGTTCAAAATGCTCCCACACCGCAGGGCTGAAGCGCTTTTTTGCCGGATGTGAAGCTGAGACGTTGTCGCTCTGTCGTTTTCACGGCGCTTTGCGTTTCTGGCCGAGCGGAACCTCAACGACTCGTGTCAGTCGCGAAACGGTGAGAATAACACTAATGTCGATTTTTTTAACCATTAAAACACTATTTTTCCCCGTTCGGTTCCCTAAGCTGCTGCGTGTGTGGATGAATCCATCCCACAATTCTCCATTCGCTGTGATCCTGATTCTGCCTCCAAGGAGCAGCGTGTATTTTTAAATAATTCATGCTCCCGGAATTCTCACTTGATTCCTTTCCTCATTAGTCTCGGTGCGTTAAAGTTGTTTGCCAGCACTGCCAAAATATAAACTCCGCTGTGCGATAACGCGAATCCCCAGGGCCGTCAGACACGTCCACTTCATTATTTGGCTGAAATCTTTATTTTCATCCCGCCCCAAAGACCCGAAGGCCTTTCCAGCCACGGCGCGCAAGAGAACAAGAGCGGTCCAGTTTGTTCGACGCGACACAAAAGGACCTTGCAGAAGTCATATAAACCGTTAAAAGTGTGGGAGAGGCGGACTGATGCGAAATGTCAGAGAGGGCTGGTCGGCGGCGGCGGCGGTCCCGGGAGTCAACAGGAGACGAGTAACCCGGGAAATAAAGCTTCGTCACTTACGGGATCCTTCTTCCTCCCCCGCTCTCTGGTCGGCTTCCTGCAACCTTGTCGCTGCCCTTTGGAGACACGTACGTTGCATCCCAAGGTTAAACGCGGCCGGAGAATTCGTGTCCTTGAAGCCAAGTCGCATTCGTGTGGGAAAATGGCAGGCGGGACGTGTTGGGCAGCAGCCAGCAGCCCACAGCTCTCAGCGATTCCACCCCCCTTTGGGGTCACCCAGGGAATACCGTACAAGACGGGGCACTGTGACGCCGGCTACCCCTGTGCAGCTGGGGGCCGTAGGCGGCCCGCTTCTTAAGAATCCCGGTAATGCGCCCCCCTCCACCCTCCGCCGGGGCTCGACACACATTCCCGGCATTCTGCCCTTTCACTGCGTGGCAGGAGTGGGAATTAACTGCGCTGGCAGAAGAGCAGCTGTGTCCGTCACATCATCTCGCCAGCACGATGTACTGAGATTAAAGGGGTCTCCTGTCAGCTGAGTGCACTCGCATCACCCAGGTGAGCCTTTCTTGGTCTTCCAACGTTGAGAGAACTTGAAACACTCCAGTTCAAAGGTCTCCAGAAGGACTAGGAGACCCTGCTATCTACCTCTGTCTTCTCACTACCTGGATTTTTCACTGAAGCCAACACCTCCTCTGTTCTGCCCGAGCAAAGGAGGCATCTGCAGGGAGCCCAACACAGCAGCGGTGCCAGTCAAGTCGGCAATCACGAGGCCGAAGGAGAACCCAGAATGCCCAATGAGGCCAAACCCAGACGTGAAGGCACGGAAGTCCAAACTCTTCAGCCACTCCGACTGCACCAGCTTTAAAGGAACAAAACAAGTCAAACATCTCTTAAATATGGTCGTGCAGAGGCTGTGCGGGAGAAGATCGTGTCCTTTTCGCCGTGTGGAGATCGGTTGCTGGACTGGCGTTGAAAAAAGTCCCACTTGTCGCTTCAGATATTTGAATACCTCATTTATTTCATGGCTGCCATTTTGTTACTTATCTATTTAGTCTCTTGCTGACGGCGGTTCATCCATTTAAACACCTGGGTACTTTTTAGAGAGGCAGTTCGGGCTAAATACCTCGTTCATAGGGTACTACGGTAAGAGTTGGGATTCAAACCTCAGCCCTTCGATTACAAGGCAGCGACACTAGCTGCTCCCTCGTAGGAAGGAGCCCAGGGGTTTCCAAATCCGGCAAGAAACATCTTTGTAATTGTTAGGCCTAAACGTGTGAAAACCGAGGGGAGAATCAAACTTTTACAGTGCATGAGTATTGGAAAAGCTCAGTTTTGACTGTGATCTCTGTGCTCTACACCAGATTTGAAATGAAACAATGAGGATGAAGTGCAAACTGTCGGCTTGAACTTGATGGCATTTCAACCCACGCCGGGGGAACCGTGGAGGGAGTACAGCTACAACACTGTAGGAACGGCTCACAAACTATGCTAATGCGGTCTTTTCTTCTGGGTTTATGAAGTGGCCTCATCAGGGCTTCAAACCCATCGTGCAGCTCATGGGCTACAGGCATCAGCTCCTACCTGATGTTGTGGGACTTGCGCTTGATCTCGCTCCAGCAGAGGTTCATCTTGCCGTCCCCGGGTATCCCACCCCAGCTGCCGCTGTCCGTGCCAGGCCTCGCCCCCTCACGGTCCCCCGACACCCGGCTGCATGGCAGGGGATGTGGTGGACGTGGTCACCGCGGGTGCCGCCCTGAGCCTGTGCTGAGAACACAGGCAGTTGGGACGGGGAAAAACGAGAGAGAGAGAGAGTCCTTACTCAAGTGGGCAGAGGACGTGAGCAGTGCTGAGCCCCAATCTCTCTCTCTCTCTCTCTCTCACACACACACACACACACACACACACACACACACACACACACACACACACCACAGACAAATGCACACGGAGCTGGGTAATAGGGTTATTTATCAAGGCAGTGAGGTTCCCCAGCGTCCCCACATGCCCCCGGGCTCCTGGTTGAGAGTCTCCACATCAGGGCCACCTTGGACTCCCCCTGTCGTTCTCAGACTTCACCGTCTTCAACGCTCACGTCGGCTGAGGAAACACCGTTCTGCACCGTGCTTGAAATGCCAGGTGGAACCTGCTGTTTCTGCCGTGTTTGTCAATTCTACAAAATCAAAGAGGGTCTGATAATGCCGCCTGGAACAGATTTGCCTCAAACCGTCGCTTTATTCTCTCTGTATGAGGCGACGCTTCGCCCACTCTGCAAGTTTCAGGCAACGTGAACAATGGCGCTCCTTCAACTTCACACAGAAAACACCTACATCAGATGGTGGTAGGTGTGACACCTCTCGCAGATGCATATCCAGCAGGGGGATATAAGCAGTCCGAGTCACGTGGACAAACGGAGACAAATATACACCAACAATCACGGCCGTCGTCACATTTTCGCCGTGACTTTGCTATTTGGCTCCGACATCCTCCGTTCGAGCTCAACAGCCAAGTCATAACAAACAAGTCTTAGTAACTGTGTCTTCTTATAATTCGCCACATTAAAAAGCTGGACAGAGACTTGAACAATTATTATCATCATCATTAAAAAATTTATTTGACCAACAGATACAAGTTATAGCTATTTCTCAACCCCTTTTCCTGTACGTTTCTAGGCCACCCGTACCGTTCTCCTTCACGACAGACAGCCAGTGTGACAAGAAGATGCAACAAAGCCCAGTCCTACAGCTGTACCATGGAAATTACACGGTCCGCTTAGAGCGCTAGTCTCAAACCCCCAAAGGAGGAAAACCAACAGAATAACAAACAGCCTTTAAATGCCCAAAATACAGCATTATCCTTAACCAGGTGGGATACGGACCCACCTCGGAACTCACCTTGGGCCTGAAGACCTCAGCAGTCCTGTGTCAGAGGAGAAAGACCATTAGCAAATCGGGCTTCTTGTTAATAAGGGAGGTGTGACGGTACCGAGGGCTCTCCTTCAACAGGAACCGCGGCGCTTTCATTTTTTTTGCCGTGGGGGAAGAATTTGGGAAGGCGGACAAACGCAGCAGCCCTGCCTACAATGGTAGCGTTGTTCTCCACATGCCGGGCTCTTCCAGCGTGCGAACGGCAACACCCACGGCCCTGGAGACCAGCGGCCTCGTGCTGCACGACAAAGCACGGCCGCTTAAAGCTGAACACAAACACATCCGTACCGAGGGACCGGCGGCCGGGACCTCGGCGTGAGGGTCGAGGCACCGGGGTCACCCTCCACGCCTTGACCTCCAGAGGGTCAGCAGGCCCTATGAGCCCCCCTGCTGCCCACCCATCGCTGAGCATCGCTAGCTTTAGCATTAGCTCCTGTTTCCTTCACAAGTACACAAAACAGCTTCATTTGAAACCTTGTAACTGGGTTTTTTTTGATGTGATTTACTTGCCAAAGGAAAAAGGGTTTGACCACAGACTGTCGCTGTATTAACTTAATGGCAAAAGAGCAGATTAATGAACAAACATGTTGCGCTCATGAATATTAATGCGCTGGCTTTGTTTTCATGTTTAAGTGCTGTGTGCTTTTAAACCAGACCCTTATTAGCATAAATAGACATCACCCTGAACAGAAGGTCATTCCACAGCACAGCGTAGATGGTTTTGCTGCTCACTTTTGGCCTCTCTGCATCCGGCGAACAATTACAAGCTACATTTTTTCCACATCTCTGTGCTTAGCGGACTGACACGACACGGAGAAACGGCACAAGGCAAACGTTCACAGCACAAATAATTGCCGTCGCTATGTGTGCAGGAGGTTTTTTCCGCCCCGTCTGACCTTACAGGCTCAGCCAGTTGGCACACACCCTTTGCGGAGGCGCTGGGTGAGGCCGGCGATTTGCCGCCGGGGCCCCGCGTCTCCCCTCAGCAATTACGGCTCGAGGACGGGTCCCCTTAAACATCCCGCCGCGGGGACAATCGCGGCGAGACGCCGGGGGTCGCGTCGACGTGTCGGGATCCAAACGGCCCGGGCAAAAGACACTGTCAGCTCGCCGCCGCTAAAGCCCATGAAAATAAATCCACACCCAGCATTCCATATAAACTGAACCGCACGACACACATTGCATTAAAGTTAACAAATTCAGCCTGACTGTGACGTTCACCTGACGCATCGACGGCCGGAGGCTTGAGGTACGACGCCGTTTGTCGGCCTGCTGCCGTCGCACGTTTTCCTTTCTGTAACGCGTTCGGTTCAGTACCGCGGACAGCGGCTGAACGTACTGAAGATGCCGCGTTTGGACGGTTCAGCGTTCACATCCAAAGCTGTCAGGCGGTCTTTGGTGAAGCCTGAAAAACAATGTTAGGCCCCTAGGCTACTAATAACCTGGTATAACAGTAGCAATATTGTAGCTCCTTTTTAGAAAAAACAATCCACAGACATATCTGACATCCAGTGGGTTCTCTCCAGGCGCTCTGGTTTCCTCCCACAGTCCAAACACATGCATTTCAGGTTAATTGGTCACTCTAAACAGCCCATAATGTGTGTGTGTGTGTGTGCGTGTGTGCGTGTGTGTGTGTGCGGCTACCCTGGACTATATGAGTGAGTAGTTATTACATCGCAATAACTATTCTTGACTCGATGAGCTCATCTGTCCGTAAAGAAAACCTGATTGTTTGGTTAACAAACCTCCTGCAAACTGTGTGCAGCTGCGACAAGGAAAGTGAGTCCGGAGCTACATGAACATATGACGGAAAAGCGGTGAGGAGGGCAGCGGTTTTTAACCAGGTTATAGTATGTAGTTTAGCCCTTGGTGAAAACTGCAGTGTCACACACTGACCCCACACACAGTCACACTTCATTTGGAGCGAGAAAATAGACACACGATGACACTACTGTTACCGCACACTTTTTACCCCACGTTCGGATCGGCCGCGGTGCTCGAGCAGTCGACTAAACTGGTTGAAAAACAATACTAAATAATTAAAGCTGAGCATCCAGACTTAACCCGGGACGGGTGGCCGTGGACAAAGGCGTCAGCTGAATAAGAAAGAAACGCATGTGGCTCTCAGGTTTGGAGAGAAGCTGATCCAACGCGTCTTTTCAGCAGAATCGGAACCATCTGCGGCTCTACGGCTGACCTGGCCGGACTGGTCTCGCGGGGCCCACGGTCCGCGTTTCTGTTCTGACCACCACCAGCACACTAAATGGTCCAAAGAGCACCAGGCTTGAGCCTTTTCTCGCAGAAACATGGCGAAATGAGATGTAAACAAGCCAGCTTGTCACCGTAATGAAAAGGGACGTGAAAAGACTTGGAACGTGTGCCGCCACTACAGAGGGGTCAACTGAGGTTCACATCTCACTTGTATCCTGGGCAAGAGCTGCAAATGTCTATTATCTGCTGCTTTTCCAAGCTGCCTACAGGGTTCTTGCCAAAAAATAATTAAGACTGTTAAAATGTTTACTTTAAATGCCTGATTTTCAAAGCCCCAAGTGTCTTCTTCAACTCAAGCTGCTGCTGGTTTTATGTTCAGGTTTAAATTAGATTAAAGAGAAGCGAGAGGCCATTCTGCCCCCCCCCTCCCTTTGTTTAAAGAGGCTTTAGCAGTTATTCCAGCAGAAAGAAAGGTGTTTGGAGCCCAACAGGTAAACGTGCATCATTCATCGCGTGAAACGTCGTCCGGGTTTAAGGACACAGCGTTCAGGTTAAACCGCGGAAAACGAAAAATGTCAGGTTGTTAAAAAGAAAGGGAAAAAAGAAAAAGTCCCCTAAAGTGGCTTTCGGTGGAAACTCATTAAAAGTGAGCGAGACAGTTTGCAGCAGAGGGACACGGTGACATTTTCTCTCTCCCTTTTCCCATAAACATGTCACTGTATGCAAAAGAGCTGTTCTGTCAGCGATGTCACTTCCTGTTTGCTCTGAGGAGCTACCAGACGGGGGCAACTCTTCATGTGCCGCAAGCGTCATAAATGTTTGACTCCCCCGTTTTTTTCCCCTTTTCCACAGTCGCTTGGCGCAGGTATTCAACGGAGCGGCGCATTCGGAGCGCAGAGGCGTCGCCTGCAAACCCGCCAGGCCAAATCGGTCCCGGAGCTCCTGGCTTCCACCTTCCCGGTCGGCCGCTTGTAGGCGATGGGTTCCGCAGCAGCACCAGTGTCACTAGGAAGCACCTTGGATGCAGTCAGCTTCGGCAGAAGTGTTATAATCCTGCAAACGGGGGGCCAGGAAAACAGTCCACAGCCCCCCTCCCCCGAGGGCCTTTGACCAAATGATCCCAGTTATTAATCCATCTTTAGACGCTGCATTTTCATTTAGGTGATGCTTTTTTCTCAAGCTGCTTACAGCCTTTCCCATCTACACAGCTGGGCAATTTCACTGCAGCCATTCGGGGTTCGGAACTCCCTGAAAGGCACTACAGGCGGGGGTGGGATTCAAACCCGGGTCCTTCCAGTGCAAAGAGGGCAGCTGTGACCACCACCTGCTGCCCCAGGACTGGAGGTATAACACAGCAGAACAACCCAAGTTCAACTCTCATCTCACGTCACATGGAGGTCCCGAAGTGCCCCGGATACGGGGTGCAAATCGTACACAAACGTGGTTCGCAGCTCGTACTTACAGCCGCCCCCAGCCTGCAGGAGCTGTCCCACGCCGGCGAATACACCCCCCGCGTTCTCGTCCGCATTAAAATAAATGCGCCAGCTGGGTGGTACCGCAAGTGACGTGGAAAGAAGAAACGTCTGAGCTTCGGGGCTTTGATCTCAGCATCTCCGATAAATTCGCAGACTGAGAATCACAGAATTTGCGACAGAACTGAGGTCCAAACACAAATACAGATGTCAGGCCTGATGCCAGCGGGGGGGTGTCGAATATGTCAAAAAGAGTGAGTGGGATGAAACTGACAGTGTAAACGTGGAGCTGGGCTGTACAGCCTGACAGTCACTGCAAATACCACATGAAAGGCAGCAGGGAAAAAGCACCTCATTGTTGAAGTCGCCGAAAATGATCTGAGCTTCAAATAAACACGACTTTAATTCATGCAGAAAAGCCCTGAAGTCCAGGGCCACAAAACAAACGACTGCAGCAGCAAACAGAGGAGGATTTAAGTACAAACGGAACACTTTGCTCTTATGTACGTGGATGCTTTAAGAAACGGTCAGACACCAGACACCCCCCCCACCCACAGCCACTGTCACACTGCACAGGGGAGAAGGTCAGTGGCTGTGGGGGAGGATATTTTTGACAGAGTCAAAGGTGTTAAAGTGTCAAAGCAAATGAAGGAAAATGGAAGAGACGCAGTATTTCCAAACGGACTCCTCACACAAGGAAACCGAGTCAGTTTCCAACGTCCCCGGCACCATTCAGAGAGGCAGCGTGTGTGTGTGTGTGTGTGTGTGTGTGTGTGTGTGTGTGTGTGTGTGAGAGAGAGACTCAGAAATGTGTGAATTAAGCTCTTAAATGTTTGAAATAACTGTTTCCTGCGGAAAGTCGACTGCAGCACAGCTGCTCTCCCACTACAGACACAAAACTCGCTTTCCAGGACCGTCAAAAGCAGGTCTGCGCAGGGCTGGGCCGTGGGGAATCGAGCCTTATTTACTCCTAACCAGACTCTCTGCAGCGAGAGGGTGACAAAACAGGCATTTGAAAATCAATAAAGGTGTATTTTTAAGAAGAATCAGCTTGTTGTAACAGTACTAGGCTGGAACGGGGCAGCTGGAGAGGAGAAGAGCAGGTCGCCTCCATTGCTCAGGATGCAGAGTCAGCAACACTCGCTCGTCCCCATCCGACAAACCGGCAACGAAAATGGAGTTTTTTTTAAAACTGGGGCAACAGAACTACACAAAATATTAACTTTTTCAACTATTTGAAACCACTGTGCTGGGTTCAGAGGTTCACGTGGGTCCCAGCTATGAAATTGGCCGGTTTCATATTATTCTGAACGTCTGGTTTCACGTCTGGTTTTGGAAGACTGACCGAGTTGGGATCTCAAATTTCGGACGTGAACTGAACGGTTGGAGCTGGAACGCAGGCCAGGTTCAAATGTTCAGTGTAGTTTTGATGTGTTGATCAGAATGAAAACTGCAGAGATTTTCCTGAATCAAAACTCAGTTGAGCAGATTAGAAAGTACATTGAGGCAGCAGTCTTTGGACTGTGGGTTTGAAACCAGAAGCACATCAAAATTATACTGAATGTTTGAACCCGGCCTGCATTCCAGCTCCACTGTTCAGACAGGTGTGTGTGTGTGTGTGTGTGTGTGTGTGTGAGTGAGTGAGTGTGTGGCATCCAGACCGTTTGCCGCCTCACACTCTACATTTCCAGAACAGACTGTGGACCACAACCCTGCACTGGACAAGCGGGTGTCGATATCGATGCGTGTTGGTTTGTGATAATAACCCCAAAAGCGCCCAAATGAAACAATTCAAGGACATCTGGGCTGTTCCCTCCCAGCGACGAACTCAGGACAACCACCAAATTCATACATTATTTGTGCTGCACAGCGCTGCTGCCTGCGAGAGAGTTTAAACGTCTCAGTCGACCAAACCGCTCTTGGTAGATGTGTTCAGAAGACCGGCTGCATGGTCTCACTGTAAATCCGAGGACGTTCGCACCGTCCCGTGACACGTGGCGTGACGTCCAGCAACGGCAGGTCAGACAGGTGAAATTCACATCTTCTATAAGGTGCACGAGAGGGGAGGGGGCGGGGTCCTCGGAGGAAAGCGTGAACAAACCTGAGCCGACACCTCCCCCACCACCCCCATCGGTCCCCGTGTTCTTCACACTCCCGCTGGCAGCAGGGCGAGCTTCTGACCTCCACTCTCTGCTCAGACTTCTTATTTATCCGAGAGCAGCAAACAGGCGTTCAGACGCGCCGGGGCGGAAGGGGGGTGACGCCGAGCCGCGTCCCTCTCTCCACAAGGCCACTCCGACACGCACAACCGTCCGAGTCGCAATTCTGTTGATGCAAGAACACGCAATGAGTTTCCGTCGTCTGTTTACAGACTCGCGGTGGAGTCGGACACGCGGAACGAAGAAGAGCGGCGGGAGAATCCCATACGACCGTACGAGGTGTGGAGGACAGAAGGGTGAAACGATCCACGCAGAGACGCCGCCCTGCAATAGCCCCGCCCCTGCCTCTTCCCACATGGATCCGGAGACGACGCAGCAGCAAAGTTCTCGACCGTCACGGGGGGCCGTGGCGCCGCCGCCGCTCGCGTGCAGCTTTAATTACCCCGGCAACCGTCGCCATTGTGCACCTGCCAGGTTCTTAGTGCAGCAGTGACACGGACATTATAGCATAAAGAAACAATTTTCACATTGGATAAATCAAAAAAAAAAGACGACATTAATTTCAAATATAGCAAAGACAACAAAAGCAGCATCTTCCTCTCCAGTTGTCTTGTTCATTTCCCGTTTGAGACGAGTCTCAGAGATCAGAGATTATTACATTTCGCCGCCAGTCAAAATCCCCTCACTTCCCTCGGTGAGAATATCGCCGCACAACACACTTCTCCTGGAAGAGCAAACGCCGCAGATACAGCAGCTGTCAGGACGACTACAGCTGCTTCAAACCAGCCACAGCAGATACAAAAAGTTTGAGGGGAAGTCGGGTTTGCGGACCGATGACGCTTTGAAATTTTTACACCCAGATGCCACGTGTTTGTGAGACGCGGGGAGGCTGAGGGCCAGTTATGGCCTGTGCGCTTCCCATTGTTCAAGGTGGTGGAGGCAGCAGCATGGTGTGGGGCTGTGGGGCTGGTCACATCTCAGCACATTTGAGAGGGAGGCCATCCCATTGTGGTTAAAGCTCATCGCTCAGCCTGTCGCTCTTCTGCAAGACCTCCGACCCCAAACAACTGTCAAGGCTGTCCAGGAATTACATGGAGAAAAGCAACATGAAGGGCAACTCAGACCAGTGACCTGGATGCAAAACGTGGTCAAGTCTGAAAAAACCAGTTCTCACACACTGCACGTTCAGATGTTCTCCACACCCTCTTTGGTGTCCACGTCTGCTCCCGGTGACTACGCCGACGAGCTTTTAAGAATGAGAATCTTGTCTGTGGCAGGCCAGGGGAGAGAAGCAGGCGAGAAAAGAACCGTTGTGAAAAAAGGCTGGAAAAGGGTTTTTCACACTCACTTCTCTTTTGCTGCAGTGCGAGATCCTCCATGCCCGACTCCTTCAAAGGAACCACACAATGTATGTGAGCCGCATAGAAACACGACAGTCTAAACCACACATATACCACAACGCTGCCTGTTTCACTGACCTTCACGTGAAAAAGGGCACAAACAGGCCGCACCGCCTGCTGCCACTAAACCCTCAAGTCTCCACTGACAACAAGGACATATTTTGGGCAGTTACTGGACGGGACACTATTTATAGCAGGAAAGGAATCCGTCGGATGCCGCTCCCTTCGACGTCCGCGACTATGCGGTAAATCGCTCAGGTGGGTTTTCCATTTCTTCAAAGGCCCTCCATATAAATACATAATTAAGTGCAGAGAAGAAGAAAGATGCTGCACATTGGCCTTAATGGACCAACTGTGTCTCTTCAGCAGCAAACGGAGGCCTTGAAGCTGCCCTGGCCATCTGGCTGCGTTGTGAAGACTCACCCTGGAAAGGAATTAACTCGTTTGGTTTGATGCCGCACGACTCTGCTGTCTCGCTCTTCTTCGCGGGGAGACGGATGGACGTGTGAATCCCATCAGTCAAAACGCGCCGCGCTCCTCCACCGTGCCTCTTCAGATGCCGGCCCTCTTTTTGTTCTCCGTCCACGCAAGCGTGCCTGGATGCCAGGCCTCCGTCACCTTTCCTCTTACCGCAGCCCCGCTGTCGTTCCTCCCGCCAGGATGTAAACCCTCCTGCCGCTGCCCTCCCACAGACTGGTGGATGACACACCCACTTACCACCCCGCTTAATCCTTAAGGACCTTGTGTCAGACAGAGAGGCTTAAGGGCAAAGATTTTTCATGTGAAGATGAAACATGATGCAGGGGGAAGCTTCCTCCTCACTCCATGTCCTACTTCCAGCCACGCAGCCCATCTGCGAGTCCGTGACTCATTTTCCCAGCGGACGGCGAGGGATTTACAGCTCCTCGCAAAATCCTGCGGGGCGGTTAAGCCGTCTGTAATTATTTTTCGATTCAATGAACATCCAACTTCTAGGTCGTATTATGTCAGCCGTAGTCCTGAGTACAGTACGGTGCCCCGGAGCCCGGCTTTGGCCGCCTCGGTCCGAGACCTGCCCGACGTCTCCACCGACACGACAGCAGTAGCTTGGGTTTCTTAGACGGGTAACAACACTGGCCTGTGTCACCGATGACATTTCCTAAATAAATCGACCCCGCGAACGAGAAGAACGAAGAACAAACTTTTCTCATCTGCTCAATCGAGCAGATAAGCACATTAATCTTGCAGCTCGGCCCCAGAAGACACCCATAAGCACTAAGCAAACAAAACAGTCCTGCAGGAAACATCCTAGTGGCTCACATCAGGCAGCCGAGCAGTAGTGTGGGGAAACATCTGCACAACATCTGCCCACCGCATGCACACATGCGCTGGCCTGGAAGAGGGCAGAGAATCACTGGTTTTCGAGACCCTTCTGACATCACCAGCACAAAGGGCTGAAGTTCCTCACCCCAGACGAACGCAGAGCCTCTGCGCCGTACCCTTTCAGAAAGGCCCACGTCCTTCGTCATTCCCCGTTGGACAGTTTTCTCCAAAATGTCATAATTCACGTCCTCCCTCTCGGGTCTTTTTTTTACAGGAGTGTGAAGTGCAGGATTCTTACATGTCATCATTGAGCCATAAACAACACCCCCCCCCAGTGTTATTGCTGTACAGCTTCGTACTGGTGATCAAACCTCAAAGTTATGAGGACATTTGTACTTATTTACACTGTACCGCATTACTCACTGGTTACAATGCTTGCTTTGCAGGCAAATGTGCTCAGTTCTCCGCTACTCCCACCCACACATAAACCAACCGGGGTCTTAAAGACCAGAGAACAAATACTGGGGGGGGGGGGGCAGCCAAATATTAAAAATGAATCAGAAGCAAGAAAAGATATCAGTAAGTCATCAATAACACAACAGACCACCGCTTCTCACAACACAGTCATCATGAGCCTGTGGCGAGAGACGATGGGACGGTCTCCTTCACCCCACCGCCGCCACGTTGAGCCGCAGCCGATCGGAGGGCTTTCGCGAGACGACGGGACCTCCGGAACACTGCGCTCATCGGAAGGCAGGCGGCTGCTGCGTGACGTTGTATATGCACGTCAGGTTTTGTCATGTCAAAGGTAACCCTTGGGTTTTATAAACGTATTTTCTAAATTACAGTGGCTTGTAATGAAATCTGAATCGCAAGAAGAATTCGGAAAATAAAAATACTCAGAGAAAACCGGTTCGGGCATCTGTCCCCAGCCAAGGAAATGTCATATCTTATTAATCTTACCAGAGAGCCTTCTTACAGACTTGGATTTAATTTCATACATGCTTAAATATTTCCTAGCCTGGACACACACACGCATGAGCACATAGAGCAGCGCGCTGGCCCGTCCCACCGGGACACCAAACCAACGGAATGTTCCAGAAAAGAGAGTATTTGTTCCTGGTTGTGTTCACTTCCGACTCGCTGCTCTAGCAGAAGCGAGCTGGGGGTGGGGGGGGGGGTGTTGCTGCCACATTAACTCATCCTCATCCTCGCTGTGCCCTGCTAGGCCCCTCGAGGAGACCACATGCACAAAGACCTTGAGCTCCTTCAGAAGCAGAGACCGAGGAGGGCGGAAGCGGGTCGTCGGGAAACTGGAAGATCTTCTGAACGGCTGCCAGCGAGTGCAGGTCTCTTCAACGCCACCTAAATATTACAGGTCGCTGTTGGAACAGGTGGGGAAACCGCTGTCCTTCGACATTCAGCTGGGCTACGCAGCTCCTTCCTTCACCTCAACTCCTCACCTTAGAAGGCTGCCGGAACAGGTTCGGCCAAGTCGGCATCACTTGGGTTATAAGTCGGTTAGTTTCACGTTTCCATTTTCTTTTCGCCATCGCCGCTTAACCCCCGACTAAGACGTCTACCTCTCTTCATCGATCACCACAACCACCGCAGGGGCAGCAGGCAGTGTCTTGGTTAGAGGAATCATCTCGCACTCCAAAGAGCTGAACAGCAAAAAACTTACCCGGCGGTAAAAATGGGTAAATAATTTTAAGCGCCTCACTGTATAAACCTAATACCTTAAGTTGCTTTGGCGCGAAGCCTCAGCTAAATCAAATAATAGCAGATTATCCCATATGGGACGCAGTCGACAACCGTGCTCCAGTTTCACATAATCAGCTAAAATACCGTGGACTCTTCTCCTGCGATTTTCTCTCACACTCTGAACTCCAGGCGACAGGAGACGCTGCTCACTCACTTCCAGCATCTCTCCGAACAGCCAGAATCCTCACTGCAGGAGTGAGACCCACAAATGAGCTGCCTGATGCAGGGCAGGTGGAGCAGTATTGGACCCGGAAACTAGAGGTGGGTCTGTAACTGGAACGTAAACCTGGCCACGACGGGAGGGTCTCAACACACGGAAGGCTGGCTGGCAGCTGCTGACCTCACACACCGTCAGCAAGAACCGAATCGCAGACGGCCTCACCTCTCAGCCCGTTTCTCCTCGTACGGTTTGGCTGCGGTCCCTCAACCACCGCAAGTAAACGCTCAAAAGGAAAGCTTTTCTCGACGGGTTTGAAGAAACCGCTGTGGCCGCGTCTACAGCTCAAGCGTCTGAAGGCAGCGTTCAGCACAAGGCTGCGGTTCCGCACGACTCCGGCGCGGACGGCAGCGGCCGCATCCATTTGTTCATTTAGCTGTTAAGCTACTTAGCGACCTGTTCCGCAGGCCGACACTGAGAGATGCTGAGCTGAGCGAACGTGGTGCACTTTCTTTCCAGCAGAACGGAACGGCACTAAATATTACCGTAAACCGAGGGAGGAAATTCCCTGTGATAATTTTAAGTGCCCAAAGCCACGAAGTTTATCGCTGTTGCATTGTTTGGCAGAAGGTGGGTGTTTAAAGCCCCGTGCAGCACCCAGCACTCGAGAGCAGAAGAGAAAAGCAACATTTCGCTGGGCGAACTGCCTTAAACTGACACCAGACAGACAGGTCTGTTTGCCGAGAAGCTCCAACGGCGGCATCAGCAGAAGCGTTAGACCAAAATCACGCGGCTACACATTTCTCTCCAGCGATGGACTCAGAAGCGGGATGAAGGTTTGGAGCCCTGCAGCTTCGCCAGCTGCCCGACTTCTCCACCCTCCGTCTTCTTCGATAACTTTGCACGCGTTCCAGTCTCACGCGCTTTAAGTGATTTTGCCACTGATGCTGACACCTGGCCGACGCGAGACACGAGGTCTCGGGACTTTGTCCCCCAGCAGGTGACTAAAACGGCCTGGCGACACAGCGGCAGAGTTAATATACGGTGTGGCACATGGCAGGAGCTTCCAGCCACCAAAATCCCACTTCCATCCCTCTAAACCCCCGACTCTGACAAAAACAGACGTGTGGAAGCGGAGCAGATGTCAAGGCTGGTGGAACTGTGCTGGAGACAGAGCTGTGGGCCCACGGTTGACGTGGCTGACGTGAGGAACTGGGAAGAGGAATCCATCCAAGAGCGAGCGAGCTGAGCCGGCAGCGACCGCAGGTAACCCCGGACCCCCAGTGCAGCGGTGGGTGGGCTTATCCTACCTGAATGGATTTCTGTTCCAGCTTAGACTGTGGAGAGAACTGCGGGGCTGGATCCTTAGAATCTAAAGGATCGTTTTCATGCTCGGCGCCACGGCTCCGAATTCTCTCTGTGCCACAGAAAAACCCTCAACACACAGAGCTAAGTATTAAGTGTCTGTACAGCCGAACATCACAAACCAGCCCTGAGGAGCCGCTCTGCAAAGGCTGTTTGGATACCGGCGGGTCGATGGGCACGCAGCTTATTGACGGGTCCGCAAACCGAGCCCGTTGTGCAGAAAACACACAGACGTTGGTATCACGAACATTCCCTGCACGAAGAACAATGTCACATTTTGCACATTTACGGGGGGCTTCAGGCAGCGCCGCAGGGTGCCGAGCGTCCAGCGTTCGTCATCGCGCGTGGGGTTTATTTAGGTCTGCGTCCAAAGCCGTGATGCAGGCTTCAGTCTCCTATCTAATATTAGTCCTGGCCGGTTTCCGGATTTCCTCCGGAGGTGGGGAGGAGCTGGGGGGGGGTGGAAGCCGGACAGGTGTGTAGGTGTGCGAAACCGGCAAGGAGAGAAGTGTAGAGCTCAGCTAAACTGAATTCGCCCATCGTTCAAAAACGGGGAAATTAAACTGTTATTTTCATGTGACACGAAGGATAATGACGGAAACTTTTTCCAGAACTCAGACAATTATTTATAAATTTACACCGTGGTTTAATCTGGGGGGGGGGGGGTAATAATTGAAATAGTCTTTTTCTACCAACACTGTTATCATTACTGAGTCGGTCTCAATACATTTTTAAGCCCTTTATCGTAACACAGAGCCAACGGAGCCTGAAAAAAATTAATGGAAAATTGAACATTCAGTTCAATTCAAGTCAACTTAAAATGAAGCAACTCAGACTGTTCCTCTAGGACAGGTACTGATAAGTTTGTCTAAGATAATAAAGGGTCTATCCAGTATTTGTCTTTGCAAGTCGCACCGGTTCGTCCCGCTCAGTTCCTTTCTGTTGAAATATGAAGGCCGAAAACGCCGAGCGTGCCGCTCGCCCCGAGCAGAGAAAAAACACACCGCGCGACGCGGTCGGTCTCAGTGCGGCGATGTAGAGGAAACCGCGGGCAGATATCTGCTGGGTCTTCCGTGCGGCACGTGAGGCGGCCCTGCGGCTACGTTTAGACAGGCTTTGGTCCAATGAAAGTCCCGTTAACCCGACAGCATCTCCCCGAGGAACACGGATCACATTCATCACGTCAAGGCTGCATTAGGGGCCTCAATCGGGGACAATTCTTTGCCCGCAGTCCCTCAGACTGGCAGATCTCACTTGTGTTGCACAAAAGGAGGAGAGATTTAGCGGGAGCTCGAGGCAGATGCTTTCATCCAAGGGATGATGTAGATACAGGGTGCAGCTCCCATGAATGACATCAATTATCAGTGGGCAGATGTGGGGGCTTCTGGGAAGACATTAGCATCAGGGAAATGCCGGGAACGGTGGAGCAGACCAGCAGCGATAGATGGATTGCAGAACCGGTATAAAGTTTAGTGCGGACCTGGGCAAACCAACCATCATCTGGCCCACATCTGTCCCATTGCTGTAGAAAGACCTGGAACATCAAGTCGGCTCATTTCCTCGTCAAACTTACTACCCAAAGTCCTTGAGGGTGGGGAGCTTTCAGTAAGAGTACTCAAACTTTTGACAGGTGCTGCATGTGTCAGAGCCCTGTTTTAAACCACGGCTGCGATTCTGCAAACAAGCAGCCCAAAATAGGATGATAATGTTCCGGAGAAACGGCTCTATTTGGCAGCCGGCAGGGGATGAGCAGAGGAAGTTTACGGGACTCACTAGAGCTCCTCCCCTGATGCTTTATCCTCTGTCAAACACTCCGGACCATTTATTTTGCTCAACAGTTTAGGACGGAACAGTTTAGAAGTCTGTCCTGACAGTACGCCAGCAGCAACTTATTCGCTCATCTCCATTTTTCTCCTTCCCCACCTAACAGTTTCAGCAAAGACCTTGTTCTGCTGATGGACGATCAGCCATTGAGGGAACTACACAACATCTCGGGAGGGTGAGGAGCGACGGGGTGTGATGACGGACTTATTCGCATGGGGAGCTGCAGCGCAGCATCTGAGGAGTTCGAAGCATTAGAATAGTCAGGTGGGTGCCGGGGGTGCTGACCACCGGGGCTGAGAGTCTGCAGTCGGCGCGGCTGTGGAGCCCCCCCAGAGCAAGGTGGACTCAAAGCCAGTGGAACAGCTGGTTAAGGGAGACGTGGCCGCCCAAAAAACAGAGCCCCCGGACCTCTGCAACAGCTGTGCTGAGGGTGAGCAACACTGGACCGGGGAGCACAGGGTGGGCTCGTACGTGCGGCAGATTGACAGCGGGGCTCGGCCTGAGATGTGGTCCAATACTTCCAAAAATCATTCGGCAAACTTCAAACAAAAACGAAAAAAAACGCAGAAATGAAGCACATCCTGGACCTGGCAGCAGTTCGTGCCATAATGCCGCCTTCTCGTGAAAGAAAGATTTTTGAAGTCCTTAAGATGACATCTTGGGATTCCTCCAGATCATTTTCTACAGAACAGCTGACGATGCCTGAGAGACCTGCTCACAGAGCCCGGCATCTCCAGCGAGTCGGCCTGCAGAAGGCCGGGAGGCCCGACGTCTCCGACACGGTGGCAGATGGGTGCCCTCCTCCCCTGGCAACCCGGAGACCGCAGCCTCCCCTGGCACGTTCGCCGTTTATGCCGACCGTCCTTCCTGGACGCAGAATTTACCACAAGTTCCCTTAAAGGGTTCTGCTTCGTAGCCGATATCAGTCAGCAAAAATGTGCTGGATGTTCATTCACCTCCACGTCCTCACTGACTTCCAGCGGGGACTTTTACACGAAGCCACTCGCACTGAATTTAATCACTTTCCTTGAAGTAGATGTTTGGCGTTTAAAAGTTAAATAACAACCAGAATCGGCCATTATTCCCAGTTTAACTAATGAGGAAAATGTTCGGCTGTAGCTGCGGGAGGCCGAAGGCGAGCCGGTAACTGTTTGTTTAGCTCTAATGTGATCTTGCGTTCTGGTCGTTGCCTTTTAAAAACACAACAACCCAAAGAGAGTGCAGCTAAAACCAGACGGTACGAGGAAGACAAACGAAACGGCAGCAAATCCTCCCGGCCGGTCGCCCCCCGGACCCGGTGCTCCGCGGCGTCCGCAGCAGCTAATGCAGCTTCTGATAAGAAACCTCCTGGTGAACGAGACCTCGCCGTCACTGCTGGGAATCCAGCGTTTTCGTGTGGCTTCCCACGTCGACGACGGCAGATGAGACGCGAAGAAGTGGCCGGCGAGGCCCCGCGATCCTGTTAGCCGTCAGCTGCAGCACACGTGCGAGGAGGAACCGAGACTAAGCAAACCTGTCATTTTCACCACCGGTGCTCGCTCCACATTACCACTTGAAGGAGAAGCGCTTTCTGGTCATTACTCACACAGGGTGGTTA
Source organism: Arapaima gigas (assembly GCA_900497675.1). Taxonomy (NCBI): domain Eukaryota; kingdom Metazoa; phylum Chordata; class Actinopteri; order Osteoglossiformes; family Osteoglossidae; genus Arapaima; species Arapaima gigas. Next base: position 891,467 of record UFQX01005300.1, on the reverse strand, counting down.
TCAATGTATTGTAAACAGATTCACTTTTCAGCTGTATTTGAGAGGCCACACAATTCCCACCTGAATAAATTTCATTACCGAGCCAATTAACTGCCGTCCGTGTGGATTTGATGGACGACGCGAAGCGGCAGCTCGACAGGTCTACGTCAGGTCTGGTCCACAGTCAAACCGTGACCAAACCGACCGGCTCGTGTCAATCATCGGCACACTGCTGCAGTAAACTCTCACTGGATCCGTGTTATCCGTGTAAAGAGCGGACAAAATAACAGAAACGGCACATGACAAAATCAGAACTGCAGCTCCGAATGTAGGTCACATCGGCGCATATGGCAAACACGGGCATCGCAGTCTGACGCTCAACGGGGACAGACAGACACGTCACGGCGTAGTTGCTAAATGCCACAAAGGTACAGCTGCAAAAATTGCCGCAGAATCGAATCGGCGCCTCCGATTCGGTCTCAACGAAACCCGAACATCCTGAGCGTCACAAAGCTGGAGGTGACGGCAGGGCTGCCGAAATGCTGTGAGCGGCCGTCTCCCGCGAGCCGTGAACTCCGACGGTTGTTCGCTGTTATCGTTCATTGGCCAAGAATACGAGGCCATTTTACAGAACCAGGTGCCCCCTGTGGTGCAAACCTCCCCTCATGATGTTCAGCAGGGGTTTCACGAATGTCAGGATGAAGTTAAACATCTTCCATGACCTCTACAGTCAACACATCTAAACATCTGTGAATCTTTGTGAGAAATTCTGGAGTGCAGGGTTTAGACTAGATGTTCACCTCCTTCATCCCGGAAAGCAACGGAGACTTTTCTTTGCGGAGAGTGGCGTCGTATCCCACCGGACTCAGGTCGGTCCCGGCCGGACCGCAGCTGCTCCGGCCTGCTCCTCGCCAGGTCCCACATATTAATGGATTGTTCTGTGATGTATTGTTTTGCCTGCCCAGGCACACCCGGGCAGGAACTTAACAGGAGTGCAATACCAGTGCGACTCTGAACCTGCAACCTTGTGGTACCTTCTGTCATAATCGAGGTTTTTAGGGTCTCTTCACCATCATATCAATTCGTGTCGACCATCTGTACTCAACGCTGCACAACATCACAGGAACGCTGTGGATGCTGCAGCCGGGAAACATCATCATGCTGCGGTTGCCGTCATCCGACAAATTAATCTGATTTGTTTTTTTTTGCTAAATCTGCGGCTCTTGTTTGATCCCATCTGACACACACATGACGGCTGAAATTAATTTGCGGTGAAGAAATGAGTGGATGGTTAAACTGCACCCAAACTTCTTGACAGTTCTTACACACCTGGGACAAAACATTCCCTGCTACCCCCCCCCCCCCCCCCCCCCACC
>UFQX01005300.1:846681-890065 GCA_900497675.1 Arapaima gigas | reverse complement strand
CCCCCCCCCCCCCACACACACACAGACACACACACACACACACACACACACACACACACACACACACGCCACTTGCAAAATGATCACGTCGGTATGAAATTTAATTTCAGCGATGAAACCACTCAGGGTTACAGGAAATAAACGCACTGAGGGCATCGACTGTGTGAGAGAAAGGAAAACAGTCTCCCAGAGCCAAGAATCCCGAGGAAACCATCAATAAAGTAGCTGCACACAGCGGTGCGGCAGAAAGGCGATTCATCACACGCCAAAGACAGGAGAGAACGGTGCTCCAGTTTCCACCTGGGTCCCCCCTGCCTCCCCTGCGCTGGACCCCCCCCATCCGAACACCCCGCGACAGGTCACACCCCACATGGTTCAACTGCACAGAGGTTTTCCAAAAGGCGCCGTCGCGGAGCATCTTTTAAAACACTTTTCGTCCGATACACACACTAACACACCCCGTTTTTTTCGCTCCGCTGGTTTTTCACAGCTTTGTTTTTTCAGATATTAACGAATAAAGGGAATACATTTACATACTTTTAGACATTCCCAGTTTCTGTTATACCTCCTAAACCTTGTAACATCCATCTTTGGAATGAGGCACTTGACATTCTCTTCAAACGCACAACATCCTTGAGAAATCCAGCGCCGGGTTTCATCGAGGGTGGCGGAGCTGAGATGAAACCGGCAGTCGAAGAGCAGAGACGCAACATCTTCTGGAAAGTACAGCTAAAGGTGTGCAGCCACCCCACCCAACCTGGTGGACATGTGTTCAGTTCAGCACAGGTTTTCATCTTCATCATCATCATCATCAACAACAACAACATCATGCTGGTCCAGCACCGTTTCCCTTTCTTCGTGTGTATATACAGTACTGTGCAAAAGTGTTAGGCCTGTTGAGAAGTAGAGGTAGTTTCTTATCGACCATCAGGGGGGTTTCTGGTTGGTCCCATATTCACTGTGCAGCCTGAGAATGACCTCAGACACCCAATCTTGAGCAACAGATGGTCTGGTCCCCACAGAGCCCTCATCTCAGCATGATCGAGTCAGTCTGGGAGGACATGCAGAGACAGTCAAAGTCTGCAGAAGAACTGTGGCCAGTTTGGAAGAACCTACCGACCTCGACCTTAAACTGCATGCAAGTTTGCATAAGAGAATTGATGCTGTTTTAAAGGCAAAGGGTGGTCCCACCAAATATTGATCTGATTGAGGTTTTTTTGTTGTCTACTGCACTTTTTAGAAGGTTTATTCATTAATAAGGATTCATGGCATTATTTTTGGAACCATCCTCGCTGTATAGCATTTTCCCCACAGGTGCCTAAGACTTTTGCACAGTACTGTATGTATCACATGATGCTGACATGTTACAGTGACCTGCAATGAAGTACTTACTGGTGTGTCTCACACACACACACACACACACACACACACACACACACACACAAATTTAGAGTCATCAGGTAACCACACATGCACGTTTGGACTGTGGTAGGAAACCAGAGGGACCCAGATGAACGCAGGGAGACGATGCAAACAAACCACACAGAATGAGCTGGATTTGAGGGTTTCACTAAGGTAATGAAGTGCTCTGCATGTCTGAACCTGGCTGCCATGTTGGTGCGGCAGCCTGTATGCGCCTCACATACGAGCGAAGTCTGCAGCGAGAGTCTGGCTTCAACGCGTCTGTCTCCGTGGGAGGCGAACCACACCGAGCCTAAAAACATCAAGGCTGGAGTTCCACAGCAAACCCGACATCAAGCAGCCTTTTCAACATGATCAAAACATTTCACATCTTAAACCAGGCATTAGCAGAAAATGTTTATTTATTTGCGCAGAGCTTTTCCTTTTTATTGTGTCATAATCACACAGTTTGAAGTCCTAATGAAGCGCAGAGCGGAGCTTTTCTCCGGTTTACCTTCCCGGGCCGTCGGCTCTGCGCTGCCAGCGCGTCCAACAACTCTCCGGTGCGGCTGAGGTAATAACTTTAAATGGAAGAGGACATTTTCCGCCGGCAACCCTGCCCTGGGTTTTCCTGCCTCCTCGATCTCCCGCGGCTCTCGGGCTCCTTCACGGCAAATAAAAAGAGACGGCTGACAATACTTCCGCCTTGAAACTTTAATGTTATGGAGAAATGAGATGGATCCCCGAGTTGCTGCCAGGGAATAACGGTCCCTGTGGTTTGCCCTGATTTCACCAGGTATCACGGTAATGAAGAGTCGAAAAACGGCCACCGCCAGGCTGACATCGTGCACGTCCCCCCCGATTCCGGGACGCCTCTCCCGCCGAGGCAGACAGCCCTTTACCGTCTTTCGCTCCGCACCCGCTTTCGTCCACCCTGTCCCACAGGCAGTTGCCATTTTTGCAGCTCGGCAGAGATCGGAACGTGAAACCTCTGGTCACGGAGGCACTTTTCAAAAGTTTTCAAATCAAACCCTGAGGTCGTGGCTCAAAACTCACCGGCTTCTTCCGGGAACTGCTGCCAACAGCCTCATCCTCACCCCGGGTACCATAACAACTCGGACGCCAAGCAGGCCAACAGGCCGCGGTCTGCTTCAAACCACAGCGGTTGCCACGTTTCAACACTAAAGCTCATAGTGGATGTTTTCTACTGGGTTTCAGATCATGGCCCAGATCCATCAATCAACCCCACATGGTCCCACAGGATTGTTGATAATGTATAACGCCTGCAGTCACTCTCGGGATGACAACGCTTTGAATTTTCTCTCTTTCTTGCCGCCTTTATCCGTCCATCCGTCCATCCGGCAGCCGCAGCTTTGGGGCGCGTTGCACTCGGGGAAAATGGGCGAACCACCAGGCGGAGGGCGCAGGTTTGGGACGGAGAGTAACGGCGACGATGCGGCGGGGGGACGTCTGCGTTTTAAGCCGGTGGTGATTAATTGGTGAGTCTCACAGTGACGGAGACCCCCTGTAGAGAGCGAACGCTAAAACACACCCAGCAGGTACGCTCCCACCGAAACCCATCAATTATGGAGTGAGCCGGGAATCTCGTCCTGCGAAAGCCCCCTTAATGACACGCAAACAAACGCGTCTTCCTCCGGCGTCAAGAAACAAAAGCGAGTTTTACTAATTCAAAGAAGGCTTTGTTTCCTCGCTGTGCATCGGCTGCATACGGCGCCGTTAATTGCACTGCGGGGGCTTCCTTGACCTCCAGCGAGCCTCAGGACAGCTCCTGAGCCGGGTTTCGACTCGCCGGCTGTTCTCCGATCTCCCCGGCTCCGTCTGTAGCTGCACGAGTGAGGTTTTCGCGGCGCCCCTGGCAGCCCCCGCCGGCCGAAGGAGAAACGCTGCGAAATCCCCCGGTTCCTTCAGCCCTCGTCTCCTTCCAGCTTCGCACGGCAGTGACTGGCAGCTTTAATAGCAAATCGCTCCCGGGCCGAGAAACACTCCAGCTGCCAAAAACACTGCGGGATAACATCTGAAAGGTCCCGTTGACAACCAAAGATGTCCTTTCAATAGCAAAACTGGGAAGGGAACAACACTCACGGGGCAGCCTGGTGCCCAGCGATTCCCAGATAGGAACCGGTCCACCGGGACCCTCAGAGAACAGCGGTTAGTGACGGCAGAGATTTGTTATGTGTTTCCCAGCTCTAACGTGCCTACAAAGTAGCAGAGGAATGACTTTCATTCGATACATTTTGGTTAAAACCAGGTCTTAAGAGCAGGTTTCCCCGCCCCTCGAACACCGTCCTGGCAGCTGTTTTGGTTGAACAGCTCCTGTCGTCTCCAAAACGTTCTACAAGTTTTAATAGGTCTTGCAAAAAGTAATTCTCAGCGAAGGCTGGTGCGGTGTGGTTCTCCATCACGTCCCCTTTTTCGCTCACTCACTGACGCAAACCGCCTTTCCTTCCCCCACGCGCGAGAAATATATGGGGGGGCGGCAACGCTCGGAGAAATTAAGTCCCATTTTTCCAGACAAGCTACACACCATTAGTCGTCCTGCTACCGGGAGCAGACTAACCACTGCCATTTGGCAGAAGCTCACCGGTCGCTTGATTTGCTGTAGCAACGGGGGTATAAATCCCCGTCTGAGGGGTGGAAAAAAAACACGGGACCCCCCCCGGTCGGATACCGACAGCAGGTGGAGACGCGACCCCCCGACGCCGCGCTGTCAGCCTCACGCCGACGAGGGCGGGAAGGTGGAGCTTCTCGCCCTGCTTCGCGACGCTGAAGGCCCCAGTCTCTGGAGAGACGCCGGCGATGCGCCTCTCTGACGGGGACACGGAACTTTTAGGAATAAAAAGAGCCTCGAGATACGGAGAAGCCTGCAGTTCCCAGAGGGTCGCTTCTTACCGCACCTTTCCAGAGGACACCGACAGTTATTTAGTACTTTCTTATTGTCTGAACTCGTCTTTTTGCTTTAAAAGAACTTGTAGAATTCTGCAAAAAAAGATATACATAATGAAATATATTTAAATCTTTTTCAGAGTACATATCCAATTATTACTACGATGGTAGCGTATGGTCTGTATGCAAATCTAGCAACTATTCAGTTTTTTAAACTGTCTCAATTAACATGAGTGATCAAAGGTACTTTTAAACATTCAGCCTGAGTTTTACATTCATAACTGCGTTTTCAGTTACCTGTAGGTGATCCGTACCTGTCCGCGAGCTACACTGTATAAACACGCGTTTTAGCTTTGGCACCGTGGGGGGTCCCTAATGTGCCCCCCCCCCAAAACGCGTGTGAAACTCCTCTGAGTGCAACTGCTATATTTGCACCCCAGTACCTGACAAGTTCCTGCAATTTAGAGTCCAACCACAGTAAATAAACCTAAAACCAGATCATTTCTCACGCAAATCCTTCCACTTATTGCCTTTAGCCGACATTTTGCGCCTCTGCGGTTCAGGGAGACAGAAAACAGCGACACACCACACCGTGTTCATCCGTCTGTGGATCATAAAGCATCACGCAGCTACTTTAGTATGTTAATTTAGCGTGTTTCTAATTTGGTGCGCACATGTGCATTTTACCTTGGTGTAACCTCACGAGGGGTCTGTTGCCTGGCAACAGAATACATACTTAATCTCTCTTTTACAGCAAGATGTATGCATGCAGAATTGGTCCCGTCAAAACAGTGCAAATTGGCTGGTCTCCAACGCACACACACACACACACACACACGCGCGCGCGCGCACACACACACCAGGTACATCAACTCACGTCTGCCCTGCAGGTGACTGTAGGCCATTAATGTAATTCTCATTAACATGGATGAGCAGTAAAGTTACCTGCAGTAAGACAGGTGTGTTGCCCCAAAAAAATAAATAAATAATAAAACGTACATCGGGTTTGACTGGAACGTGCGAATGGGCGAAGGCGTCTTAGATCTCCACGTGTTCGTATGGAAACGGCGGCAAAACGCCGCCCTGTTTCCTTAATGTCTGACACAACGGAAACACAACGCCGACGCCCAGCTCAAGGGCACAAAAGCCTTTTATCCGGAACATTCCCGGTTACAGACGGCAGCGCTGAGCACCGAGCTGCGTTCGCCGGGACTCGACCCCCCTCCTCAGAGGCAGCGCAAACTGAGGGGAACCTGCTTTGAAAAGCGAAGCGGCTGCTATTAAAATGAGCGTTTTCTCACACGCTGCAAGGCTGTTATGTTAATGATGGAACCATTAGCGCTGCAGACATGAGGTCCACTCAGAAACCCGTGTGTGCAGAGCAGTCCGGTCAGCCGCCGATCTACACTGACCCGAAACGTCACTTTTATCCGACGCCGTTTGCAGTTTCCAGGTTAAAGGTGAAGGGCAGAGAACGAACGAATGAATGAATGAATGAACGAACGAACGAACGAATGAATCTTTGTTAATAATCCCAGGTAGAAATTCCCTCGGTTGCAGCGGCAGACAATACACTTATATTACATCATACACTGCAATAAACTAACTAATTTACATACTTAACTGAATCCGTCGATCCTAAAGTCGATTAAAAAAGGTGTAATGATCATATAACAATAAGGGTGACAATGAGCTCATTCATGTTCAGACTGAGCAACTGGCCATATTAAGAGCACGAAGGTTCAGTCCATCACACCACTGACCGGCAACAATAAAGAACCGTCTGACAAAAAGACTATAACCTCCAAGCCAAGAGAATAATGAATATTAATGGTTCTGTCGCTCCGCATCGATACGAGCGGAAACGCCTATGAAAACTCTGGCTTCGCGAAAGGCGGCCGACCCTCTAATAAAGCTCGCAGCCTCGACAGTGACTGAGGGGCTCGAGGAAGACCGCCGACCATCTCTACGCCCACAAGTTGGGTTTTAAGAAGTCCGATATTAACGAGCCGATTAACACCCTCCGGCTTCTGGAACCTGGGCTTGGACTTTAAGTGTCAGCCATCGGCGCCGGGATCCTGCGGGAGAAATTCGGTAACGCCCATCTCCAGGAGGTCTGCCAGTAAGACAGCTCCGGCCCCCCGGGCCAGAATGTGGGGTTCACCCCCCCTCCCCCGTCACACAGGTTCAACCCCAATTCCAAACGTGCCCAAGTGACCTCTGACCCAGCAGGCCACGTCCCTCCCCCCACAGCCCCCCGAGACCTAAGGAGACACTCGGCCCCCCGAGGGATTAATAATAACGCGTTTTAATAACTTAAACCCCCCCAGCATTCATCCACCTCTGAAGAACAGAGAAGACATAATGAAGAGTTTATAATGAGGAGGAGAAGGGACTGGGATGAAATTAATAGCCAAAAGCCACCGAGACCTTTGCCTTTTTGATAAATGGGGGGGGACCTGCGCTCTGGTGACTGATGATCCGCCGCGGTGCCGCAGACGGGATTCCGGAGAGATCCGCCCCAGTCTCGGCCGCGTGTCACTGACAAAGCAAGGCGGGCAAATTTCTTCCCTCCGTTCGCTCTGCCAAACAAATCAGTCACACAGGGTCCCCCGACACGCAATTAAGTCGTCCCACGGCGGCCATCGCAGAACACGCCGAGGCCAAGCCATCCTTCTGCGAGCGTGGGTGTGTGTGTGTGTGTGTGTGCGTGCGTGAGAGAGAGAGCGAGAGAGATTCTCAAGGGTTCCAAAGACTAAGGTATCTTCCTCACCTGCTTCGGCTGCAGTAGATGGCATGGATCAGCCAGGCGCGAGGGGTTCTGCTCCACCAGCAGCTTCTTTCTACAACTCAGTGTTATTTTATCCACAAAGTAGTTTATCTGCCGCTTGATTCGCGACGGGACCCCCCGCGGCGTGAAGACAGTCGTCTCCGATTCAAGGACTCAAACCGATGGAAGCAGGTCGACTGCAGGTTGCCGCAACTTTTCGTGGATCATCTTCAACTTCTAGTGACTATGTGACGCTGATGCTGCTCACTGTGCTGCAGTGATTCATCACTAACATCACAAGCGGAAACCGAGTCTCGTTCAGGAGGAGAGGACGGTTTACACTGGCGCGGGCACATCAGCCGGCACAAACCCCCACCCCGGCCCGTCGGATGGCGCCGAGTCGGTCGTTTTCCGCGGTCGTGGTGGCATCTTCCGGGCTCTTCTGCGGCACCGCCTGACTTGAAGGCACGGAGACAAAGGCAGAGTTGATCGAGCCAGGATTAACTGCCCTCTCCCCCGAATTTTGTCCAACTCGTGAAAATTCAATATACAACTGAAAGTGAAAGGGAGAAAAAAAAATCTATTTTGTGGAAAAGTACAAAAAACGGAACCTGTCAGTCTGCAACGGGCCGGCATCCCACCCAGGGTGAAGTTTCAGAGCCTGGTGGCCGTCAAGTCCACGGGACGCTCGAGACCGTGACCAGGGTACAGCGGTGACCGATGGGTGTTTTAAAAACAGTGAATAAGTTAAGATCAAGTACATGCAAAGCTAGACAACGATGTGCTGTATTTATATCATCATTTTATCTTCCAAGCAGAAAAAATCACAGCCACGTCTTAAATGGCAACTACTTACACACACGCGGCATAAACAGGATGGACAGGTTTTAAACGCGGCCCAAAGATTTAATGTTGTACAGAACTGCCAGTGGTTGAAAGGAGGGTTATAATTTTTACACGGTCGACACAAAACCAACCCAAACTTGCCACATAATTAAAAGAAAGTGAAGCAAAGGCGAAATCCTAGAGGCTCAGGACAAGTTAATGAATCACGTTCTGTGCAAACGTTATTACTGTTAATACTCCACCGCATTGATCTCTGGGGCAACAGAGAATAAACCGTGTGAATACAGAGGAGGGCGGGGAACCACCGCCGTTCCCACGTTGAACGGCAGCGGGGGGGTGTTTCGGGTCGCCGTCGTTTTCGGGGACCAGAGGCTGAACAACTGGCAGCGTCGCAACTTCGCGGCGAAACTTTCTACCTCCTATGATGAGGAGGAGATCTGTCCCTTAAAGGAGCGCAAGGGCGGTCAAGATGGACCTCAAGAGAGGCACAAACTTCCAGGTTAAAGAATCAGCATCAGAGATCTTACACTTTTTCCTGTGTTCCCACAATCCCCTGGTGCTCTTTTCTGCCCCCTGTGGACCAGATTCTGCCTCCCAGCTACATGTCATCACCCAGGTGCACTAAGTTACCCTGCAAGTTGCCTCTCGCTGCTTTAATACCATCTCTTCAAAATGTCTCCCTTTATATATGGTGAAGATCAGCAACGTCTCCCGGTGTCTCTTATTCACCGTTGAAATTCGACATTTGTACTCAACAGTTTGCCGATACGCAGCCAACGGGCCGACGAGGGGAGACGCGACACCCTAAGGCCACTCATCGGGGACACGTGGTTTGGTGGGACTTTGCGCAGAACTGATACTCAACCCAACAGCGGACTGAATCTGCTTTTTCCCTGACATTGAACATCGCGATGTGTGAACCGCACAGCTAACGCTAACCCAGCATCCATCATCCATCACGGCAGTCAGGAGACCATCCCAGAATCCCTGGGCGATGAAAGTGCCCCAGACGGGACACCAGCACCTCGCAGGGGGAACTGCCGCCATAAGCAGCCTAAACAAACCGTAGTAATTGGTCTCCAGCTGAGTGGGGAAAATTCTAGTGCAGGTGGATGTTTGAAATTCATGTGCAGTCAGTTAAGAGTCCTCGCGAGCGGCTTCACGCTTTCTTTCGGAAACGCTGATCTCACGGCCGCGCGCCTGTTCCCGTCGACACGGCGCATCCTCCACCGGGCCACAGCATCACACACCTGTCAGATTCACGCCGGGCTGAACGACGAAGGACAGCGTTACAGGAGCCGGTCGTCCACCTTTCTTCACCGCCAACCAACCGCACGTTGTCCGACGTCCAGATATTGTGCTGACAAACACAGAAGTGCTTCCACGGAGACACACGACAAGATCACCGTTCTGAAGTTCAGCAGAAGCCGCCACTTGACCTGGACCTCTAGATCAGCCTCTCTGTGACCTTCAGTACATCGAGACGTTTGCGTGTTCAAACTCGCCGCCTCACTGGCCCCCCGTAAACCTCCAGCGAAGCTGACAAAGCCACTTCTTACTCTCCCCTTGTTAGCGGTCGTCTGCTCGAAACCCTCCGTGAGGCACGACTCCCTCGTCTCACGGCAGTTTTGAGGAACAACACAGGCCCGTCTCACCAAACTCATCTGGCTGCTAAGAAGGAGCCCCTTTAGTCCAGAGCATCGTGGACAGTACTTCCGTACGGCGGGGATACGAAGGGAGCCTCTGGGAGCCGAACCTGCGCACCTCCCTCACGCTGCTCAAGCATCAAGCAAAACTCGGCAAAAAAGCAAATCTGCACCACCTTTTTGCTGTGGCTACAATAAAATAAATATGGCGGATTTTCCAAATTGCACCCTGGTCCATTATCTACTACTGACAGCAAAAGGAGGACAATTTTGTAAAAAATGTGGCTGCACAATAGCTCCGGAAATCTCTCTCTCTCTCTCACACACACACACACACACACACACACACAGACCCTTCCTGGGCCTCCTTCAGAATACCTGGAGGACACACATTTCCACACAGTTTTGAATACATTACATCCAAAGCAGACTTGCACATACAAAATACATCTTCAGCAGCCCTGCGAATCAAAAAAACATTAATCTCTGTCTGCAGACCAACTGGACAAACACAGGCTGTAAAAAGGGAGATTAACACACCTACAGGGTGACCTGCCCCCCCCGACCATCTGTTTTCATTATTATTGACTAATGTGACAGCATCTCTCCCACGCGCACACACACACACACACACACACACACACACACACACACTAACCCTAAGGCAGGGCTGGGAGGTCTGGAGCCAGTCCCAGGGGTGTAAGACAGTAGGTTAAACCTGGGCCAGTTGCCAGTCCACTGTTGTCCGTACATCACATTTGCACATTTGCTTTATGTCCCATAAAAAAGTACAAAGTACATCTAAATGTGTACAGGCAGAGAAATGCATAAACACACGGCGACTTCCCCCGCATTCTGTTTTCGGGTTCCTAAAATCTTTGTAAGCAATCCAAAAAATGCAATAAACACTTCAACACGCATCCGTCTTCTGCGTAATTCCAGCCTTAAATGACGTCAAAATGCGCTTTTTTAAGAGCGAACGACAGAACAAGATCAGGGTCGTGCATCGACTGAGTGTGATTTTCATAAACCAAAACTCAAAAATTCGGGTGGCGCTCATTAAGGGTCGGGGGGGGGGGCAGGTGCTCCTTCACGCAGCACGAGGGCCCCCCCCCACCAGCCGGACGTGGCTCAGCCGAGGTGGGGACAAACACGGGTTACATTCGCCTGACCCCCTTACGCTGTCATTACACACCTGAGAAGCTGCGCTCACGTCGAGTACCCGAGTAAACAGCAGCCCCACCTGACCCCCTGCGGAATGAAGCTGCGCTGTAAGAGCTCAGTAATACAGGATATTTTGTACATGGAGTTTGAAAACTGCCCAACTTGAGTAACTCTGAATTTCTACCTTTAATAACGGTGAACAAACACAGTAAACAAACTGTTTTGTAAAACATGGCACAACATTGTTATAAATTACTGAAAGGGCTCCGACAAAACAACACCACTGGGAAACTGCGCTACAATAGGCCACCTTTCGGGACGTGAACCGACAACCAGCTGCCTGCCTCTCAACTGTTACGACACGTTTATCAGGTACTATTTGTGTGGCTCAGGGCAGCAATGGCTGTGCAGTAGTAACTGCTGCAGGACAGCAGACGTTTAGGGCGGTTCCCCTCTTGGTGTCCAGCCCGCTGTTGCACCCCCTTTTGGGGCAGGTAGGACAGGACAGGACAGGTGGGGTTGAGGTCCTGATGGTTGCTGGGAGCTGCAGATTTGTAGGGGTTTCGTACCGGTTCCGTGATCGACAAGTGGGTGCGGATGGTTGTTTGGTCAAACTATTTCCACCCGCTTAGGCGGCTCTCAGAAAAAGGGCATAAAACCCAGATGCTCAATAAGCCACAAAAAACTGGTCCGTCGAGGCAGTTAAGAGGTGTTCGGCTGCTCGGTGGACCGGCGGCCTCTCGCCGGGGGGTCGGCCTGTAGCAGAGGGAGCAAATAACCTCCCGTCTGCATTTCCAGAGGACTCCTCACCTCCTGCTGCATCAGGTCAGTCGAAGCCGTGGATCACGGCGGCTGCGTACGACAGCGATGGGCCCCCGTGAGTCAAATCACCCGCGTGACAGAAAAGCCAGTTAAGTGTGTATCACACGCCATCGATTTTCCCGCACTTTTCCTTTCTGCATGAGGAAAACACACACTTTCTGCCTGGGCACTTGATGTATTAGTCAATAAAGCTGAACCTCCCCCGTTGGTATTTTGTTCAGGCAGCTCTTAGTTACCGTTTCTCCCGACGCGAGACGGACGCCCAAAGAAGCCGCGGTTGACGGCCGCGGCCGGGCAAACCGCTGAGCGCCGACCCTCTGGGGACTCGCACAGAATGTCACGTTCGCCCTCGGTGTCCGACGTGCTGCAAGAATCGAACCTGAGCTTCAAATTCAACATCCGGGTGGTAAATACCTGCCAGCGGAGCACTTTTACGCGGCCTGTAATCGTGCGCAGTCACAGGCTTCTTGGCAAAAGCCGACTTTAAATTCGAGAGCCGGACGCAGGCGAGGGAAGCAGAGGAAAGAGCTGCACCGCGATTCCCGGCTGCCGTTTTCTGATCCGAGGCCAATCGGGCGTCTCTGTTTGGGTGAAGCTGGAGGCTTGCGACGCGACTGGGTTTTCCAGCCACCTCCTCAGAAACTGGAACCTTTTCTTACGAGTGAAAGTCGATTATCGCCATTAAGGCCTCGAGAAGCAGCCCGGACCCTCAGTGACGCCGCTGCTTTACACGCGTCTCCGGTTCTCGGACGTTTGCGGGTTACCAAAAGCCGCGGTTTGCCGGAGTGCCGAAGGGCCCGGGAAGAAGCTCCGCAACAGGGCAGTTTGGAATTTGTGGAACTGTGATGAAAAGCGTTGAGCACAGTTGCCACAGCGCAGAAAAATGCAACATGAAGGATGAAGAACAAAGCGACAGAATACAGGAGTTTTACTGCAGCAGGCTGCGTTTACAGGGTTTCGGTTCTTCAGCCTCCTGCACCGGACTGCAGGTCAGCTGACAGGATGAAGCCTTAGTGGAGTGAAGACAGCGATGAACAGAAGAGAAGAGAGGAGAAGAGACAGGGGGCAGCTGTCCAGGGGGGCTGCAGCAGCATCAGAAGGGGATGAGGAGGAAAACCAGGCAACAGCAAAACCGGCATCTCAGTCATTTATTTCATTACAGTCCTATTAATCCAAACAGCGTGACTCAGTGCTTCTGTGTTAGAGCAGCACGTCGACAGGCTGTGGGGGGGGGGGGGGGGGGAAGGTGTCCAAATATGAAAGGGGAAAGTCCAGAAAATTGAAGTNGGGGGGGGGGGGGGGGGGGGGGGGGGGGGGGGGGGGGGGGGGGGGGGGGGGGGGGTGGGGGGGGGGGGGGGGGGGGGGGGGGGGGGGGCACAAGTTCGCTTTTAATAATTGAGTCCAAAACAAAAATGTGAAACTACATGAGAGTAGAACGCAGTCCTGGGGGGGTGGGGGGGCAGTGACACCGTGACCTGGGGGGGGGGGGGCTCAGCTCCCAAACACTATATCACCCGTCATCCACATTTCGGCAGATTGCAGCTGCTGTTGTTCCTTAAAGAACATTTCAAACATGACCGTTACTTACAGCTGTGTGGGCCAAGTCTATGAGGAGGAGGAAGAGGAGGGGAAGAGGAGGAGGAAGAGGAAGAAGAGGAGGAAGGGGAGGGGAAGAGGAGGAGGAAGAGGAAGAAGAGGAGGAAGGGGAGGGGAAGAGGAGGAGGATGAAGAGGAGGAAGAGGAGGGGAACAGGAGGAGGAAGAGGAAGAAGAGGAGGAAGGGGAGGGGAAGAGGAGGAGGAAGAGGAAGAAGAGGAGGAAGGGGAGGGGAAGAGGAGGAGGATGAAGAGGAGGACGAAGAAGAGGAGGAAGGGGAGGGGAAGAGGAGGAAAAAGAGGCGGGGAAGAGGAGGAGGACGAAGAAGAGGAGGAAAAGGGAGAAGAAGAGGAGGAGGAGGAGGATGAAGAAGAGGAGGGGAACAGGAGGATGAAGAAGAGGAAGAGGAGGAGGGGAAGAGGAGGAGGAAAGGAGGAGGAGGAAGAGGAGGAGGAGGAGGAGCTACATGAAGACCTGCAGTTCCGTGACCAGGTCTCTGCACCTGGGTCTTGAATCCCGTCACCTATCAGGACAGGTACCTCCCTTCCCACGTTTACCGCGGTGTTCACGCACCGGAAACTAGTTGTTCGCAGTTTAAGCCATTTTGCGCAACATCTGCAGTCGGTCGTCCAACTGGGGTGAATTTCGCCGTTTTTGCGCCTTTCTGTCGGTCTGAATTACCTGAAAGCGGAAAAACTGGCACTTTGTGCGCCGCTGGTTGGTGGATTCACGTCCGGCGAAGTGAGAAATAAACGGGGGTAAATGAAACGATCCTTTAACCCGCGCTGTAGTTCCGGTTATTCCAGTTACGGTGGAAACCGGGGACGTAACGGCCAGTTTGTCAGAAACGACATCTTATTATTCCGTTTTAAAAAAAACTCTTCTGTCGGCAAAACCACGCGTGTGAACCGCTGATGCAGAACTAGTCGCCCGGTAATAAACCAGTCGTCGCCCTACTAACTGACACCTCCCTGAGTGATCCGTACCTCGCTAACTAGGTGATCGCCTCTTACCTGGCTGAGGACTGGACGTCTCTCCAAGTGTCCGGGGGTCCGGGGGGTCTCGCCTCGATTCTGCCGCGGTGTTTTACTATAAATAACAGTGAAAAGTGCGGTCAGAGGCGGCTGCCGGGGAGCCGCGTAGTTCCACAGGAGCGCGGAGGAGGTGGAGAAGGTGGAGAAGGTCTCCAGAGCCCTCACTGGCATCAGGCTCCAGACAGGAGGCAGAGGGGACCGTGTGAGGTGGGTCCCCCGCAATGTGGACGAAGGAAAGGCGCCGATGCGCGGAATGACCACCCAGTGACCCCCCCCCACGCGAGCCGGGGAGCGACCGGCGGACAGCGCGGCTTCGCGGGAAGGAAAGTTGCCGAAATCTCCCTTTACCGGCTGTAACGGCCAACTAACGGTCTACTGCCGTTGTAATAACGACCGGGGCTGCTCTGGTGCGCGCGCGCGCGAGTGTGTGTGTGTGTGTGTGTGTGTGTGTGTGTGCGCGCGCGCGCGCGTTCATTCAAAAATTAAACACACAGTTCTGCGATTTGCGGTTCATTCGGCGAATGAAGGACCGGCGGCCGACAGTTTGTCAGAATAAAAGCGGACTGTATGAAATATGGATATGATGACAGCGATTTTTTTCCCAGCAACTTCATGAAATGAAGTGAACGGATTCCGCCCTGGAAGTGGCACGAAACGATCAGTTTAAAACCGTTACAAAACTCCATATGTCGCAGTTCAGAAAAATCAACCGTTTCCAACGTCAGACTAAGTGCGGTTACACAACTCCAACCATCGCACGTCTTCCACAAAAACCTCGGCTGAAACCCTCCCTTGGTGACGTCATCGTAACTACTGCTCAATGAAACACGGACCCACATCAAAGGAGACCCCCAGCAACTGCCCCCCTCGACAGTTATAATCACTCATCTCCGACTGTATTCTTTTTAAAACTACTAATAAAACCACTACAATAAAACCGTCACGTCAAAAGTAAAACTACTTTATAAAACCCTACTGACAACCAACAAATGTTTATACTACGTGACGGTAAAGATGTACGACGGTTAAAAACACCCCGAGGCTCTCGTTAAAAGGCTGAAGGAACCTGACCAGCAGCTCCAGCGCAGAAGATGGCTGGTCTCCTGGCCGGTTCCAGGGGGCTGCCCAACTCAGCCCACCTTTGTGGGTGATAAACACGTTTCCCCCTTTTAAATTAAAATCGTTAATGACAAACAAATGATAAATATAAAAGAAAAAACAACACATTATGTAAACACCCACCTCTGTGAAAAACTCAACCTCACTGCAATAACTAAAATCTGAATATAAACAAATAAATAAATAAGGCGTAACAGCCAAAATATATATATATGGCTGCCAAACACATACATAATATATATAAATAAATGCTCAAAATATATAACTAAAATGAAAAGCTTTTTTTTTTTTTTAAATGAAAAGCTGCGTTGGCCGGAAACTGGACCCGGGTCGGCTACTTGGAAGGAGAGGATTCTACTGCTGAACTGTACCGTTGAGTGTTTTCACAGCTCAAAGATGAAAAGCTAAAACAGTACAAACAAGATAACCGAGACCTGAGGACAACAGGTCATTTGCATAATCTGTCCAGCAACGCTGTCCCACCGGTCACGGTTCCCACCTGAGGCAGGTAAAGCCTTTAAACAAGGCAGGCAACCACTGTGTCTGAGCTTCTTTCACACTTTATTAAGTAACACTGTAAGACAACAATAAACTGTAATGTCCTGCCAAACGGCATGCTGGGATAGCAGCCGTCGCCTCACCTGCTTGCAAAACACGTGAATAAATACACTTATAAACCGTAGTCCCTAATACCTCTCGCACCTTCTTTAAATTACAACTCTTTGTCGACGGTGAGGATTAATAATGGAGTAATGTGCAAACAGACGATCCCGTGTTTGTCCCTTTCGCGCGGCGACGTTTGTTTGAGACGAGAGCAGAAAGCGGTATGAAAATGTAAAGATGCAGCAGAGGACGCTTCTCAAAGTGCCGCAATTAGCATCCAAATGAAGACAAGTGAACACTACAATTTGGCCATCTGCTCTGCAGGCTCAGATTCTGAGCTTTCAAAGCTTTGGGGATTTTAACAATACACGCAGCCTTCGGATCCAGGCTCCCGATTCACGTCTAGATGGTTCCATCAATTTAGGCCAATTTTTTCTGCTGTTGAGAAGGCTGGTAAGTAGAGGTTTTCGGGGCGTAAATTCCCAGGCCATTCAGCTGCCGAGAAGGAAACCGAAGAGCCCCCAGTTTTCCTTTTCATTAAATCTTCTACTTTTTCCCTAAACTCGCTGCAGATAAGAGAAGACAAGGAGCGATAACTGATGGGCAGCGTTACACGCCGTTCACTTGCGGGGTTTACGTTTTATTCGGGCAAAGAAGAGCTTCCTAAGGCTGGCTTCCGTGCTGTGAAGACCAGCTGCCAGCTGTTTGTCCAGTGAAGCTCGTGCAGCGAGACAGATGGTGTGAAGGCCAGAGGAGCCTCGGGAGAACATGACTGTTGGGGGCTGTTCTCACCCGCTGCACTCGGGCTTCTGCTGTGAAAGGTGTATCGCTAACAAAAGCCTAGTTTTGCTGTGATCTGTTTCCTTTTCGAACCAGCAGTACAGGGAGGTAAGAAGCTGGAACAGAACCAGCCTTACGCCCTGAAGCTTGTTGGGTCAAGTGATCCACAGCTTCAGGACAAACACTTATTGAAACGGGTCAAATACACAGTGGATCAGCCGAGCAAACAACTTGATCGCCAGTTTGGGCCGAGAGGGAAAAGGGGTATAAATCTCAGCCCTCGGTTATTTTTATTTGTTCCACAGCTGTGAACCTAACAGATGTGATATTTTTCCCAGCGCGTGAAGGGAAGTGGTCCTCTGCTTCCGTCGCGCGCGGAGATCCCTCCCGGTGTGACCCGAGAACAGCGGAACAGCTTCTCAGACGGGGGTGTTAGCCGTGAGCCCGGAGAGGATCGCGATCCTGGAAATACCAGCCGCTCACGTGAGCACCAGCAGAGGCGCCTTCCCTGCTAACCAGAGCGCTACCTAAACCCATATGATGAATAGGAAATGGAGAGTCCATAGATCAATATTTTATTTCTGTCCCTAGATCAATTTTTTATTATTTCTGTTTCTCCCTCAGCTGGGCCACATAGGAATTTGCGTTAAAATACGAAGCAGTCGAAAGGCCATTAACTCTAACCGACAACATCTCTGCGTAACAGCAGAACAAAGATGATGTCATTCCAAACGCACGTTTCCAGAACACTTCGTATTGCGGAAGCGCCCGAGTGTATTTCCATCTGCAAACGTTCATTTCTCGCAGTCATCCCGACCCAAAACGCACACGTCTGGAATGACTTCATGAACATGGGAAGGAACGGGGTGGGGTCTCAAAACACTGGCACGTGGACTGTCTCAGACCCTCACTGATCACATGCTCAGCTGAGAAGGTCAGATCTAAAGGTTCACACACACACCAACATTACATCTCAGTTCATACACTGAGCCCCTTGGGGTTGGAGCCCAAATCAGTAGGTGCTGCACCCTGGATGGGATCCCAGTCTGTCACAGTGGTCTCACTCACACACACACACCAATTAACCTGAGACACATGTGTTTGGACTGTGGGAGGGAAGAAACCCACACACTGGGGGCAAATGGCCAAACCGCGCAGACTGAGCTGGGTTCGAACCCAAGCGGCCCAGGTGCCGTGAGGAGGAAGTGCTCCCCGACGGCCCATCGCGCCGTTGCTTCTGCTCCCTCCCCGGACAGCTAGTTCTATATAAAGAAGGAAAAACATTCCAAAAACGGTAGGTGTTATTACATCATTTTTGGTGAACAAAAGGAGGTGGCTGTAAACGGAGGGGAAGAACAAGTTGTTTGTAAGAAGTGAAATGCGCTATTTGTGCTGCGATTAGTTTTCGCCCGGCCCAGGAGCATCTCGCTGGTGGCTGACAGCGACTTTGGAGAAAAAGCGGGGTCAGCAGCAGATGGACACGTGGGCGGCCTGCGCTCAGCCGGCTTTAGCACACATACCGGTCGGAAACAGGAGCGGGAAGCGACGCTACAACCTGCCGTCTCTGTCTGGCTTCATCAGAGGGCAGAAGGGATGCGGGCGAAGTCGGGACGGGGTGGCGACGTCCCGGCTGTCGGGTTGGGTGTGCGAGCGGGAACCTGGTCACTGTGGGAGGGGAGGGACCTGACAGACCTGGTGAGGCTCACCTCAAGACGCCCCCCACAAAGCAAAAACGCTGGACCTGGAGAACAGAGGTTCTGCTGTCGTCCCCTTGATCACAGTTGTTACCCTCAGCTGCTGCAGTAAGGAGAACATGATCCACCTGTATAAATTCTTCATGTATGTAGTTTATCACTGTAAATTTCTGTGTCCAAAAGCACCACCTAAATGAATAAATGTAACAACTACAATCACAAGTAACTATCAATAATATTAACTCTAGAAAGTGTCCCTGCTGTGAAACTGGTTAGCTGTTGGTTGGTAACAATCTGGTTAACGCGCCGTAACAAGTCACCAGTGTGTCATCGGGTTGTGGCAGCTTAGAAGGTCCGAGCAGCACGGTGTAAACAATGCTGTGCCGGTTTAAAAATCACATTAAACAAAAAGTAGTCGTATCCTGTAAAGTTTGCCATGTTACATAATAATCGAATGTGGGACATTTAAATCAGATGTGATGTTTTTGCATATTAACGTGAGAATTAACAGGAGGAGACCAGCACGCGGTTTGTTTCCGGAGCCCCTGGGATCCGTCGACGGTTTCCGGCCGAGGACGGAGCCCTGATGGACCCCGGGCCGGACCTGGAGGAGCAGCAGGAGCAACAGCCGGTCACTGCTGCCCTCTGATGGCAACGCGGCTGCAAAGAGCCCCGATCTGAGGCACCTTTAACCGGCCAGCAGCTCCGCTGCGGATGATGGATGCGTTAATAAAGTCCCGGTCTGACTACCGCACGGCATTTTCTAATTCATTTGTTTACCGAACTGAGGACGTCTGATGATTAATGTCCTTCATTTTCCCGAGGTCTTCTCGAGCTGATACATCTTCGTCCGCGCCTCTCTCGTGTCGGGTACGAGTGCCGCGCGCCGCCAGAACTGGCAGGCGGGAAACGGGCTACAAGTCCTGCAAATCACTTTCACGACAGCTTGCTTAGGCGACAGAGGAAGTGAAACAGAAAAGCAACGGCTGCCGCGTGTTCGACCCGCCAAACACATCATTTACAGAACGAATCTGTCAAAGGAGCAGGGGCGCTGGGTTGACCCCCCACCTGATACCGAGGGGAATTAAACAGACAACTGAAATTCAAATTCCGACCTCATCTTCGGATTCTTATTTACATATGTCTGTGTCCGCCATGCATTATTTACAGCACCCTGTTAACTCCTCCTAGTGTGTGTTCAAACAGCAAGAGCTCCTCACGCCGTCACTTCAATAAATTCCTGCGGCACAGATTTATTCCCGCAGCTACAAACCTCCTGAATTATTGATCAAACTCCAGCCTCGGCCCTAAATACACAATACAGCGCTCAATGAATATTTGTTAGTGGCTCATAATCGCATGCACATATTTTCCATCACGGTGTCGTGTGACTTGTTTTTCTGCGTGTGAAAAATCTGCACACGCCTGCTTTTCCTATAACCAGCTAACCGGTTAGGGAGCCGCACCATCAACTAACCAGTGACCCAGACTGCTGCTTATACTAGTCCTGGCGTGCTGTGCAGCTGAGCGCCACGCCGGCTGCTCCTTCATCATCGACGGGCGATATTTGTACGGCACCTTTATCCGCGTGGGAGCCGTTTTCCTCGAAATTCACTAAGGCGCTGCAGCAGCACGGTGCCGCGTCTCTGGGTTCGAACCCAGTGCTGCCTGCCCGGCCACTTTCCGCCACAACATACTGTTTGTGTGGACAGGACAGGATAAAACTTTATCGATCCCAGCGGGGAAAAAAAAATCGCTGCACAGCAGTTGGACAAAAGAACAAAATAAATAAATAACCAATAAATATTCCATTGTTGCTGTGTGTCATTGTGGAGGTGGGTGGCTGTTGGCAAGAAGGACCCAGAAGCTCTTCTTACTGGACCTAAGCTGAATAACCTGGTGGCCAAAAGAGCTCATGCGGTCACTTCATCTAGGGATGTGAGCCAGCGTCCTCGTCCTGGCCTCTTCCAGAAAACAGCGGCATCTTCTGATGTCTTCTGCAGCGCGCTGGGGGTCCGTGAAGAGGTGCTTTTTCTCAGGAGAAGCTGTGCCGGAGTAATACTTGGGTTCATGTTCAGACGGAGCCGAACGAAACGGCACGGCGAGCTCACTAGAGCAGCCTGTCGTACAAACGGAGCTTGAAAACACAGTTGATGAGTTATCCATTTAATAATGGCAAGTAAACACAGAAAACAGTCTATTTTATGAATAACAAATATAAATTTTAAAAAAAGTTTAAATTTTTTTACTTTAAAAAATATGCAAAATTATGGTAAACTACTCAGAGGGCCACGGTGACGCGGTGCTGACCCAGGTGCTGCTGTACGTCGAGCGGCTAAAGCTGCACAGAGCTTGAACCCGCGTCGGCAGAGCGTGACTCTTCACTCCCCGCCTCTTTTCCCCAAAACGCTTCAGTCGAATCGAAAGGTCCTGCTGTACATCTGAGCGTGAAAAAAGGCAACGGTGAAACACCTGTAAGAGACCCCACGTGAGCGGCTGTGGGAAGTTAGAACAGCAGCGTACTGGGTTGCCATCTGGTGGTGGCACCTCACTGCCATTAATAACCAGGTACGGAACACGTTCCCTGCAGGGACCGGGTGGTCGGAATCGGCCTCTGCGTTACCGTCAGGCTAAATGGGCAAAGTAAGACCTCTGAACCGTACAACGTTCAGCCTTTCTCACACAGCGTGTTCACCTCCTGCCTGTCTGAAAAACAGAGAAAACATCACGCAAAGCTGAGGGCATCACATCACAACTGCTCTGGACACCTTTAAATCCAAGTTTAAGACCCACATCCCTTATTCGTAATATGTCTGCATGTTTCTTATTGCCGTTTCGCGTTTTCACTCATTATTCACCCAAAGGGTTATTTTTTATTTGGTTGTTTTATTCCGCTGCTCTTGGGAGCCGCAACGGTGGCCTCCTTGCTCCTGGGTGCGTGGGTCCAAACAGCAGCTGGGATTCAGCTCAGCCTGTGCGGAAGTTGGGTCTTATCCCTTTGCTCGCACAGGTTTCCCCCACAGTCCAAAGATGTGTTCCAGGAGAACTGCCTACAATGGAAGATACACGCAGAAATAGGACAGGAGATGCGCAGAAGCCGCAACTTTCTCATTACATCTCAGGTGACGGGTAATTATGTTAAAATTACATTGACTGGCAAACCTGAGTTCCTGGGAGGGAACCTGAACCTGATTTTCAGAGTAGCGACAGAAATGAATGCGTCAGTCAGTGAATCACCACACATTTACACGACATGATTTGTCTTTACTTCACCGCTTTGTTTCACAGTTTTCACGTCCGGCAATGAGGACAACATCCCATCGACTGACGTGATTTACAACTGCAGTTAGGACACAGTATTTATTTTACGCGTCGCGGTATCTATCGTTCTCCATTCTGTCAATTCATTGTCAGCTTTTTGGCTGCCAGAAAGAGCAGAGACACCTTAAATAAACAGTTGTTCAAATCACACATTACAGTGATCAGTTTCAGTTTACCCACCTACAAAAAAAACATATCAGAGGTACGGACAGTTGTGCAGTTTACTAGTGATTTTACTCAGATCTTGGGGAACTCAGCTGAGGAAAACAAAGTTCCCACAAACAAAAAGTTCACAAAAAAGTAAACATTTACACAGTGACTTTAAAAACACACCCAGAAACAGACATAATTTACATGCACAACACAGTAACTGACCAAAAAGGTGGCCTGCGTGAAAAAGAAGGAACTGAAGGAAAAAAATACTAAGGATGAAAAAATGAAAGACTTCCTTTTTGTGTTTACTAACAGCACATCCAGTGTTTCTCGCACATTGGTGTTACGCAGGTTATCAACAGCTGCTAACATTCACACAACTGAGAAGATACCAAGTCCACCGATGAGCATCTCAGCATCACTTCCCAATACTATATAAAAAAAAATAAATAAAAAAATAAAAAAACACAGCTTTGTGATCCGTTGCCACAGGTGTGATCTGGACCATGAGGGTGAGAAGAAAAAAACTGCTCGGACAAGCAGGAGGGAAGCGAGCGGCACCGATCAGCTCGTGCGGGATTGGGGGGGGTGGAGCTACAGCCATCGTGTCACCATTTTGGTCGTCCCGAGTGAGGTGGCTGCAGCCCCTGGCAGTCCAGGACCGCCAGATGACTATGAAACCTTGACTTTGCTCTTCTCCTGGACGTTGGCCTGCTCCTCCTGGCTCCGCTGCCGCTCCTCGGCCTGCCGGGCAATGAGGAGGCGGCAGGTGAGCAGGATGCCGAAGACCAAGGCGTGAGCGTAGCGCTTCAGCGGGTCGCCCACCAGCTGGTGGAAGAAGAGCACGGCCAGCATGACGAGCAGCAGCAGGAAGTTGGCCACATCCTTGGGTCGCCCGGGCACCAGGGTCATCACGATGCCGCAGCCCAGTTCCAGAGACCCGATGATCTTCCGCAGCAGCACCGAGCTGACGCCCATCTTCTTCAAGGCAGGCAGCGCCTTGGCGTAGCTTTTGTACGCTTGTTTCTGAAAGACAATTTGGGCAACAGTGTAAACCTTTAACACACGGCAAACATCACAAGGGAGCCTTTGTGTTGTTTCCTGAGGTAAAAGGCGAGTGGAGCAGAATGTGACTAAAAGAGCTCCGAGGAGCAGAAACCCCCCTCCCCTTATATCTGTCGTCTGTTTGGCAGACCCTTGTGCTTCTTTGCCTGCATCTAAACAAACTTATTAGGAAAGTGGAACAGATTGCCTCGCATGTGGGAAATAAAACAAATGCCCAATTGCCCCCAAACAATAAACTTAACTTGTGGTGAGCAGCACCTGTTTCTCCCTCTGGCAGCCGTGTAGTTCCTCAGCAGCTGAATTCAATATTTCATGGCAGGGTTCCGTTTACAGTAGTAAACGTAGTACATCCTCCACACTATACAGTGGTGACTGGATACTTTCACTGCCTTGCTGTACAGTACTGCACTGTGCACTGCAGTAACACTTTTACTCCCTAATGTAAAGTTTAATAAACATGTAATGTGCATAATGAAATAAAATAGAGTCAGTGCTGTAACTGAAACGCACATGCAGTACAGTGAATCATACGCAGAAAGCGCGCAACATTTTTCTATTAATGAAAAATGCAAAAAAAATGAAAATTATTTTTGCTCTACATAAAATCAACTGTTTTCTGTGTTTATTTACTATTATTAAGGGTTCAATCATATTTTGCATTAGGTTTCACTTTTCAAGCTGGATAGTATACTGTGTGGTGCAGCTTCACTGAGTTCCATTTCTCAGCAGTACATCTAGAGCAACAATCCAGGTTTTACCATATTACCGTATTACTGTATCATTGTATTACCACTGGGGTGGAGGAGATGCGGATCATCCCAGGTTTCACAGCCCACCACTCAAATGTTACACTGTCCAAAAAAACAACATTTCGACCAACTAAACCTTGAACCTTCTCACTGCAAGGCCGTAAACACTACACTACACTGCACAACACTACACTACACAACACTACACTGCACAACACACTACACTGCACTACACAACACAACACACTACACTGCACAACACTACACTACACACTGCACTACACTACACTGCACTACACAACACAACACACTACACTGCACAACACACTACACACTACACTGCACAACACTACACTACACACTACACAACACTACACTGCACAACACTACACTACACTACACACTGCACTACACTACACAGCACAACACTACACTGCACACTACACTACACTACACAGCACAACACTACACTGCACAACACTACACTACACACTGCACTACACTACACACTGCACTACACTACACAGCACAACACTACACTGCACTACACACTGCAGTACACTACACAGCACAACACTACACTACACACGGCACTACACTACACAGCACAACACTACACTACACTACACACTGCACTACACTACACAGCACAACACTACACTACACACTGCACTACACTACACAGCACAACACTACACTACACTACACACTGCAGTACACTACACAGCACAACACTACACTACACACTGCACTACCCTACACTGCACTACACAACACAACACACTACACACTACACTGCACAACACTACACTACACACTACACTACACAGCACAACACTACACTGCACTACACTACACTACACTACACACTGCACTACACTACACAACACAACACAACACTACACACCATCCCGCTGTATTAATATGTGCGAGACATGAAAGGACGATCGCAGTCTGGGCGTCACGTGACGCGACGGTCGCTCAGCATCAGCAGCCGCGTAGAATTTACTAGAAAAAACCGCTGCCGGGTGACAGTCGCTCGAAAAAGAGGTTTAAAAATAAAATCGCGTGGCTGTTTTCCTCTCGTTATAAGAATAACTTAAGTCGGGGGAGGAAATACACAACCTATTTTTTACAGGAAAAAAAGCAGCTGAACAAACTGAAAAGCAACTGAATAAACACACAAATGAACAGTTTTTGTTTGTTTAAATACAAATAACGGTGCACAGAACACAAATCTGACATGTTTTCTTACGTAAAGATTGGAATAAAAATGTCAAATATATTTTCAACTAAAAAACGAGGCTACAACCGCGAAGAGCTGTGAAAAGTGTCAGCGGTGGAAAGCGAATGCTAGTTTGACTTTTTGTAAACGCTGTTAAGATTGTTATAGATATTAAACGTACTTATTTGTCATTTTTAATTTTTTTTTTTTGGCGTTAGCGAAGACATGTCCCAGTTTAAAGCGCTTCACTGATGCCGCCACAATGGCTGCCTTTCTCCTCGTATTATAACAGTACTATAATAAAGTATAACACGTTTGCTACTCACCATCTCGTTGTAGGCGTCTTTGCTCAGCCTGGGCGTCAGTTTAATGGTGCCCATGAAAACGAAGAAGAGCCCGAGAGCGAAGGACAGGGTGACGATGGTCACTGTCCGCGGCGTCGCCATCTTCCCCACCGGCCTCGCGACGGACTCCCCGCGCGACTGCTGTCTGATCCAGCAGCGCTCCGGGGCGACTCGACCCGCTGAGCTTCTGCGGGGTCCTGACGCCCGCACGCTCCCCAGCAAGGTGTGCGGTTCTCCTACTTTTAGTCTTTTACAAAAGGCATTATTTGAA
Source organism: Arapaima gigas (assembly GCA_900497675.1). Lineage (NCBI taxonomy): Eukaryota > Metazoa > Chordata > Actinopteri > Osteoglossiformes > Osteoglossidae > Arapaima > Arapaima gigas. The sequence goes on along the minus strand of UFQX01005300.1, from coordinate 864,559 downwards.
GGAAAACATAAAGACATTTCTCTCCTTGACCTACTAGCAAAGCGGCAGAATCAGTGGCCAAAATTATTAATCTATTGTATATTTTTGTATGACATACTTCATTATGCAGTTCAAAAACAGGTGTTCGGATATGCAATGCAATACATAAATATGAAAAATGCTGAATGAGAAGCATAATTTGTATACTTTTTTGAACATTTTTCAAAATGTCAAAATAAATGTATAATTAACTTATAATGGATATGGACTGGCTGCGGGCCGCCGGGGTCCAGCTCAAGATAAGCGCTTTACAAAAATGGATGGATGAAATAAACATACGTGTATTACATAAATATCGAAAACAGAAGCTTTTAGTCTGCAGAAGCTATTAGTGTTAAATGGACTGATGTTTGTGACCATAATCCTGTTAACCTTGGATAAATTCGGTCAGGAAGCGTCGCATATGCTTTCATAACCATTTATTGGTTTTTTCTTAAGCATTTGAATTACTAAAATTGATTTTTATATATACGTATATTTTTTTCCACCCATAGCTATACAGAGTTACAATGTAGATTGCAACATAACAGACTGTCAGTGACTCGGTATTGTAGGTGACTGTGATTTAGTCCCGGCGAGGTACTGAGGATGAAAGTCCCAAAACTGAGGATATATTTCCTTCAGAAATAAAACAGACTTCGCTTTAATACCTATTTTAAAACTCCTTTTTTAGATTAATTTTTATCATTTGTAATTTTTCTCGTTTCTTTGGCTGTTTTCTATATACTGTATTTTTAATGTATTGATTTTATTACTTCATAAACCATTTTTAAACACAGTTTACAGAAACATCTCTGATAAATTGATTCAAGATACATGAATGCTGAATGTAAAGAATTAATAGGAACAAAATATGAATTTATCCATCCATCCATCCATTGTCATTAGTCACTTGATCCTGGTCAGGGTCACAGAGGTCCGGAGTCTGTCCCAGGCTGTAAACCTACACCCTCGATGGGCTGTCGCTACATCCAGGTACAAACTGATGACACATAAAATTATTTCTTAACTCTGAAAATATGGCTCAGGCTACAAGCACTTTTACTGAAGGCTGAGCGGGGATGGAACCCAAATCGTCATGGGGGGGCAGCGACGACCTGGTGACACAGAACGTCAACGGGGTTGTTGACTATGACTGCATTTTCACAAATAATAGTCAATAAACGAAAAATGTTCTTTGTACTTATCCACAGAGGCTGTGTGACGTTTTAGTCAAACTACGGAAGTACTAATCCAGTAAACTAGTATCACTCTCCAGCCATACTGCTAATAACCAGTTAGCTAGTTAGCAACAAGGTTGTTATCAAGAACCTTTGAGGTTATTTTCGACTAAATCCGTGTATTTAATGAATGAAACTCCAGCACAGTTAAGCTTTTTATTCGCTGTTTTTGGTGTTTTTTTGGTAACGTGTGTTCAGGCGCCTCACAGCCGCCACTCGGGAGACCAGCACAGCGTAGTAAACAAACTGTCGTAAACAAAGGTGGGCGAGACACCTCAGGTTGGCCAATTAACGTACGAAGGGGCTCTGATTGACAGATATAAAAGCCAATGAGTGCAGAATTCCAGATTCTAACATTTTTAAAATGGGTTTTCGCCCTTTTCTCATTAACTTTGGCTATAAAAATTGCAGAGTATGCATGTTTATCGGCAACATTGCAGATTATTGTTCTTACATTACACTCCTCGCTGAAACAAACCAGAATTGACCCCTCCCCCCCAACACTCACATGCACGCGTGCGCACGTAACCAGTGGGAGGCGCTATGAAACAAATATTTAAAATCTCTCGGATGGTGGAGTTGTCTCCAACTTGTAAAGTTGGTATACAGATAAACTGACATATTGCACGGATATAAAATTCATTCAAGTCAAAAGTCCAAAAAGTGTATGGTTAAACATCTCTTGCAGAGGTTCCATAAAGCGAAACTACCAAAATCTGTGTTTTTTAAACATTGGCCTTGTAAGCATCCAGGAAAAGCAAAAATATTGGAACACTTAAGATGTACAGTACTGTGCAAAAGTGTTAGGCGTGCAACTTCACTGTCTGTTGAGAAGTACAGGGAGATTCCTATCTCCCATCAGGGGGGTTTCTGGTTGGTCCCAAATTCATTGTGCAGCCTGAGAATGACCTCAGACACCCAATCTTCAGCAACAGATGGTCTGGTCCCCACAGAGCCCTCATCTCAACACGATCAAGTCGGTCTGGGAGGACAAGCAGAGACAGTCAAAGTCTGCAGAAGAACTGTGGCCAGTTTGGAAGAACCAACCAACTTCCACCTTAAACTGCATGCAAGTTTGCATAAGAGAACTGATGGTGTTTTAAAGGCAAAGGGTGGTCCCACCAAATATTGATCTGATTGAGGTTTTTTTTTTGTCTACTGCACTTTTTAGAAGGTTTATTCATTAATAAGGATTCATGGCATTATTTTTGGAACCGTCCTCGCTGTATAGCATTTTCCCCACAGGTGCCTAAGACTTTTGCACAGTACTGTAGATTTTTGTGAGTTTTATCTGATTTCTCCTCTTGGGTACTAACCTCAGTTAACTTTCCACAGCAGACAAATACCCTTAGAAAGATGTTATCTAAACAACAAGACGTAGACCTGAAAGAGCTGAATGAGTTCCTCTGGGAACTATTTAGAATAATAAGAAACCAAGTTATTTCTAACCAACATTCTCAGATGAAGCAGAATCTCAGAAACCCAAACCAGCTTGATAAAAAAAAAATTATGGAAAGCAACACCAAATTTGAAATTCAACTTAAATTTTTGTTTTATTGCTTTTATGTTAGGATTATTTTTGCAACAACAACTTGTGATTTACTGTAAAGTGCACATACTTCTACTGGGTCACATTTGCTGCAGGCTGAAATGAACCGCAGTTCAGAGTTAATATTAGACAGAAAGCGAAGTATACAGTTGGCAGTTAAAAAGATCACATTGGGCGGCAAACATCTCAATGCTCATTCCTCTTATGAAAAACACACAAATCCTTTGACCCTTATCAAGAGGGAACATGTTCAAAAAGCAATAAACACACAGGAATTTCAATTCTGCTGCACAAGTGTAAGATATAAAGATACTTTGCAAAAAAGTATGTCCACGTACATTATAAAGTCATATAAACTCATATAAAAGCACAGACTGCCAAAGTAAGAAGGAGACGACTACAGACACACGAATCACCTGTTCCATCTGACGGCTGCAGGGTGTAAGGACTGAACAACTTGGGCTCAGTTAGCACAGAAGCTGCTGAAAGAAAAGTAAAAAAAGATTCCATGTAAAAGTCCCTTCTGGGCCTCACTGTGCCGTAGAGCAGCGTGGAAGGGTAATGTGGACAGAGAGTTTGCTGTTCTACTCGTGTTCACCAGGGTTCCAGCCTGGTGCTCTGGTTTCCTCCCACACTTCAAAGTCATGTGTTTCGGGTGTACTGGTGTCTAATTTGTGAGAAACTGCTCTGTGATGCTCTGGGAAGGTGTCCTGGTCACGCATCCTCTCCTGTTTCTGTGGGAGGCTCCAGACCACGGTGACCCTGCATTAGGAGAAGCGGATTATGAATGAATGGATGAACAGATGCAGAAGGTGGTGGATCGAATGTGTCTGTAGAGTACGAGTTCACATGTCCCAATGGTAGTGGAGCAGGTGCAAAAGGAACAGACCAGCGGTGGCACCTACTCTAGTTTTCCTTCTCCTGTCGAGCCTTTAGAGACAAGATTGCTTTCCTGTAGAGGTCTGTCAAAGAAGAAAAAGGACAATTTCAACTTCCATAACTAAAATGACAAAGGAAATGACTGACAGGATAAATGGAGGAAAATTTACGTGGGGCAGTTTTTTTTTTTTTTTTTTTTACTTTTAACTTTTCAGCTCACCAAATGTTGCGGAGAGGTCTACTGGCTGAGAGTACGCAGCAGGTATCCCTTCAGAATTTATTTTGTTTTTCTTCTTTACTTTTACCACCTTTTTCTTCTTCTTCTTTTCTACTTGTTCTATATTTGAAAAGAACAGAGGGCATAATTCTCAAGAAATATAGTTAACTGTGGTTAAAATGTTAAACACGTTAAACTCCAGACTGCCGTGACCCTCCTCAGGGTGAAAGGTTAATGACAATGGATGGACGATGAACACGAACATCGTAGAACATAAGCTGCAGTGCCTTTCGTGACCCAGAGTACCTTTCTTCGGTTCTGACTCTTCGTTTCTCTGTCGTTCCAGGGCTTCTGTTCCCTCTTTTGTGGCCCTTCTGGATTTACGCTGCGTCTTCCCACGGTTCTTGGGCAACAGAGCATCGCTGGCGCCGTCCTCCTTCTGTCCTGCCTCCGGCTCGTCTCCACCCTCCCCGCCAGGTATCAGTACTCCGCTGTCCATCGTGTCCTTGATCTTCACCTGCTTCTTCTTCATCTTCAGCTTCTTCCTCAGTGTGCTCTCCTACACAGAGAAACACGAGAGTGGCCGGTACCAGCCAGGACGTGTAATATGTTAGTACAAAACACACAGACAACACACAGGAGCCATAGTTCCTTACAGTTTTTAGGCCATTTGTGTCGAGCCGTTCCTGTCACGCAGATGCACTCGGGTGCAAACGTTCATAAAGTTACCTTCTGCAGGATAGTCCCGATGGGCTGTAGTTTCCCCCCTGGGTTGCTACTGGCTGCGGTCTCCTGTTCCTTACGGTTCTGCCTGCGACAAAGGTCCGTCTTACTGGAGCGGATCCTGCACAGAGACACGTCTGTCACAGAACTTCTCTGCACTCTCAGTTATCTGTGCAACCGCAGCAGGGCAGGGGAAAGTGGACAGCCCCTGGTCTACAGTGGCTCCTCACTTCTCATCTTTGGATTTTCCCCGCGTCTTCTCGGCCTTTCCCTGGGGGCCCTTGTCTTCCCGGGCAGCGGGGGGGTTCCTGCTGTCTCTGGCCACGCGACTGCACAGGTCTGAGTAGTCCAAGCAGATGGCGTGGAGCAGCCAGCGCAGACCCCTCAGCGTCTTCCTGTCGGACCACCGGCGCAGGTCCACCAGGGCTGAACAGGGCTCCTGGGTGCAGGACGACAAACTTCACTGCTCTGTGACATCAGCTGGCATTCGGGCCGATACCGTTTAAGAACAGCAAAGCACTGCATTGTGGGAACTGTGTACCTGCAGGCTCAGCTGCAGCCACCTGTTTGTGCACATTTCCACCCTTTATGAACTCATTCGTCTTCTAAATTGTTTGCATTAATTGTTATTAATTCCACTGTCACTTAAACACAGCTTTTTCCTTGTGATGCAGACAGTATTTAGGGTGACAAACTCGGGATGGGCTTGGAACTGACTGCAATTTTTCCTCGTGAGAAATAATTAAACAGATATTCGGGGATATTCAGTGGTTGTTGAGGACAGAGTGAGGACCACATAAAAGGGGGTGAGTGTATTAACATCACTTTTCCTGGATTAAACACCGCAGTTGGACTAAACCGTGGAGTGCGAGGACCAAATAACGCCGAACTCACAATGTGGCAGAGCGTTCGGCTCTGGTTGACCAGCGTTTCCAGAGACAGACCCTCGATGAGCTCGCTGACCAGAAGAGCGTCCATCCTGTCCTGCTTGTTCGCGAGCCTGGACAACATTGAGAGTCAGTGCTGCAGAACGTGTGCACAACAACACTGTAACACCTGTAATCTGTGTCCCACGTCTGCTGGGAATCGAGTTTAGGCTGATTTTATTTATACGCCTTTATTGATAGCAGACAGGTGGCGGGGCAGCTCAGCGAGTAGCACCGAGCACCTCGGCTGTTCGACTCCAGCTGTCAGTGTGGACTTTGCTTGTTCTCCCTGTATCTATGTGGGTTTCCACTCAAAAACACGTGTCTCAGCTTTAACAATCACTCTAAATTTCCCATAGTGTGTGTGGCCACCCTGTCTTGGACTGGCGCCCTATCCAGGAGTTGTTCCATAGCCCGGTGTCCAGTTTCTCCAGTCACGTCCCTAACAGGGCCACAGTGGAGAATGATGGATGGATGGGTGGATGGATGGATGGATGCTTAAAATGAATGGTACAAGGCTTGATTTATCTTGAAAAGACAGCTGATATAATAGCAATGTTTTTCCATAGCAAAAAATGAGCACTTACACCAAAAGCGGCTTTCGGGCCACCCTGGGCTGCTTTAACATGTCCACCAGGAGCTCCTTGGCCTCCGGCAGGCGCTGCTCGTCGCTGGAATCCACCACAAAGATAATGCCGTGGGCCTCCCCGCAGTACTCCCTCCAGCCCCCGCGGTCCACCGGGCTCCCGCCCACGTCCACCACGGTCACAACAAAGTTGTCGACTCTCAGCTCCGTGCGCACACACCCGTGGGTGGGGCCCAGCTCCCTCGGGGGCACTGAGAGGACGACACAGCAGTCATAATTCAAATAGTCAAATATCAGGTTGGAATTCTCTAAAGCTGCAGGCATGCGTTCACTTGTCCTCGCTCTGCTCGTAACGTCAGGTCTCCAGCCGCACCTTTCAAGATGCCTCGCAGGGTGGACGTTTTGCCTGCGTTGTCAAGGCCGACCATCAGCACCGTGACCTTCCTGCGGAAACGAGAGGCAGCGAACGCCGTCAAGGACGCGAGTCGTACTCTCGCCGCCGCACCTTCTTGGAGTTAGCCTTCGGCGTGTGATGTCTTTTAAAGCGTTCGTTTTCAGTTTCTCATCTTTTACGCTGCTCGTCTGCAGGCAAGAAGGACTGAAAGGCCAGACGGGTGGTACTATTGTTTCTTTCTAAAACCCCACAGCACATTAGGCCACTGCTCACACTTGGGGTTTAAAGGCTTTTCGTTTCTAGCTAGAATGCAAAAAAAATGTTTGAGCCATAAATGCATCAAAAATACCGGTCACTTTGACCAGCTGGAGCCTGGCTGGCAGCTGTACCTGAAGAAACCGAGCACCTGGTGCGGCAGGTTAATGTTAAGTAGTAATGTTTTAAACATCATTGCTGCCCCTCACCTGGGGTCCCTGTCCGGACCAAAAACACCCTGATTTCACTCGTGTGAAATTAAAGCCTACGGCACGGAAAACCTCCCAACTGAAAAGTGACCACGGGGATCACAGGTGGGCCCACCAGCCTCTCACCTGACGGGCTGCTGGAATTTGGAGACCCAGCTGCAGCAGTTGCTCATCAGGTTGAACATGTTGGGCTGAGGAGAGCACAGCGGCCACCATCTTCTCTTCAGCTCGTACCTGGAAATCCCAACACGTTTACCTCACCGTGAGCTGTGGAAACCGGATTACGGCGCACGGGGTTTGACTCATCCCCCTCTTACCGTTCTTACTGCAGGCCTCAGAAATAAACGGGACGCGAAACTGTCGTCCAAAAGGTAGCGGGTGATGCAAAACATCGACCGAAAGAATCCTCACACTCTCATCTCGGTAACAGACGCATTTTACCCTCATGCCAGTGAGAAAAATAAAGAGTTGTTCCACTTTGCAGACCCTCAAGCCAAGTGGGTTTCAAACCCCGTGGGCTGTACTGGCTGCTCAGTTCTCCCACTCCACTTATTTATACCTCAAAGCTTCCATGAAACCAAGTGAGTGAAACACACGAATATGGACTGTGAAAAAGTTAAGCAAGTGCATTGTGTAAAGCACACAGGAGGAGTTTCCTCCCACCGGGGGTCCCTCCCTTACGCAGATAACACAGAATGTGCACAAATTAAATGCACTTGATGTCACTGTTATACTGACACACCTGCTGTACTGGTCTGCTTTTCATTTGCGCCGTACAGTTGGTGACATCAACCGCGTCCCAAAAACAGCAGCACCAGCCAAGCGGACGCACGACAGGTGACCGTATGGCGGCAGACCGCGTGTCACCCTGGACATCTGGTGGCCACACGTAAACCCCCCCCCCGGCGATCGCTGCGGTGTCGCTCAGCCTCACGCACCCTGGGCCCCTTCCTCACGTCCCAAGCGAGGGAGGGATGACTAAGGAGTCTCAGGTTTTATCTGTGCACAAAGTCGTGTAGCTGCACAGATTATGAGCCTTCTGCTCGATGCTGCGTAAACAGTGCAACAGTTTCTGGAATCCTGTCATTTTAAAGTTCACACCCAGCGCAGTCTAACAAGACAGACCCAGTAAATCTATATATTTTATCACTCGCCTGCTTGTATTTGATGCCAAATGGTGTTCAAATACACAGTGAGTGGTGTGTCAGGCACATACTGCATTGTACACCTTACTCACGGCATACCTGGGTGCCAGGTAACAGAAAGGCAGGAGCCGTTGCAGCCGAAGGGTTCGAATCCTGCTCCTGCTGCAGGAAACTCGGTCGAGGCACTTAAACTGAACCGAGACGGTAAAAACCATCCGTGTGTATAAAAGCAGCTCGGTGTACAAACCTAACACCACCTTGCAGGGAGAAGAACGCAAAGCGAATAAATAACAGTCTATTGTAGGGCTATTGGTCTGGGCATAACTTGAACACTCAGTGCCAAAAGAAGTGAAGAGCATCAGAGCAGAGAACTAAAAGTAACCTGGAAGAGCCAGGTGAAGCGCAGTAGAAGGAACCTGAGTGGACGTGTACTTACAGGAGGAAGTCCGTGTCCATGCAGCTCTCGGGGTTTGTTTGCCGTGGGGCATTTTGCAGCCGACCGAAAACTAATCAGCTCTTAATTATTGGCCTAATCCTCCACTGACCTCATACAGGTGGTGCATCCTGGGAAACGCGGTTCGGCGTGACCGGCCAGTTGGGCATCCCCTCTGCGGAGAGAACTACAGTCCCCAGCGGTGGGGGTGGCTGAGCCGCTCAGTCGCTTCTGAGCCGACGCTGCTGTTTTCCTCGTGTTCTCTATTGCTGCTGCGCCATATGGCTGCTTCTGTGTGACATCGGGTGGTTATTTATTGGATTAAAAGTTGGAGAAGAGGCACTGGGTCATGGGAGGCGAACGACAGGTATGGACAGCGGTACTCAGGCAGCAGGGGCCCTCACCTGCGTGTTGTTCCTCAGGGGACAGAACCATCCAGAAGACTCTTAGACCAAATGAAAGAGTGTGTCACATTATGGCAGTTTACTCTGCTGAGTTTTTCATTGTGGCAGCAGAATAATTCAAATTATTGCTGTTAAGAGGCGTCGGGTCAATGGCGGCTCTCGGTGACTACGGCCCAGAATTGTCTTCTGCTTGCTGAAAGACCATCATCCATAGCTGCTCCTACTGTGTCAATATACCAAATTGCAGGTCTTCCCCTTCTGTGTTGACCTTTGACCTCCCCAACCATCTTATTCCAATAATCTTTCACTCCGAAATCACGTATCTGAAGGTGGAACGATTACGCCTTGTCACTCGATCCACCTGGGAGAGCTTGGGTTGGGTCTCATGTAATCCCAGTGTCTTTGTCCTTCAGACAGTCCACTGTATCCTCAATATTCTCCATTTGTGTCACATTCTGGTTTAATTTTTTAAAGCACAATAAATATTTAATACATTTCATATCACTGCCATTCAAACGATACACAAACTTGGTCTTTATTGTGATCCTGTCCCTTTAACAAAACCCTCCAGTTCTTTCCTGTCTGGGAAGAAATGAAGACATGCAGCAAACTGGCCCAGTGCAAAGAGGGACATGTTGAAGAAGCAGCTGGAACAGGTCTTTCGGGTATGAAACCGCAGCTCTGAAGAAATGCACCATCGCTGCGGGTAACTGACTCCCAGTAACATTTTAACTAGAAACTGTTCACTGGGTTTTTGTCCTTATTCGCACTGAGCTGTGCAGTGATGATGTCATCAGTGTGGTGCGGAGTCACCCTGTCATCCACGGTCCTACTGAAACATATTCACATCGGTGACTTTACACGTCACGTTGACGGGCACTCGTCTGCAGCTGCTGCGACGCTTCTCCGCCACCCCTCCGGCCCCCCTAAGCCCTCGGCCAAAACGACGTTCGCGTCAGCAAACGGACGTCCTGGATCTCCGTCGCCTCTGGCTGCACGTTTTCTTAGGCGAGATAAAAAAAATTGCATAATAAACGTAATAATCGTGTGAAATAATTTCCTAGAATGTTTTCAAGCTTCTGCTGCTCGGTGGACAAGAAACGTTTGGTGTGGCCTTTTTTAATCTTGAGTCGACCTTCTGAGGAACCCAGTTCAACATAAACCAGATAAGAGTCCAAAGAGCAGCACTTACACTGTGTGTGTGAGTGTGTGTGAGTGTGCGTTGGAAGTAAATGCTCTGGGAGGCTCAGCAAGCGAAGGTCCCAGCTTGTTTGTTCTACCCACTCGGTGCCAAATTCCTCAGAAGCCGTTTGAAGGCCGAGCGACCCGGCAGGCTAAAAAGGGAGCGGAGAGCTGGGGATCCGGACCTCCTGTCTCTCCTGGAACGACGAGAGATTAGAAGCCAGACAAACTCTGCGACTGATACTCTATAAGGATAAAGCGACTTCTGCCTCGTCGCGCAACGTCAGTCCAGGTCCTGCGTCACCGGTCATCGGGACTCTTCACCGTCACCTGCAGGACCGGGCTTCACGCAGCACTTCAAACCACTTTCAAAACGACATTTATGCCTGTCCGCTGTCTTGCTGGATCACAGCTCAGATTCCTCTTTTGGAGAAGTTCATAAGCCCACGCTGGTTGATCTGACGCACCTGCTGAGGAGGCGTATTGTAATTCCGTGGCGTAAACCTGACGTTTCCTCTCCAAACAAGTGTCTCGTTTTCTTCCTGCGGAAAAAGTAACATCCGATATGCAAGACTGGATTCTGGGGCGTCTGGACACCAATATTAGACGGACCCCCTGGATCACTTAGGTGGAACATTTCACCTCCGTGACCAAGTCGCAAGAAAAGCTACTTCAGTGACAAGTGCGACTGTCTGTGTGACTTTAAGCAGGTTGTTAGTCTGTTGTCGGGCCGAAATGAAGGTAACGCGGATCGTCCTGAAACCGAGTGGGTGACACGCGTGGACGTATCTCCAGCTTTGTACGCGGCTCCCATCCCAGCGCTGTTCATAAAGCTAAGGAAAAAATCAACAAAAAGTTGGGGGGGGGCGCCTAATAATCTTTGTGTTTCATCAAACTTTCAACAGTTTCCTGCATCACTGCCGTTTGTAAAGTAATACGAAGCGCGAGTTGCGACACGAATTAAACGAGTTGATTCCAGGCGTCGTGGTGGCTTTCAAACCAGAACCCCGCCCACTCGGCCCAGCGTGTGACACTGTGTGCGACAACACGGGACACAGGTGTCTGCCGCTCCGTGTGGCCGTGACTCGGTGCCCGGACTCCGTCCTTCCTTCCCTACAGCCGCCTCTGCGTTCCACCCCCCGAGGAGCGTCCGGGCGCCGCCGCGGTTTCACTCCGTCTCCGCGCACCTTTTCGACACCCGACGGGGGAAACGGAGCCGCCAGGTGGCCCTGCGCTTGCTGTGGCGCGGGGGGCGTCTGAGCCCATGCCGGGCTGCGTGGCCGTGACGCGCGTGCGGGGCCACCCGCCGTTCAGCGTCCTTTTCTGGGCGCTTCTGTACTGCGCCGAGCTGGCGAGCGCCGCCGTGCTGTGCGCCGTTTACGGGGACGCGCGGGAGCGGCTGTGGACGGCGGCCACGCTGGTGTTCGCGCTCGTGCCCGCGCTCCTCACGCAGCTGGCGCTCACGTTCGTCCACCGGGACCTGGGGAGGGACCGGCCGCTCGTGCTGCTCCTGCACCTGCTGCTGCTCGGACCCGTGGTCAGGTGGGCGCGCGGGCGTTACGGGACGTGCGGGATTACGTGACGCATCGTGGCAACGTGTGTGTGTGTGTGTGCGCGCGCGCGTGTCGTACCGGGTGTTCCTAATAAAGTGGCCGGTTCCACAGGTAACCGCCTCAGCGCGGCTCTCGTCTCCTTTCCGGCTCAGTGAAGCTGCTGAGAAGCTGCGGCGGCTTCTGGTCACGGAGCGAAGCGGGACCCCTGCTAAGGGGGGGCCCTTAGTGGGATCTGGACGAAACTGAACAAGGAAATGTTTTTGGTTCCGAATTTAAATGCATTTGAATAAATCGTGTAAATTTAAGAACGGAGCAGAGCTGGAGCTGTGCCAGTATTCAGCGGTACTCACTGGTACTCAGTGGTACTCAGCAGTACTCAGTGATACTCAGCGCTGCTCAGTGGTACTCACCAGTGCTCAGTGGTACTCACTGGTACTTAGTGATACTCAGCAGTACTCTTTAATACTCAGCAGTACTCAGTGATACTCAGTGGTGCTCAGTGGTACCTAGTGATACTCAGCAGTACTCATTGATACTCAGCGGTGCTCAATGGTACTCACTGGTACCTAGTGATACTCAGCAGTACTCGTTGATACTCAGCGGTACTTAGTGATACTCAGCAGTACTCAGTGATACTCAGCGCTGCTCAGTGGTACTCACTGGTACCTAGTGATACTCAGCAGTACTCATTGATACTCAGCGGTGCTCAATGGTACTCACTGGTACCTAGTGATACTCAGCAGTACTCATTGATACTCAGCGCTGCTCAGTGGTACTCACTGGTACCTAGTGATACTCAGCAGTACTCATTGATACTCAGCGGTACTTAGTGATACTCAGCAGTACTCAGTGATACTCAGCGCTGCTCAGTGGTACTCACTGGTACCTAGTGATACTCAGCAGTACTCATTGATACTCAGCGCTGCTCAGTGGTACTCAGTACTCGGTGGTGGCACTTCTCTGTGTTGCTCTCTGGTCAAGTGGGACGTTTCTTGCACGATGTCATTTTGGAGAAGACTAGTTTGCCGATTCTGACTGATTTTCCACCCCATGAGCACAGCTTCATGTGGCCTCCAGTGAGAGAGAAGCTGTTGAAGGACTGAGAACAAAGTCGCCCCACATCCTGTACCAAGGAAAAGACCCTAAACATTTATTTCCAAAAATAAGACCCTGACCCTGATCCTGCAGAAGCAGGACACGTGCGAGCTGCTCTGCCTTCACTGTTCTGTCCCCTTCCTCCCATGCAGGTGTTTCCCAGGTCACCCAGGTCACACCTTTGGCTGCTGCTGCATGGAAAAACACTGAGATTTTGCACACAGTCGCCATGGCAATGTAAACATGTCACCTGAGTCACCTGGGTAAACATGTCGATCCTACTTTATTATTCCGTGTGCATGTTCTCCTCATTCGCCGGTGTCGATACTCAGTGTTAAAGGTGAAGGGTGTGGAAACACCCTCCTCCTGGGGGGTCGGCCACTCGCTGCAAGGTGGCCAGTTAGTGGCATTAAGACAGATTTGTTTTGTTTTTTGAGTTTTTCAGTTGTTACATTGAGTGGGCTGCACTGTGCTGTAAATACCCCCCTGGGACAGTGACCACCAGGCTCCTTATTCCTCACCTGATGCAGATTGCCCTGTTTTGGAAACACTGGGATTGCAGGATTCCTCAACTTTTCAATTTCGGTCAAGAAGGACCCATATAGGGAGTCTCGGTGTGTGCAGGAGTCTTGGTGTGTATGTAGGGAGTCTCGGTGTGTGCAGGAGACTCGGTGTGTATGTAGGGAGTCTCTGTGTGTGCAGGAGTCTCGGTGTGTATGTAGGGAGTCTCGGTGTGTATGTAGGGAGTCTCGGTGTGTGCAGGAGTCTCAGTGTGTATGTAGGGAGTCTCGGTGTGTATGTAGGGAGTCTCGGTGTGTGCAGGAGTCTCGGTGTGTATGTAGGGAGTCTTGGCGTGCAGCAGTCTCGGTGTGTATGTAGGGAGTCTTGGTGTGTATGTAGGGAGTCTCGGTGTGTGCAGGAGTCTCAGTGTGTATGTAGGGAGTCTCAGTGTGTATGTAGGGAGTCTCGGTGTGTATGTAGGGAATCTTGGCGTGCAGGAGTCTCGGTGTGTATATAGGGGAGTCTCGGTGTGTATGTAAGGAGTCTCGGTGTGTGCAGGAGTCTCAGTGTGTATGTAGGGAGTCTCGGTGTGTATGTAGGGAGTCTCGGTGTGTGCAGGAGTCTCGGTGTGTATGTAGGGAGTCTCGGTGTGTGCAGGAGTCTCTGTGTGTATGGGCACAGGTGTCCCTCCTGGTGGTGAAGAGCTTGGAGGACATGAAACAAACAGCAAGTGTGATTGGCGTTGTGTGAAAGTAAAAAAAAAAAAAAACTTTGCAACTGGACTCTTCCTCCTCAGCAGGTCAAAGTGTTGAGCAACAGAAACAACTTTCACAATCGCATTCATTTTATTGGTGTGCCTCTCCTTCGCGCAGGTGCATAGAGGCCTTAGTGGTGTATTTCCAGGTGGGGAAGGAGGAGGAGCCGTACGTGACTATTTCCAGGAAGATGAAGCTGAAGGGCAGCCAGGCCACGCCCACGGAGAGGGAGATCGGCCACTCGGAGCACAAGCTGGCCACCCACCGTAACGCCTTCAGACGCGCCGCCGTCATCCAGGCCTTTCTGGGCTCCGCGCCACAACTGACACTGCAGCTCTACATCACCATCCAGGAGAAGGACCTGCTGCCGGAGAGAGGTGCGCCCTACTGCCCCTCCCCCTTTCCCGTGGCGCCGGTCCGACCGTCATACTTGTCCTTCCTCCTTGCTGTCTTGCAGTGGCCCTGATTTCCATCACGCTCCTGTCCGTCACGTACGGCGCCCTGGTCTGCACTGTGCTTGCCATCCAGATCAAGTACGACGACTACAAGGTGCGCTTGCGCCCGGTGGCGTACCTGTGCATGGCGCTGTGGCGGTCACTCGAGATCCTCACCCGCACCACAGCCCTGGTGCTCTTCGGCACAGCCCTCAGGTTCTGGGTGATCCCCGTGGGGCTCGGCAACCTGCTGCTCTTCTTCGGCCTGCCGTGGCTGTGGCTCTGGAGGACGAGGGCCCCGCTGCCGGACTCGGTGGAGAAGAGCCTGAGCAGGGCGGGCACCCTGGTGGCGCTGTGCCTGGTCACCTTCCTGTATGCCTGCATCAACACCTTCTGCTACTCGGTCATCCAGCTCAACCTGACCAGCTGGGACCTGGTGGATAAGCACCTGAGCTGGGCCCAGATGGCCACGTACTACGCCTTGCGCTTTGCCGAGAACGCCGTCCTCGTGGTCCTGTGGTACTTCTTCAGGTCCGACTTCTACGAGTACGTGTGCGTGCCGCTGCTCGTCGTGCAGCTGGCCGTCGGCTACCTGCTGTCCGTGACCTTCATGATGCTCTTCTACCAGTACTGCCACCCCTGCCGCCACCTGTTCCGCCACAACGTGGCCGACTGCCTGCGCTGCGGCTGCTGCAGGAAGGACGACGCTGCCGCCCAGTGTTGACGCTCCCTGCCCCCCCCGTCAGGAATCGGTGTCTCAGGTGCACTTTGGTCCACGTGGCCTCGCTCAGACCCCCCAGGGCCATAGTGATTTGCATTAAAGGGCCGGCAGGGACAACACGGTGGACAGCAGGGAGCAGAAAGGTGCCAGACTGAGTCCCGCTGCAGCTCTCGCACCCTTGCGCAAGTTTACCTGGAATACTGTACGCGTCAGTTATCACATCAGCGCAACCTGCGCAAAAAATTCGCCTCTTTTTTTAGGTCTTTTTTATTATGACGTCAGATTGTTTTCTAAAGCATTTTCTAAGCATCGTGTTTTTTACACTCACCAGTTCACTTAAACCCAGTTCAGCCACAGGAGCTGCTCTGTCAGCAGTGCTCGAAATGGGCTGGTACTCAGCAGTACTCAGTGGTATTCGGTGGTATTCAGTGGTGACACTTCTACATTTTACTCTTTGAAAAACCGTGACATTTTCTTGTGAACCTGCACTTCCCATAACCCCCCGGCGGTCTTTCCTGCCCCCTGTGGAGCAGGTTCTCACGGTAAAAGACAGTGACTTTAGCTGATGGTCATTATTCACAAGAGCCTCACAGCTACATGTCATCACTCGGGTGCACTAAGTTACCCTGCGAGTCGCCTCCCGCTGCTTTAATGCCGTCTCTTCAAAATGTCTCCCTTTAATAAAGATTATATATGGTGAAGATCAGCAACGTCTCCCGGTGTCTTTTATTCACTGGAGAAATTCAACGTTTGTACTCAACAGTTTGCCGATACGCAGCCAACAGGCCGACGAGGGGAGAGGCGGCAGTTTCTCCCTCTTCAAGCCCCGTCTCACTGACCCATCACCAGTTGTCCCACCACAAACACGACAGTCACCAGTTTAGTGCGGAAAAGGAAGGCAACACAGCAGGAAACTGTACAAACGTGGTGTAATACACATTTACTAACGTTGCATGGTTTTGCACACAAACAAAAGGTCAGTGTTGGGGTCCAGCACAATATTTCGCAATTGTGAACCAGGAAAGAATTATATCTCAGGCATTATCAGTTCACAGTAAAGTCTTTCATTCACAGACGGCACCTAGGAACACAACACATTATGACAACCTGTCTCCCTTTGTTAAATGACATTCCTGAGGGCTGTAAGAAACATCCTGCTGAAGGAAATCAAAGCTGATGAACCTGAACAATAAATTTTGGAACAACAGCAAAGCAGCTGAAGAATATGAAACGGTTCCATACAAAAGGAACGAAGATACGTATTTTACATTTTGCTTAACTCGATTTTAAAATGAACCAATAAGGCTGCTGGTGGAAAAGTGAAGATTGTGCAATGAGGCCTTCGACAACAGGGGCTTCCCAGAAGGAACAGGTAACATTACTTTCCCTTCCGTGTGTCTCTCTGAATGCCCTTCTTTGTAAGGTCTCGCAAACATGTCTGCGATATTTCATGCCACAGTGGGTCCAGGTATGTGTGCGCGTGCATCTGCAGGCGTGGTTTTCCAGCACTGCGGTGTATAAGAACACACTCCCCCTGCGAAACGGGGCACGAGGGAAACATGGGCAACTGGGTCGCGGACCACGGGCCACCTGCTCTCATACTGGTGAGGAAACGGGGATTTGAACAGGAACCCAGCTGGACGTGAACAAAGCACCACGAACGAATTACGACCATCGTCTGTTTGCATCGTGTTTCTCACCAGCTCGTGTGGATGGGCATCAACACCTTCCTGTTTGTCTATTTCTACCTCTTCTACGACCGAGAGGATCGGTTCTTCTACACGCGCTACATCTTAGGGGTGAGTGCTGTGGACGCAGCCGCCAGGTGACCCCTGCTGACCTGCGCTTCACGCGGCACGTTCACGTGTGGCCTTGCAGTCGGCGCTGTCCTGGGCTCGAGCTCCGGCCGCCGTGCTCAACTTCAACTGCCTGCTCATCCTGCTGCCTGTGTGTCGCAACCTGCTGTCCCTCCTGCGGGGGTCCTTCCTCGTGAGTCCTGGCCGCCTGGGGGGGGAGGGGGTCTGTACGTAACTGCAACGAGAGTCAAAAGCTTGACTACACCCAGTAAACAAATCACTGCAAATCACTGCAACATCTCTGGGAACTGGTGCAGAAGTGCCAGGAAGACGCAGGGGGTGGTTATCTGATCAAATCTGTTAACCTGTTAAACTTTTGACTGGCACTGTGTATCAGACGTGTGACAGGCAGCTGCTCGGATGGGGAAATTCTCCCTCTGGGTGAGACTGCAAAACACCGGGGGGGGGCCAGATGCCGGAGGGAAGGAATTAAAGCTGCTGCCTTTGCGCTTGGAGGTTATAGGTTCAAGTCCCACTTCCCGCTCTTCAGCGAGGTACTTTACCCTGAATTACTCAGCTGTACGAATAGATAAAACAGAGGAAGTTGCAGAAAAGCTGTTTGAATCATTTTTTCCCATAACTTTACTCCCCTCAGAGGTTGAGCAGAAGAGGGTAAAGGTTACGCTGGGTAAACGTAAGAACTGCAGCAAATGGTGTCTCCCCTCCTCCGGCCGCCCCCCCCGTGACACGTGTGTTGTATGTTATTGTTCCCAGTAAGCGCACGGTGTGTGGGAATTATTAAATTAATTAACAGGTTTGACGGGGGGGGGGGGGGGGCAGGCAAGCCGGGGTGAAATATTAA
>UFQX01005300.1:758353-846665 GCA_900497675.1 Arapaima gigas | reverse complement strand
TTAAAATAATTAACAGGGTTTGGGGGGGGGGGGGGGGGTCAGGCAAGCCGGTGTGAAATATTAATACTAATAACTTCTGGTCGCCGATATCCGACACATCGCACCCACCGTACTGCTGGGTCACGTCCCCACCGCTTCATCCAGTGTTGCGGCCGATCTCTGAGGAAACAGCTGGACAGAAACCTGACCTTCCACAAGCTGGTGGCCTACATGATCGGACTCATGACAGGTACGAGCTTCGCATTTTCTAGACGTTTCTAAGCAGCAGCCAAAACCGAGAGCTACGGATAAATGTCGCGGAAACCTGGTTTGAAAGCAGTTCCAGTGGCCGTCGCAACCCGTTAAAAACACGTGACACAGAGAGCAGATTCACTTAGCAGAAAACTAACTTCGACTCCGTTTCAGTGGAGTCGTCTTCTCACGCAGGAGGAGAACAAAAATCTCCCAGCTACAGAGAAGAGGAGAAAAATGAACCTCTGGGGTCCAAAAGTCAGGACACAGGGTGGCGACAGGGACCCTGCGGAGTTTTTACATTAAACCTGGTTGTAACTGAGTGCTGAACTGTTACAGAAGTGGGAAGAAAAATTCTTCCAGTTTAATTGATGAATAAACGTAGTTGTCGTTCGCGGGACCCGGATGGGACGAGGAGCTCGGTGTCGCGCGGCGCTCACTGAACGGTTGGTGACTTTTCAGCTGTCCGTGTGTCTCTTTGTTAGCTGTGCACACAATTGCCCATTTGTTCAACGTCGAGTGGTTCAACAGCAGCCGCCAGGGGCGGTTCGACATCCTCAGCACCACGCTGTCCAGGCTCGGCGAGCTAGAAAACGAAACGTACCTGAACCCCGTCCGCGCCGCCGACGTTGTAAGTAGGATCCAGTCCCGTGGTGTACAAGACATACTGTGTAGCGATGAGGAGAGGCGTCGCTGGCGGCGCTTGACACGCTAACTGTGTCCCAGACCCCAACCTATGTGGCCTTCACCACCGTTGGAGGACTCACCGGAGTCATCATCACCCTGGCGCTCATCCTCATCATCACCTCGTCTATGGAGGTCATCCGGCGCAGCTACTTTGAGATCTTCTGGTACACCCACCACCTGTTCATCATCTTCTTCGCTGGGCTGGTCATCCACGGCGCTGGGTAAGACCATCCTGAGGGACCTGCCTCCAGATGTCTGCATGTAAACAATCCAAAGACTCCACGGTCCTCTCTCTGTCCCTTCGCTAGTCGCATGGTGCGCGGTCAGATTCCCACCGATCCTCCGCACAACTTCACCATCTGCAGGGACCGGCCACTGGAATGGGGGAAGATCCCAGAGTGCCCCGTTCCACAGTTTGCAGGGGGCTTCCCACAGGTAGCAGACCACACACTTGCTAACACCAACCCCAAGCCTAGGTAGACCTTTCATGGTCTTTCTGACCCACAGACGTGGATGTGGGTGATTGGTCCCATGTTCCTCTACCTCTGTGAGCGAGTACTACGCTTGATCCGCTACATACAGCCTGTAACTTACAGGAAGGTGAGAGAACATCTCAGCTGGAGTAATACGAAGCAAAGAACCCCCCCGGTGCCGGCTTCTGCGAACACGACTCTCGTTTGACATCTAGATCACTGTGCATCCGTCTAAAGTGCTCGAGCTGCAGCTGGTCAAGCCAGGCTTCAAGATGGAGGTGGGCCAGTACATCTTCATGAACTGCCCGGCTATCTCCCAGCTGGAGTGGCACCCGTTCACGATGACGTCGGCCCCCGAGGAGAATTTCTTCAGCGTGCACATCCGCTCTGCGGGGGACTGGACTGAAAAGCTCTTCAAGATGTTAGAGCAGCTCCCAGAAGGGGCTCAGGGACCAAAGTAAATCCTTTCACTTTGAGGTCTCCACTAAGATGACAGATTTTCTACAGATTTCCAGCTCCTGACCAGCCTATGATCTCACCTCCGCCTTCCTCAGGATGGCCGTGGATGGACCGTTTGGCACGGCCAGCGAGGACGTGTTTGACTACGAGGTCAGCATGTTGATCGGCGCTGGGATCGGGGTGACACCCTTTGCATCCATCCTGAAATCCATCTGGTACAAGTTCAAAGAGTCCAACCCCAAGCTGCGCACCAAAAAGGTACCTTAGACGTAATGTTGAGGATCAACTTCCACCCAGATGTTACGACAGGATCTCGTTCCTCATGCTGCTTTTCAAGGTTTTGCATCTTCTTTCCTGGTTTAGATCTACTTCTACTGGTTGTGCAGGGAGACTCAGGCCTTCGAGTGGTTTGCAGACCTCCTGCAGGTGCTGGAGAAGGAGATGGAGGAAAGGGGCATGGGAGACTTTCTCACCTACAAACTGTTCCTCACAGGGTGGGACGAAAATCACGTACGTATGGCACCTACAGCCTGCAGGATGGTTCAAGTGAGGCTCTGCCAAGGCTGGGCCAATACAGACAGTACAGGTACCTCCATCCATTCATCTGTTCGCTTGTCGGTTCACCCAAAACACACATTTCTCCCTGTGCCCCCTGCAGATGGCCCACGTCTCTGTCCACTTTGACAAAGACAGAGACATTGTGACAGGTCTGAAGCAGAAGACGCACTACGGAAGGCCTACCTGGGAGAAGGAATTCCAGGAGATCCGCAAAGAGAATCCCACGTAAGTCCGTTCCTGCCCAGGCGAGCGAGCGCGACACACGGGTCCCACGCCTTCCGCACACCTCGCTTTTCGGTGTGTCACACGCCTGCGGCCCCCACGACCGTCCTGTGGAAGAACTTCCCTGTGATCAAACTGTTTTCTTTCCATCCTTTGCCCACGCAGATCAGGGGTGGGCGTGTTCCTGTGCGGCCCAGAAGCCCTGGCCAAGACTCTGGAGAGGAAATGTGTGAAGTACTCAGACATGGACCCTCGAAAAACCAATTTTTACTTCAACAAGGAGAACTTCTGAGGAGAAGCCTGGTCTTCCACTTTACTTCTGAAAACAGTCGCGTCGTTTGATTGTCAGTTAAAGACTCACACTTAACACAGTAGGTCACTGTGAAGAAGTTCATACATCTGTGTATCTATGAAGCTCAATCTGTCTGTCCGTTTGTTTGTTTCTTGACAATTTAAATCTATTTTAAAATTCGGTTTTGGAAACGGGCCTGAATTGGCGTCACACGCAGAGCACATGTGACAATGACCAAACAGCATGATGGTTATCCACTTTCTATCTCTCCCACACACACACACCTGTCTCAGTTAAACCCAGTTACAAAACTTAATAGTTTTCTTTTTTCCAGCAGTAAGTGTGAACATTTAGAAACCTCACGTTTGCTTCCATCACAGGTTGAACAAGTAACTGGTGGACCGACTTTATCAAACACAACCTTCATAAAACCACATGTTCCTTTTACTGGGTCTTAAACAGCAAATGGGGCAATTTAAGATAAACTCACATGGCTGGAAATGCGCAGACTGGGAAAACTGTGCTCTGACAGTCGCCTGTTTGCATCTCTAACTGTTGTTCTGCTGTAAAATGCATTTTGCGAGTTGCAGGACAAACTTGGAAAAAAGTGTCTGTTAAATAAATAAACATTAATGACCTGAACGTACAGCCATGAAAATCCACACCGAAGTGATAAGTCTTAAAGCCCTGGGGCACATTGTCTAAATGTCGCTTCTTTACACAATCTACTATACTAACAGTAGATCATTATTTATCCATTTCATTTGTCACAATTATTAAACACCGACTGGACTTGGTGGCAAAAATAAATAAGCAATAAACTTGCAGATTAGCGCTGCCTCCTATAGCGCTGTTTCACCGTAGGGCTCTTTTATTTTAGTCTTTTCAGCAAATTATGTCACATTTTAAAAAAAGTCAGAAATGTTTCTAAACAATTTTATATTTGTAATCTATAAAATTGACTGTTTTCTGTGTTTATTTGCTATTAATGAAGGCATAACTAAGGTCTTCTGTATTATGCTGCACAGTTTGAGGTCTATTTGTACAATATACCGTATTACTGAGCTGTCATTAAACTCTATTTCTCAACGACATCTATTTCTCAACATACAGATCAATATTCAAGATATTAGTGTTCTGACAGCCACACAAGGCACAGAAAAGGAGAAGGATGGAGAGCAAACTTCATGCTCTGCATCTTCATCATGTTTGTGGGAAAATTAAACAAACAGCTTTGGCAATTTCTTACTAAATAACTTACACAAAACGCACTTCACCCGACCCTAATGTCCAACAGCAGGTGCGGTGCGTTTGGACCCGGAGTCCGGATTCGGTTTGAGAGTCGCGTGGGTTTGCAGCGCCCCCCTGCGTTGCAACCACGGACTAAAAAAAAAATCATGTTAAAGAAACATATTTTAAGCATAACATACAGGTGTACATTAAAACTTACCTAAATGATTAGTATTTTTGAGAAAATAACTTCACTAATACATAAAATGTTTTCAGCAACGTTGATACTGTGCCTCCGTAAAGAATCGTCCATGTGCTGTACAATATCCATACATACTGCCTGCAATACATACATTAGTGTGTTTATACACGATATTTTTTATTATGTCAAAATTATAACATTTATTATAACATCTAAACATCCATCCATTATCACTGACCACTTTACCCTGGTCTGTCCTGGAACCACTGGGCGCTGGGCTATAAAACTCGCTTTTTTTCTACATAGAAACATATGATAATATAATAAACGGAGGTATTGTTCACTAAAACACGAATGTGGGCAATACGAGAATGAATGGAAATGAGAGAAATAAAAAGTGATGCTAAGCACGAGAAATGCATATTTTTAACAGTTACCAACTAAGATTTCCAGACGCCAACAAGAAACTTCACAGAAAAACATTAAACCCTCAATATTTCCCTTTTATTTTCTCAATAACAAACACGCTCACGGAGCAGAAACGAGTGAAGCACAACTGTGAAAAACTACAACTCTTTTTTTGTCTTCAGAGAGTTTTTTTAGAGTGAATGAAATTAAAACAATTTTTTCCAGTATAAAAAGAAGAAAACGGACTACAGAATAACGGACTACAACGACAGCGCTGCCGGAAGCGCCGTCAAGTCGAGTCTGACCAAAGCCGGAAGTAGTTTCCTCTCCCGGGTGGTCACGGGAGTTGTGTTTTCGTTGTCAAAATTACAATTTATAATTTATGATTTATTAATTAGGCGAGAAAATGCGTTTCTTAGTCGGGGGTTTATTTTAACATTCTTAACGCCGTTTTATGTTAAAAATAAACTGCATGTATAAGAAAAGAAGCGCTTGAAGCGTCTTTGCGACAGTTCAGCCACACAGGACAAGTATCGCTTTACGGCAGCGGGTCCACACGTGGGATCAGGAGGGATCAACATGGCCAAGAGGAAAGAGAGGGGTGGTGGAGCTGAGTCTAAAACAGCAAGGTTGGTCTTATTATGTTGTTGTGTAACGTCGGTATATTCATTTAAGAACTTGCATAGTATTTTGTTATTTCCGCTTTATTGTTCAAGACACTGGTGTCTTTGGAAACTAAGTGAGCTCACTACATGCACAGATTCTGCGATACCGGTTGCTTTTTAATGTTGTAGATTACATTTTTCTATTTTATGTAATATTCAAACACGTATTTGTTCAGTTTTTCCGTTTACTGCTTCGAAATGAAAATTCACTTAAGGGTCGTATAGCTGCTCCAGCTGTTTATTATGCGTTTTTTGTATTTCAGCAAGACTGCCAAGACCACTCGAGAGGTGTATGATGACGACGAAGAGCAACTGTTTGAGGAGGATGAAGCTGCCATCAGCGCAAGCGAGGATGAGGTGGGGTTTTATTTATCTTTGTGTGTGAATGTGAGAAGTGATTGAAAAAGGATGAAGTAGGAAAGCTTCTGCAGACATAGTCACTGTTTGTGGACATGCTGCCGCTGATGAGTATTTTTGAACGCCAACTTTCAGGGTGGAAGCGATGATGAGCGAAAGCACCGCAAACTGTTGGAAGCTATCAGCGCCCTGGGGGGCAAGAAAAGGTGAGGCTCAAGGCAGAGAAAGTGGTGGTAAACAATGTTAATATGACAGTCAGGTAACTTGTTTCCTGTCTTCCAGGAGAAAGGTGGCTGAGCGGTCAGAGGCGAGCGCGCAGGTGTCCGAGTTTGCGGTCAGTGCTGAAGGTAACCCAACTGTCACGAATTCACGTTGGTAGTTAGAATGTCGCCTGTCCTGTCCACGTAAAAAGTTGATTAGAAAGCAGGTTTAAGAGTAGTTCAAAATAATATACACAGCAGTTGTAAGTGAAAGAACCTGGGTGTTTCTAGGGGCTGGAGAGAAGATTAGTTTATCTGACCTCCTGGGCACAATGGACCGGACTCCTGCCGCCATCAAGAGCACCAAGAAACAGCTGAAGAACCTGCAGAGTTGCAAAGACACGCTGGAGCTGCCCCTGAGCCGACCAGAGATTGAGAAGGTTGGATAGATCTGAGTGGGATGGATTTGCTGGAAAAAAATTGATGATGATAATAATAATCATCATCATCATCAATAATAGTACACGGCATCTGTCAAAACCCAGGGTCAACCCAGGATGATCTTTTTCCTGTCCATTAGATCCAAAGGAAAGTGGCCTTCACAAAGATGTCCAAAGACGTTTCTCAGTGGGAGAGTATAGTGAAGCAGAACCACCGGGCAGAACAGCTGGCTTTCCCTTTGAACCAGGAGCCTTCTGGGCCAAAACCTGTGGAGCATGTGGTAACGGGATGGAAGGTATGATGTCTTTTTTTGAAATGTGAACTTATTTTTGTTTACATTAGTGCACCTTACTGTGTTAAGCTGCTAGGAAATGATTGCCCATTTATTCAGCTGGCTAATTTTACTGTGTCAATTCGGGGTACTTACCTTGCTCAAGGGCACTACAGCAGGATGAGGGATTTGAACCTTGGTCATTCGAGTCCAACAGCTGCAGCAGAGAGAATTTCCAAAGTAGATTCATGTTGTTTTTGCTGTAGGTACGAACTCCTTTGGAACAGGAGGTTTTCAGCCTTCTGCATAAGAACATGCAACCTATCAATGACCCCCTGCTGACTCCCATGGAGGAGGCATCACTGAAAGCCATGAGCCTCGAAGAGGTACGGCCACATACTGAGTTCTGGTGTTGTGTGTAAAAGTATTGCAGCATTTTGCTATAGATGTGGTCGGTTTTGACAGCTCGGTTGCTCTGTTACAGGCCAAGATTCGCCGGGCTGAGCTGCAGAAGGCCAGAGCGCTCCAGTCCTACTACGAGGCTAAAGCCAAGCGTGAACGCAAGATAAAAAGCAAAAAGTGAGATTCACCTTGGGGTTGTCACACGCTCTAGGCTTTGGGGGGAGCAGGTGTGTTTTAATTTGAGAACATATATCACTACGATTATATGCTGGCGGTATATTTTTCTGCTAGGTGTCAAGTAGATCTCCTAGTTAGGAACTTCATTGGGACTGAGAGGTTGTCGTTCAAAGATCGTAAGTTGAATGTGACATGGAGCAGTCAGGGGCTCATCAGCAGTTTTATATGCAGCTACTCATGTAAAGTGCACCAGCAAAATGGTGGCGTTGCACAAACGGACGACGCTACAACAATCACCCGTCTGTATCCGCACTGCTTCATTTTTGTTTTTGCTGTGATGTACGTTGCTTTAGAGAAAAGTGTCTAATAAGCGAATAAATGTAAACATCAGCAACCGAGAGAACTTTGCAGGGAGGGAGGCAACAGCAGAGTTTTTCTGACGTGGACTGATAGCACAGTCTCTCGCTCCCAGACCCTCCCCACGGTGAGCCGGTGTGTTCCTCAAGGAGGTGTTTACAACAGGGTGTGAGAAAGAAAGTGCAGTGGAGACAAACAGGGTGGTTTCTCGATCTCCTTAGTTTACTCCACACAAAACATGAAATTCTTTAACACCCAGATATGTCAACACAATGCAAGTTTTACATTATTGACTTCGAACCCCGGACAACCGCTGTGCGCGAACTTGGAGCCTGATGTTCTACACGGAGGATAACGGCGAGGGGGTGCTTTACTTTGCTGATGACTCAGATCTAGGAGATGTGAAAGTCATACGACCATCTACAGCTTGTCCACCTTTCTTTGCTTCTTTTACACTCTTGGGGCGGCATGTACTGCTCCAGGTGTCGCTTTTGTTGGGGCTGGTGCACCAGCTGTCTGAAAAGTCTGTGCGGGAAGTGTGTTACTGAAATGCTTGTAAGTTGTGGGACCTGCTGTACGTGTTTCCAGGAGAAACATGGCTGTGAGCAGTAACATCACAGTTAAAGCTGAGCTCCTGCTTTTTCAGCAGTAGTTGAATTGTGTTTAAAAGGGCAGCTCTCCTCTTTTGGGTCCCGTAAGGGTCTCCGGTGTTGAAACAGGCGGCTGCCTTTTATGGGCCACCATTTTTGCACTGATCCATGGGCTTCGATCGTAGATCCAGTTACTTAATCAGCGCAGCATTTACCTCCTCGTCGTCGCGTTTATTCACCATGTCTTTACCATGCAGGTATCACAAGGTGCGCAAGAAGGCCAAGCAGAAAGAGCTGCTGAAGCAGTTTGAGGAGCTGCGCAAGACGGACCCTGCTGCGGCCCTCGAGGAGCTGAAGAAGATGGAGCTGGGCAGGATACAGGTGAAGGCATCACACTACGGTATCTCTAGCGTTGGAACGAGGACTTAAGAGGGAAATACAACTTTCTTCTTGTTCTGCAGGAAAGGATGTCTCTGAAGCACCAGAACAGCGGCAAATGGGCCAAGTCTAGAGCAATCATGGCGAAATATGACGAAGAAGTAAGAACCGGCATGTTTTCGCTTTGCTTTTTCACTATAATCTGCTCCTTCAGACTTCTCCTACTGCTGATGTTTCCTTCTCTCTTTCTCTTAGGCCCGCAAAGCTATGCAGGAGCAGCTTGAGATCAACAAGGAGCTGACGCAGAAGCTGGTGTTGCCCTCAGAGAGTGAGGAGGAGCAGGAGCCAGAGGAGGTGGAGGTTTTGCCGGATTTTGTCAATGATGCTCAGCCCGTGACGGACCCGGCCAATCCTTGGATGGCGGGAAAGCTGACTGAGGAACCTGCTGAGAAGGACGAGGAGAACACCGTGGAAAATGCTCAGAAGCTGGAGGACCCAGATCCTGAAGACGACGACGAAGAAGAGGAAGATGAGGAAGACGTGCTTTTGCGACAGTTCGACCAGAAGCGGAAATTGCGCCGACCGGAAGATGAGGACATAGTTCCTTCATTTCAGGCGGACAAAGGTGAGGTTTGAGACAGATGTTTGTCATTTCAAGAGGTGACACTTACTCAGTATTGGCCGATTTATTCTGGGTGTTTGTGTTACACACTTTCAAGTTATGATCTTGCAAGATAACATTATTCAGTTTCTTAATAAATAAACAGTAGTGAGCCGTCCAAGTTGTGCTGTGCTGTACACGCTGTGTTTCTGCAAAGTCTCCAGGTCACAGCAGCCTTACTCTGAACAAGTCACCATTGAAAAGGGAATAAATCAGTTACCGCAAATTTTTTAGCCATTATACCTCCATCTTTTTGTTTTTTTTTCAATCTAAACCGTAAATACGTGGAGATATAATGTGATGGTGATTAAACTTAGTTTAAACTTGCGAACCGACCGAGCCACATACAGACTTCTGGTCCCAGGGGTGTTTATAAGTTGAAGCTCCAAACGTTGAAAGTGGCCATGAAGTAAAGCAGTAATTTGAATAGAAACTGTTGGTTTCCTGGCTGAGATTTGTAATGTTTTGTTTCTTTGTTTTTTCTGTATAAGCAGAAGAAACTGCAGGTGGGAAGAAAGAGGAGGTTGTGGGTGTAAATTCCGAAGATGACGACGAAAACGAGGACGAGGTCTCCGAGTTCAACAGCCTCTTTCAGAGACTGGTAGAAAACGGGAAGGAGACCACTGTGGATGAGGGGACAGTGCAGGACACAAACGTGCTGGACCCAGAGGAGCCACCGTTGCTGGAGGAAGGACTGTCACGGGTCAGGACCCTGGAGGATGTGGACGAGCTTCTCAACGAAGACCTCGCGACAGAAGGTGGACAAGATTATGCCGCAGTTACAGAAAATGTCCCAGCACCTCCAGCTAAAGAGCCCACGGGCCAACAGGCTGACAAAACAAAGAAGAAGAAGAAGAGGAAAGTCCTGGACTGCAATGACGTCCTGACTAAAGAAGCAAAGGTCCTGAGCGTGGCCATGGCCCCCACGGCAGTAGACGAAGAAGAGGTAGCAGAGCGAGGCAGCGTCTTCTCTACCTCTGTTTGTGCGAAAATAAAGCAAACAGCTGCAACTTTCTGCAGAGCATTTTCCGTCCGCTGCTGCGTCTGTTACTCATCAATAGTTTTTATTGACACTCTTTCAGGGTGGAGACAATCAGAAGATGCTCATTCAGGAGGCCTTTGCTGGAGACGATGTGGTTTCCGACTTCCTGAAGGACAAGAAGAAGCGGATTGAGGCGGCAAAGCCTAAGGTGGTGGACCTCACCTTACCTGGCTGGGGAGAGTGGGGAGGAGTCGGCCTCAAACCCTCTCGCCACAAGCGCAGAAAGTGAGCAAAAGACGGTTTTCCTGTGTAATGTAACAGACTGTCAGTAATTTGTATCTTACTTCAAACAGGCAGTTACTCCTTGTTTGTTGAAAAATCAGTCCGTGTGAATATTAAAGTTTGACTGGTTTCCTTCCGAATCCTGCTCAGTCTGTATAGGTTTCCTTGTTCTCTGTGTCTGTGTTTCCTCCCACAGTCCAAAGACGTGCAGGTCCGATTAATTGGTTGCTCCGATCCCTTGCATTTTTGTAAAGAATCCAGGTGCGCGAGGACCAGGACCACCACGACCCTGACAATGATCGAATGTTGTTTTCTTCTGTGCCCTCAGGTTTCGGGTGAAGGTGGCCCCTCCCCCTCCGAGGAAGGACCAGTCACTTCCTAACGTCATCATCTCCGAGGCAAAGGAGGCCTCTCTTGCTGCCCATCAGGTGGGTTTTGTGCAGAAGCTTTTTCCGTGAAATCATAGATGTTTTTACATTAAGCTGATGCTTTTCTCCAGAGAGACCGACTTTATGAGGTTTTTATAGTGGCGCGGTTGAAGTAATTTACACTTTTTCTAACAGCAGGGTCATTTGCTGCAGCAAGTGAGGTTAAATACCTCGATCGTGGCTAGAAAAACCGAGGAGAACGGCTGTAACCGCTGCTGTTCCGGCTGCTGCTTTTCCTTTCCTGTATCTTAAGAAAAATGCATTTTTCTATTACTTGCCGCACAGGTGAACCAGCTGCCGTTCTCCTTCGAGAAGCCCCAAGAGTTTGAGCGCTGCATACGCACTCCTGTGGGGCACACATGGAACACCCAGCGCACGGTTCAGAAGCTGACCGCCCCCAAGGTCATCACCCGGCTCGGCTCCATCATAGAGCCCATAACCCGGGACTGCCTGGGCAAGAAGACTGGGAAGCAGGTGCCCGACATAGCGCTGCCCTCAGGCGACAGCGCCCCACCTAAAGGCAAACGCAGAGTGAGGAGGAGAAGATGATGCCGGAAACACCGACGGCCCAAGGAGAGGAGTAATAAAAATGCACCATGGTCATATTGTTCTGGGTTGAACAGCGAAGAGATGTGGCTGTAACCATAAAGGTCTTTGTAAAGGAAAAAAATAAGTGAAATATTGACTATAAATAAAGCCCTTCTGTTTTTTTCCCACTTATGAGATGTTTGTCTTATCCGTATATAAACTAATCTTCTGTACAATCTTCATTTAAAGAAAAATAACACATTTCCTTCCAGATTGGATCGAAAACATGGCATTTCCTTCTGTAAATAATTCAATTAGCAGTTGCCTTTAAACCGTATTATAACTGTTAAGACTTATGCATGTTCAATGTCCCGAAACTGAACTAACAAGCCTCCAGTTGATTTAATTTTTATGTTCCTTCACAGAATATGAGCCCGATTTTGTGTGACGGTAACATATCGCGGTTTAAGATGGTGGCGTGAAATAAATGAGGGTCTGGATATGGACGACTGGGTCACTCGGGGGGTGGGAGGACACTGCCTACTGACACTCGGACCACCAGAGGTTCATTCTTTTCCTTTTTTGCTGTTGGGATTTTCCTTTTTGTTTTCCTCACCTCGGTTGCCAGTTTGCTGAACATCTGTTTGCCTAAGAGTGGATCATTTGTATTATATCCTTCACTGCTCTGCAGCCTCTTCCGTTGGACCTTTGTTCGGTGCTCTGTCTCCCTGGTGAGAAGAGAACTGGTGTATAAAAAAAGTCAATTAAACTCGGAATAAGTGTTGAATGAGCCTAAAGTGACAGTTTGTGTGGTGAATGTGCCTCCATGTGGGGGGTGTTTAAAAAGCGGGGAACAGGTCCTGCAGGTGAGAGATAAAAGGACCTGAACTCAGTTTGTAATTCACAGCACTGATATCGTGCAGAATTCTCATATATTTTTTGCATTTCTTACTTGTATGCGTTTATGCAAGAAAACATTCTGGTGTGGAACATGCACGACATTCCTGTGGACAGGAACCATTTAAAGGGTTTCAGCTTAAATACACGAAACATTTGTGCGGTGTTTAATTTTGCTGCTATGACCAGTTTAGTTTAGTTTAGCTTAGCTTAGCCGCCACTTCGTATTTCCTCGCCACTGAAGCGGCTCCGTCAGTCGCACCTTTTCGCAGCCGAGTTTAGTGTCGTTCGTCGCGCCACCGGTTTCTCCTCCGGCGACTTATTTCCTGAAAAGTGGGATAAAAAGGTTGTAGTTCCACCGGGGCTCGAACCCAGGACCTTCTGCGTGTAAAGCAGACGTGATAACCACTACACTATGGAACCTCTTCCGGATTTCGCCTTTTTTTTAAAGCCCATATTAACGAAGGTGTCACTGCGTGTATGGCAGCTTTAATCGTAAATGTTTTTTTCTGACCAGAAATGCGTGGGACACGGGAGGAAAAGTGTCCCGGGGGGCCGGTGAGTCGCCGGCATCTTCCCGCGAACCGCACCGCCCGCTTCTGCGCGTCTTCCTTTTATTAAACCTTCAACACTGTCGGACACGCGACCCCTGCGGGGCCCACGCGGCGGCTCGAGGCGCGCCCGCGTGGGGGTGAAGCGCTACCGCATGAAAACACAAGGACAATATCATCGTCGCGGCTGTCGCGCTTGAGCTCGTCGCACTTATTTGCTTTCCCTTCTGCTGTGACTCAAACGACCGTGCGACAAACACGAATCGTGATTTTTTTTTTAAATCCTATTTTTCGGCTTCACTGACCTCAGCTGACCTTGCAGCAGGACAGCGCCGTTATCCGCGTTTCGGACTCTCCGCGAAATTTCTGGAAAGTGGAAGATGATTCCTTTCCAATCCAGTGTCTTAATATTTGTCAACAAGAGGCATCCCTCGAACGGATCTTCACTGCGTGGGTGTTATTTGTTGGTTATTTATGGTAAAATCCAGTGTACAGCTGCACGCTCACGGACACAAGTGGAGTTTTGTTGCTTTATGCTTTAATTCGCCTGACGTGCTTAGAACATTACAAACACATGTGGCAGTTAAGTAAGACAGCAAGCTGGCAAAACGAGATGCTTCTTTTAAACACTTTGCACAGAGGACACACAGTCTTATTTTCCACAGTGGCGCAACTGTGGATCTGACGGTGACATCAGTTCTGCTGCTCATTGTGCATCTTTAAATAATGTAGTAATAGTGTGTCAGACTCCTTAAGACGGTGTTAATGGGAATTTCGCCTTTTATCATACTTGGTACGGAAAGGAAGCCCTTCCAGGACCCACGACGCAACTCGGAGGAGTCGTTTTCACCGAAGCAACGTGAACATAGCAGTTAATCCGAAATACGTGTGACAAGCATGTAGTTGTAGTTCACACTGAAACTCACTGACTTGGAACATCGTGATAAACTGTAACGTGCAGCCTACTTTAAAATGATGGCCGTTAATGTAATGTTAACGTTAAACTGATATGAATATAACGGCAACACTGCCGCGAGTCTGCAGCCTAGTCTCAGAAATGTATTCACATGCAGCGGCATATGTGGATATTGAGCAAACATGATGGAGGGGCAGCCAAGGCTGGTGAATATCTAAATGAGTCACTATTTTACTTAAGTACCTGCATATTTACACATTCTGAAGGTCAGCAAGATGGGACAGAGATGGAAAAGCCACTGGAGGGAGGTGCTGCGCTGTCCATCTGAGGTCACAGTGAAGCCTGAAGACTTGAGGAACGTCCTGCTTCTTCAAACCGGCGGCCCTCCGGGGCGTCTAGCAGGAACATTGCAATCAGTTTCCGCTTTCTGTTCGTGTGCAACGCGCTCTTGCCACAACTTACAGTTTATCTGCTGTGAAAGGACTTCTTTTTTTTCTCAAGGCTCTTGCCAACACTTTGCCAAAACAGCGTATGACTGAAACGTGAGCAAGATTGCAAAACCCAGCGTGGTGATGCAAAGCACCACGTCTTCAGTTCAGCTTTGCACGTATCGAACGGATCGTAAAGCCGCACGTGTCCACGCCGTCTTCACCTACTGTGCATCCTGACCATTTCAACACATCCATATGATGTCAATGTACAGATTATTTCATCATTTTCGCGATGCTTTTCAGCAGCACCACTTACCTGTTTATATAGCAGGAGACTTTCTTCTGGCACATCTCAGGATAGCTTCCTGGCTTAAGGGGAGCACAGCAGGAATTGAGGTTGCCCCCCCCCGCCCTGGCTAAACTTTGCAACTTTACTTAAAAAGCAGCAAATGATCACAACAAATCGAATCACTGAAACTGCATGGTGGCTCCAACCAACTCTGTGGTAAAAACTGAATTCATGTTTAACTTAGTTTGATGCCATCCAGTTTCACGTGCCATTGTACAGCGTGATTTTTTTAGCCCCGGCTAAAATTGTCCTTTAATCCAGACGGGTGGTTTTTGTCCAACTGAAGTCTGTTTTTTTGTCAGACATTTTCCAAACAAATGTACAAATATTTACCAGAGGAGCTACAAGGAAATTCCACCAAGGCTAATAGGAACCATGAGAATCTCATCCCATCGCACAAAAGCAGCTGAACGGCCCCACGTCACTGAGGAAAAGTAGTATCGCCCGTGATGCTCAGGAGCAGCAGCAGCACAGCCTACAAAACTACAGCACTGCGGAATGACACGTGTTCCAGTTGCAGGAACATTCCGGTTTAGATGTTTCTCTGACTGACACTGAAGGCCACGAAAAAGCACTTTGACTCTCTTTTAAGCCTCAGTTTGTTGCTTTTACGGGCAGCAGGAAAACCCTTTCAGTTGTGGCTCCAGCACTTGATGCTCGGCTATTTTAGACATCCTGAACTGGTGTAAAAACTGAATTTGTTCCAGATTTTAAAGGTGAAACGTGCCTTTTAACTTTTTGAGACATACCACATATATCATGCTAGCAGACAGGAAATCCTCTAGGCTCACATTTCGCAAGTCGTGCTTTATGACCTGTGATGTGTATTAATATAAAAATTGTAAGAATATTTGACATAATACGGATGTATCTATGTATCCATCTTACCTACATGACTTTTACTCTATTTCTTCACAGCAAAATACAAGCACCGCAAGTGCATAACAAAGCACCAAATATGCGACCAGAGAGCAATAATGGTACAAAAGCGGAGCAGGAACATCACTGTCAGCTCATCTTTCTTCATGATCTACCCAAAAACAAACATGTTTGTAATCAATTCAGCACAAACTAACCCGAGTACAGATATGTCCCATTACGAAAGTGTGACTTAGTTTAGCACCTTTTATGACTGTGTCGCTTTGGTGTGACTGACTGACTTCAGAGTTGCAACCATGCAAGCAGGTGGAATTTTTGCTAAGTTATTTCCGTGCATTTTGCACAAGACCATAAATCCTTCAGGGACCTGAAGTTACAACCTGTGGGATAAAAAATGTTAACTACCGTTTAAAACCTTCTTGTGTTTTAACTTCAGTTGAATGATGTTATACATGTGAAAAACTTTATCATTTATATGAAAGGCCCACTAAGTTCGAAAGAGAAGGCAATATCGTCATATATTTTTGTTATATTTAACAATAAGGGAAACAGCATCTCTTCTCATAGCCTGCCTGCCATAACACAAATATAGTGGTTATTTGAAATTCTCTATGTATAGTGACTATAAGCTTGCAAGTGCACAATAGGTTATGCTGCGTGTTTTATCAGTTCGTATCATTGTATCCCACTTGAGTTGAACGTGATCAGTAATCGATAACCGAGAACCAGCGCCAGTCCTCCTGCATGTCCTCCTCCTCCTCCCTCACTTTGCAGGAACACACAGCTGAGCCCTGATGTCTTCATTCTTATTTGACCTGATAGCTGACAGACTGACAGTCAAGAGTAAATACCGCATCTCCGACTCCGGCTGCCTATCGCGCTGTAGGCTGAAGGGCCCGGGTTCAAATCCCAGACATCCCTGATCGAGGTATCTTTCCCGGAACAAGCGTGTCCGTCCCGGCAGAGTGGATAATGGAGCTTTAGAGGCAGCTTTGGACCAAAGTCCTCCGCTAAGTTAGTTAATGAGAACAATGATGCGGACGCGCGCAAGTCGAGTCTCGCGGCCCCGGGGGGCACCGGCCAACCTGAGCTGTTCACCTGCGGAGGCGAAAGAGCCGGCGCTAGGACCCAGGGTGCGCGACGCTCCGCTTCGGCTTCTGCGGACTGAAACTGGCAATAAGGGAAGATCGCGGGGAGAAGCCCGAATTTTACCTTCGTTTTGTTCGACTTTGACGCGATTCTAGATCCTCCGGAAGGAGATCGGCGCCCCGATGCGACGCTCCCGGCTGAATAAGTGAAGACTAAGGGCGGCGGACAGCGGCGAGTGGTTAAGGTACGGCGGCTCGAGCCCAATTTCCATTAATAACAAAGGCGCTGCTGGCGACGGAGGGGCATTGAGGGGGCATTTCGCGACGTCAGGGGGCAATTCTCCAAGTCTTTAAACTTTTCACCGTATTTTTGCTGCTAAATACAATCGGCACTGAGGGCACATGCACGGCTTGTCTGCTTCGGCGATTTTTTCCAGCGCATAAAAGGAGACTTTTATTATCGGGCTCTTATGGATGTGGCTCCGCTGCACTTGAGACGGTCGTGGCGGAATTGAACATTTGTCACATTCATTTGGGAAACACAATAAAACAAGGTGAGAGGTACGTGTCCAACGCAAATTTGTGCGTGAAACGTGGAAACGCAACGCAGCCGCTCGCTACGGAATATTTTCTGGGGGGCGGAGGGGGGGGGGGTGTGCGGGTGGGGGGGGTCGCGTCCCGCGTTTCCCGGCGCTCCGTTTGCTTTGCGTCGCTCTTTTCCGTCGTGTCTATTATTCCTGGGCCGCTTTAAACAGTTTTCCTTCGGCCCGACACTGTAACTTAACAAATGGCACCGTTTCCTCGCCTTATAACTTCGGCTTTCATTCGGTTCCCTGCAGCCAGAAGCGAATCGTCATTTTTATACAAACATGTTTCGTCG
The DNA here is from genome assembly GCA_900497675.1 of Arapaima gigas. Taxonomy (NCBI): domain Eukaryota; kingdom Metazoa; phylum Chordata; class Actinopteri; order Osteoglossiformes; family Osteoglossidae; genus Arapaima; species Arapaima gigas. The sequence continues at coordinate 829,193 of UFQX01005300.1, read as the reverse complement.
GCTGTTGCTTAAACTTGCTGGATGTGGTGAAGCGGGGCGTTTGTCCAAGTTTAGGGACAGTCGCTCGCGGACGTTTTAGAAAATATAGAAATGACGAGCAGACTGGCACCTCTTGGTTTAAAAAAAAAAGGAAAAAGAAATGGTTATTATTGTTTTAATCTTTATTAAATGCACTCGGGCTAATTCCAACGCGCGGTCCACTGGAGCCCCAGGACGTTTCTGTCACGCGCCGCGATCGGGTCCACTCGGGTCACAACGAGTCAGTTTGGCCCCGGAGAGGCGATCGACCCCAACCCGGCGCCGACCACACCACGCCTACCCCAGGTCCGGCTCTCCTCCGGCTGCATGCGGGCTCCGCGGGGGTCTCCGAGGGGGGTGGGGACTCTGTAAAAACACACATCGCGGTCGGGCGTCGTGTTTCGGTCCTGGGTTATGTTTCCCTCAATGTGTGCGGCTGCAGACGGTCGCCGCCACGCTGGAATGATTAATACGTTTTATGTGACGCAAAGCCTCGATTCGCGGAGCCCACGCGCCCACGACGCCGTCACCTCTTCGCTTTCAGGACCCGGGGGAGGGGGGGTGTCCGAGGCCCTTTTCACTGCACTGTCCGCACGAGCGGCGACATCTGCGGGTCTTTATCAATAGCAACATTTAGTTTACCCCGAGAGGCGTGTTTTACACAAACACGTGCGATCGAACGTACCCCCTCCCCCCACTAAAAGTGCCACATTTGCCCCAACCGACGTACGGAGACCGTCACGTCTGTAACGTAGTTCGACTGGCCAATGAGACGCGTCGCTGCGCTGCGTTCTGCTCGGATTTTTCCGCTGTGATCATCTGAATGTAAATGGAACAGTTAATGGCGCCAGTGGGGACTTTTCTTCAAACGCGACCCAGAAGAACCGGTCCAGCCTGACCGCCCTTCGGTGGGCTGTGACCTTGGTGACCAGAGCCAACTGCGGACGCGACCCTGTGACCCCGAGCGATCCTGTGGGATACACGCAGGAAGATGACGAATGGTTAGGGCTCAAGGTCCCGGTTCGATACACCCCAGGTTCTCACCTGTATCGATGGGTTTACAGTTGAAAGGTTGCGTCTGTATTCACTGTAATGTGTCTTTGCCACCTGGGTCGGTTAATTCCGGAATAATAATTAAGAAATGTTTAACTATTGTCACCGCCCCCCCCCCCCCTCGCGGGGGTCCGGAGCCTATTCCGGAATCACTAGGCGCCAGGCTATGAAACTACACCCACATGGGACTCCAGTTCCACACACACATTATAGGTAATTGTCCTCTAGTGACCAGTTAACTTGAAACATATGTCTTTAGACTGTGGGAGGAAACCGGAGCAGCTGAAGGACCACCCCCCCCCACACACACATTCTCCACACTGAAAAACAGCCCAGCGAATCGGCTCCAAAACTTCTCCCTGAGTGCTTTGATTTTGTATGACGCTCTGTGGGTTTGGCTGAAAAACGTTGCTATTTTATTTTAAAACCCGACCGTAATGTAAAAACTGAACTTGTTTCATTCTTCTGCTGAAAGTCTATTTTTGCTTGAGCCAAAACATTTTCCTTTATCATAGACATCTAGTTGGCACAAAAATGTGTGAGGCGCCAGGAAACTTTTCCGTAACACTGCAGTGTTTGACTTTTTACCAAGTCAAACACCTGGACGGTTAAACGAAGCGCTTCGGGTTTAAAACGGTTCTAAAGGGTTCAAGCAGCAGCCTTTGCAGCGTTAATCTTATATTACTGGCAACCCGTAGAAAAGAATGAAAACTAATATAACTAAATTTTAATCTTGAAAGAACCGGATTCTGGCAATAGAAGTGAAAGCAATTACCAAATATGAAAACGGATTTAGATTATTATGTCGTTAATTATAAATTGGACTTTAGGTTTTCTGCTTCGCACATGTAGAATAATAACAGCAAACGGTTCGCTTTTCACGCGGATTTGCGGCTTTCAGCAGGATTAATATCTAAATAGCAAAGTTATTTGACTGTTAATATTCCAATAAGATAACAGAAACACAGTAAACTGGCTCAATGGAAAGGTCAGCGCCTGCTTTGAGATGTAAGTACTCAAATCGTTATTATATGTTCTAAATAAATATTCAGGGATGTAAATCCTGTCTTATTTATTAGCTTGTCGCGTCGTTGTTGTAAAATGAATAAAGTATTGACAGTCATGGGCTCACATTTAAAGTCAGAGCTGAAGAACAAAGAACTGTTTTAAACTAATTAAATAACAATAGATAAGAATATATGGAGACAAGAGCTATACAATCATTCATTTAAAAAAAACAAGAAAAAAACAGGAATTTGAATTAAAAAAGAATATATTTCCATTTACTGATTATCTGATATTATTGTTATTATTATTGATACTTATTTCTGAACACGTTAACACCAGCAACGGACTCCCAGGTATAGTTTATAGTTCATTAAACCAATCTCTTTCCGTGTTGCTGTGCTGTCTAAGGACATTTATTTTATGTCAGGCTTTAAATGAATCTTATGTCTGCAAACGGGTCCTCGGTGAGTTGTACATTTTGTAGCATGTTTTAATAATCACATTTTAATGATGGGTTATTATGTATACTGTACGTCGTAACACTGTTCTTATTATTATTACTCGTTATGATAACAAGACATTTTTTAAAGGGACTTATTTCTATTGCATTTTGCAATAGAACCGTTTAACCCCGACCCCTCAGATAAACGGCTGGAAGGTAGAGATTTACTACATTTTCTTATAAGGGTCTGAATGTTTTCACTCGCACAGGAAAATTAAGCCGCCTTGACAACTTGCTTGTAAAAATGTGAGGATATGATGTAAAATTTCATTGAACCAGTAGATATAAAAATCCCAGCTATAACGCGCTTCCCATAATAATCCGTTTTATTCTGAAAAGATGAATATTGTTTTCGAACGAGTACAAACGCCGTGTCTCCCCACGTCCCGTCTCCTCCTCGGCTCAGCTGTATAGCGCAGGACTCAACAATAAAACACAAGTTCGGCTACAGTTTGGGGGGGGGGGGTTATCTGGTTTTGTATCGGTCGTAATTTTTATTTTTTTTGTCTAAATCGTGCTTTATAATGTCACTTGCATCACCAGTGCGTTTTAGCTGCGTTATTGGTAGACTAGACGACACTACGCCTTAGTATTTGTTTTTAAGTTCTCTTCGCAAAGGTGGTGGCGCAGAGATGCTCAGTAAGTTAACTTGCTGAGGTGAACAAGAAGGGGGTCAACGGAGCACTTTTCTCTGAATGGTTTTTGTATTGTACGTGTGGTTCTGCGGTCGGCATTTAAGCACATTTTCGCGCGGTTCCGTCCACCTAAATTTGACTGGAGGAATGAGGTCCTCTGACATGTTTTATGTCGGCCTTGATATGCATAGCACTCTAGTCTCCTTTGAGAGTAAACTGTGGCACCGTCCGCGTGAGCTGTATTGGTTTAAAATCATTTGCATTAGTTAACATTTCTTTACACACAATTCGGGCGTCTCACTCGTGTTAATACCACTGCAACTCAAGCGACCTTTTTCGCTGCCTTGCCTTTAACTCCTCAAGACGACTTTGATTGTTCTGTTTTGACGGCACGGTTTGGTAACTTAAACATCCATCTTGCCTGATGCACATGTGATTTGTGAGATCCCGTGTTTTCTTTTTTATCCTTTATCTCTGTTTTCCGCTCGCCGCTACGGCTTCTTCACTTTAGCGCACCGCTGCGATCCCTTTTCCCCTCGAGCGGTTAAGGCCCGCACTGAATGTTGGGATTTGTAGTTGCTCGCCCTCCTGTCTTTCGTCCAGCGTGGGAAAGGGCGGCGATAACGAAAGACTACAAATCCCAAAAGAGGCTGAATCCACCGCTCTCCGAGACGGCGATACAGTACGGACTGCCTCGACAAAACCCCCCCTGGACTTTAGGAACCGAATTCGCGGGGAAGATTATTAAACTCCAGCGGACGACAACGACCGGCACCGAATTCACTCGCTTTTGTATGTGATTTTCTAACGCGCTCGCGGCGGGCAAAACTGCCATTTTAACATCCACAAATTGCCATTGCTTGCTAGCCACATTTTATTTCCCGAATATTTCAGCGTCGGTAGGTTTGCTGTTAAAACTGTTTATATTTGGGGGGGAGGGGTTCGAGGTCTCAGCAGGCGTGGGAAACTGATGTTTCGGTGTTTGCACCGGCAGGTGGGAGCTTCGGAAATGTCTTATTTCGCGTCAGAATGTGGGGAAACGCGCTGCCCTCACGTGTCCTCGTGTCCTCGCGCCGCAGGGAGGCGTCCCGCCAGATGCTTTAGAAGGGAGAGGGTGTGTGTGTGTGTGTGTGTGTGTGTGTGTGTGTGTGTGTGTGTGTGTGTGTGTGGGGGTCTCGCTCAAAAGTGTTTTACCCCCCCACCTTCCGTCCGGGACCCGTGTTTAATGTTGCTATTTGACCACGGTTTGCGGAGCCGCTGTTCTGCAGAGTCGACGGGTTGCGCAGATGATCCGCTTTTAACCGCAGTTTAGCGCTTCTACTTTAAATAGAGTCAAAATTCCAACCAGACCAACACGTGAGCGGAGCGCGTGTTTAAACTGTACTTGCTGTAGGTGAACTTTGGAGATGGTTGTTGTGCAGAAGTGCACCGGCAAGCCGGTTAAGCGCACTGTACAAATATATTTAGTATTAATGGGAGGCAGTTGAGCAGGCGATTCAGTTCAGGTTTTAATGCGTCTTCAATTTGTGTCCAATTTAACTGGAAATGGGGAAAATCGGGTTCCATTAGTACGACTGTTTTTTTTTTTAGTTTTCATAAATATGCAAGAATAAGTTAGTGTTTATCGCTTACGTGCTTGTGAGGTTTGATCTGTGGTTATTTTTAATTACTCGATGGCTTTAGGTCAGGAAACCAAATTCCAGTTCCTAAGTTAACCCGTAAATAAATAACATCCTCTTTCATAATGAGTTTACATTTTTTAAGCACAGTTAGTTTTGCCTGGTGATGGGAGTGATAATTTGCTCTCATCTACCTCCTTCTGTGACCATGTCATTCAAGAAAACTAGATCTGGCCTCAGTTTGAACATTTCTGTAAGCGCTGGCCTGCACGATGAGTGTGTGTGTTTGTCAATAACCTGTAAAGGAAAATTGAAACTCAAGTTAAGGAGTATTTTTGTCTTTGAGTTGAACGCCGCGTACGAGAACTATAACTCGGCCCTCTCCTGATCTCGAGCAGCTCGCTGCTGTCCCCTCAGCCTGGTGGCACCTTGCCCTCTGTTCCTTGCCGTGCTCCTGACACACACCCGGTGAGAGAGGTCGCGCGGGGGTCACGTGAACACAGGGGTTCAAATGCACAGGACTTTGTAAATGACAGGTTTACTTTTGCATTGTTTATTATGCATTGAAACATTGGTCCTCATAACTCTGAGGGGGGTTTCGGAGGTTCTGAGCCTGTACCGAAAGCAGCGGGTGCAAAGTCATAAAACTGGCACTAGATGGGACGCCAGTCCATCACAGGGTGATGTAATTGGTGGCTACCGTTTAATATATTCACACACGCACACACACACCCATCCATTCATCCAGTATCCGCCACAGCTCAGCCTACCTTAGGATCACGGTGGTCTAAAACCTCTCCCAGTTTCATTGTGTGCCAGGCTATGAAACTACACCCTAGATGGGCTGATGTCTTATATTACATTATTTTTCTAATGCTTTAGCTTTGTTTTTTTTTAAATAAGGTATTTATAGGGATGTAAAGTTATTGTTTAGCTAGGGATCTTCAGCATTATAAGTGCAATACAGTCATGATTTCATCTAGAACCTAAGAAAACAGCCTGCGGTGCTTCATAAATTTGTTGTTGTAGGTCATAAACTGTGTGTCATGTGAGATGAATGATGAAATCAAATGGTAACTTTAATTGGACTGTCTGCACTTTGAAACAAACAGACATCTAAGCACAACTTTTGAAGTTTAGCTACTTCATTCTGGAACTGAAACATACACAGAAAGGATGCTTGTTATGCACAGGAAAGTGCTGTTTAGTTTAAAATCTTTTGAACAATCTTTGTTTCTTTTGTGCTTCTGTCATTTTCTTAATATTTAGTGGAGGATTCCTCTAATCATATTTTCACACACACACACACACACACACACACAAACTGGTAGTTGAAGAAACAGATTGAAGGACCCTAATTTTGATCATAACATATTCACAGCTGCCAGTAATGAGTAATGTGTGCTAGTTTAGTCAGGGGTAGCCAGCATAGGTCCAGTATCATTTGGCCAGTAGAGTCGTGAATATGTCATTCACTGTCTATGACCGAGAATCATGTTGTGGAACAAAATTGACTTCTCTCTGCTGGAGAAGGTGGGACAGTGAGCAAGAATTTCTCCCTTGGTGCTCATTGCATCCTTAGTCAATCTGTCAGCTACCTGCCAGTTGCTGGTTACTAGTGCTGAGAGACGGTTTGCACGTCCAACCCATGCTTAGCCCTCCTGCACGAGTCTTCGTCACTTGAATGAAAATAAAGGCCTAGTTAGGAACGTGAACCGGAGCTTCGCACATCATTTGTCCTCTGCCTCCTCGAGGACTTGGGTGACAGATGGTGGAGAAAAGTGACAAAATGTTTTTAATTGGCATTGATGTACTTCAGCACCTGCACATCTTCCCGCTAACCTACAGTGCTGCAATGTTTTCTTCAACAGTGGAGCGTCATGCACTGAGGCAAATCCCTCTGCCGTGGACCCGGCTAGCAACATCTCGGAACGAACGTTGTATTAGCAGTTCTCATATGCAGGTAACCTTTTTTCTCTTTATGACATCTGGAGATCAGATGTATTGCTCCAAAGGTTTACTGGAAGAACTGAATTTTTAAAATGTTTACAGTGTTTAGAAATTAAAATAGCCCCTGGTGAAGAATGAAAGATTTCTAGAGTAAACGGCATCACCTTTAGCCCAAAAAAACAGCTGTACAGTTGAGATAAAAGTATGAGAACTTAAATGATTTTTACACCACCTCCTCTAAACAGACCCAGGTACACCTTGAGGAACAGTTTTACCCGAGCTGATAATGCATTACATTGGCAATACTTCTGCATGGAATTTCTTCTTTTGCTGTTAACCAGGGGAACTGCATTCTGCAGTGAGCAGAGAATTGAGGAAGGAGAAGATTATGGTGGGGAATCTTCCATCTCAAACCTTACCACCAGAACTCGCTGCAGATGTTCCCTTTGACCAGAAGCAAAGCGCCACAGCAGATCTGAAGAACCTGCTGTCTGTACAAGTTGGCTGCTTGAAAAGCTGTCTTGAAGCCCCTGTCACTCACCCATATGACAACGCAACCTTGTTAAGCTCCACCTTTGGGACCACTGCTTTGCAGGAGAAGGCAAATGTCTCTAAAAATGTTAATGGCGATGGGCCTTTGAACCAGGATCTTGCAAACCCTACCAAAAAGACATATACGCAGACTCAAGCTGTGACAAGTCTTTCCCCCGCTCTTCAGAACGCTTCACATTTGAAACTAGGCCAACCCATAGCGTTCCTCGTTCCTTCTAACGTCGCGTCTCCTGTGGGAAAATTTGCTGTTCCCAGTTTGGGGCAGGTTGCTGGTTTAAGTACTGACTGTCACACCCGAGACACAAGTTCCACGATGTCTACAAAGTTTCGGCCGTATCCTTATCACCTCTCCATAGGCAGAGCCCTGGGACCCGAGACGGAGCTCTCTACGGCAGCACTGAAGCCCACTTGTGGCACTGCGTCTAGCGACAAGAGCTTCAAAACCAGGAAAGAGCACACTTTGACCCAGGATTCTTTGCCCTCACCCGCAGGCCCTTTCCCATTAAAGCAGTCTACACTGGACTCTGTCCCTGTGCTCCCACTCACATTTGCTCTCTCCACCCATACTTGCTCAACTCAGGCCAGCATTAATGCGCAGAGCAGGTTGCTGAGTGAAATGGAGACATGTCCCTCAACAGACGTGCCTTGCAGTGTTGACAGTGCATCACTGACATATGCGAGGCTGAAGTCGATGAGCAGCACAGAGGAGCATCCTGTTGTGTGCCCTGGTGAGGGAAGAGACATGCCCCTCGACTTGTCTTCAAAGTCAAAGCGACAGAAAGCTGTCCCTGAACCTCAAAAAACGTTATTGTCAGATCCTCATCTGGAATCTGGGCAGAATGATGGTGTGGCTTCCAAGAAGAATCATCAAGCACAGGCTAACATTGCACCAACTGTTCCTTATGCAATCCTTCTAGACACCATGAGAAACGGTGCTCCTCCAAAGAATTGCGGTACCTTATTCAACCATCAGGTCTTGGAACCGGCTACATCTTATGCTAAAATTTCACTGAATGGCTCCATAAACCTTCCAGGGACCTACGTAGGTGTTGCTAATCCCGTATTAGCTTCCACACTTTGCAGCAAACATGGAAAAAATGCAGCACTTGTAGATGATCTTCAGAGTTTGCCCAAACCAGAAGCTATATCTGTTATAGACCAAGGGGATCAATTGGTCTCAAAAGGGAAGAAAGGACAACCTGTCACCAGGAATGGACAGAAATGTCAGTCTAAGCATTTAAGTAGTACCCAGAAGAATGTGGATGCTGGTCAACCCAAAGATGCCATTCCTAGTGTTCATAGCAGGCACTCTCATTGTAAAATTGGTGGCAAGAAAGCAGTTGTACCACATTCTCCTAAAGCCAACCGAACAGCTCCTCTTCCCAGTTTGGCAGCTTCAGTTCAAAGGAAAGCCACTGAAAGGTCTCCACTCCTGTGGACAAGTGCTAATTGTCAGGACAGACTTCATATCGCACCCAAGATGGTGGAGGAAAAGCAGGAAACCTCAAAGTGGCACCTTTCTAGTCCTATGCCTCCTGTCAAGCAAGGAGCCCCAAAAATGTCCAGTCACATTATCCAAGCATGCTGTAATCCAGCATCATTAGATCCAGAAAAGCTTTCAACAGAATTCTTGCCTGGTGGACTCACAGAAAGTCCAACCTGGCCGACTCGAGAGGATACAGCTTTTTCATCTCAAAGAAAAAGGGATGTAAAGTTGAAGAGGAGTTCCCCTTGTGGGATGCCGAGCGGTGCAGTCAGGGCTGCTGCAGAGCTGAGTGGCAAAGCTGTTGAGAAATATGCTAACCAAGAAGAGGTCACAGAAGGTGGAGAGCAAGACCCACAAAATTCAGCACCTGTCCACAGCCTGGTGCCTGGTGACTGTGGTCAGAACAGAGGTAAGGCGAAAAGAAAAACGCAGTCAGGCTTTGAGTCCGGGGATTTAATGACGGATGAGCAGACCTCTCCACATGTGAAGTTGGCCGGAGTTGCTTTCTCCATACTCGCGAGCAAGAGTACAGATGTCCGCGAAGCGAAGGAGGGCTCCACCGCGGCGAATGCAGCCCTAAAAACGGCCCGTCACGGCAAGCAGAGTAAAATGCAGGAGCATCCTCTGGGAACATCCATCAAAAGATATCAGCAGGAGATCCCTGTGAACAAGAGGAAGCAAGAGGCCAAGAAAGTAAGAGCAAATCAAGGTTCTTTTTATCTATCTCCCTTGGAGGCATTCAAGTGAATACAGTTATAGTAAAAGTAATAAAATGTCATAATTCGAGCACATAAGCTTTTGTAATGCAAACACAAAATATTTTTGATGTGTTTTATTATCTGTCAAAGTAATCTGCGATATCTATCAAAAAGGCTCTTTTCAACTGTTCATTTCTGATGTTACTGAACCCAAACTAGAAGGAGTTCTGTAGGTACTTTGATCCAATGTGAGCTGATGGTGCTGTGTGTGCTCCAGCCGGACATGCAGCTCGGACCCCCCGTGGAGCCCAGGCAGCCAGCGGTCCAGGAGCAGCGGAGGCCTCTTAAGGGGAGGGGCAGCGTATCTGCGGAGGAGCTCTCCCTCAGCAGAGCAGGTAACTCTCACCCGTGTGTTTAAGTCCAAGGCGTCTGATGGCTTGCAGCCAAATAATCTTACACGCTTTTCCAAGAACGGCGTTGTTGTGATGGAACGGGGTTCTCACTGGCGGACTCTCGTGTCCCACAGGTGATGGGAGCAGCTGCCCCTCAGCACCACTGACCATAAGGGATGTGAGTGAGAGGCTCAGTGGGCTCACCGCAGAGATCCGTTCCTCGGAGCGTGGCCCCCCCAGGACAAAGAGGGGATGGAGACGAGCGGAAGGAACGGAGCGGGGCAGTCGTGACTCTTTTGCAACCTCGCCCTCTGCCCTGCCCCCACCTCCCCGACGGCCAAGAGGCAGGCCGCGCTCGACCCCCCGCCCCGGTGATACCCAGCACACACCGGTGGTGTCAGGGCGCAGCTTGGAGTGTCACTCAGGGATGGACAAGAAAAGAAAACGCCGCAAGAACAGGAGGTACCAGAGTGGAGAGTACGTCATGGAGCGGCATGTGAGCGCAGAGGAGACTGTGAGAAAATGCGTGACCACCCGGCGAGCTGCTCGAGAAGAAGCAGGTATGAAGTGTCAGGAAGTGAATTGGGGTCAGAGATGGACGCACCTGTGTCGCCTGTACACTTACCTGTGCGTTTATACCCGGGACCTTTCATTCTGCTGTTGTAGGGATGTAGATGGCAGCAGGCAGTGTGGTGGTGAGCACAACTTTCAGCTCCCACTGTGTTTCCCTTGTGCCCTCGATTGCTACTTAATCTGCAGCAAGAATTCCAGCCGTGTACGCGGGTAATTCGGCATTCAGCGTTCACACTATTGTCATTCTGCCTTATACGCATGAACAAGAGAACGAACTATAGTTTCTCCTGGACGGCAGTGACCCTAAGCAGACAGCATAACAGCACGGGACGAGACAGACAGAATGAGGTAGTTGGTAGAATGCGCAAATAAATAGGTAAGAAAATAACAAGTACTTTGATAAATTAGTGATATTTATAGTAGTACATGCCGCAGGGCAAACGGACAGTAGTGGTGGTGATGATAGAGTGTCGGTGGTCGGTGGTGGTGGCGAAGATCAGTCCACATGCGGTCCGCAATTCAGAAGTTTGACACCGTGGGGAAAAAGTTGTTCCTGATCGTGTTGCTTTTGGCTCACAAGCTGCAAAAGCGTCGTGCAGACAGCAGCGGAGAAGGTGAGTTGGGTCTGTGCTGATGCTGTGAGCTCTGCTGACATACCTCTTGTTGTAGGTGGTCTGGAAGGCATGTACTGAGGTCCTGGTGATGGCCTGGGCTTCACTGTACTGAACTCCCCAGTCAGAGGCTATTTCATCAAGCGGGATGTGTTGTGTACTGTGTCTCTTCAGTTCAGAAGATGGGAGGGACGTACCCGCGTCTTCGGACAACGCTGCCAGGCAGATGTGCCAGTCCTGATGGCTACCCTCTCCTCACACACTGTGGGTCCACACGGCGCCAGGACCCACCCACTCCCGAGCCCACAGACAAGCCGTCAGGGAAGAGGAAGTTCAAAAGCAAGCACTTAAGCGACAAGGAGCAGGAGAAGGTAGGGAGGTTCTGAAGGACTGTGGGTTGGGTTGAACAGAACCACGCCGGCAACTCTTGCTGTAAAAGAAAACACAGTGTGACTCTACTTGGCCATTGCATGTCACTGATGGGTAGATTGAATTTTGCTAAGCTGCTGCATACACACTTCTGTTTCCCTTACACCCTGCAATCTGTGCTACAGCCCAACACCAGATGTGGTCCCTTGGGAAAACGGATCACTTCCCTCACCACCGACGTCAGCGGCATCCCGCCGAAGAGGCCATCGTCCCCGACTTCCGTCAGCACCCCCGCTGCAGGAAGGAGAGGGACCCCCCGTAAGAGGGGGGCTGCAGAGTTGACACTTGGCCGGCCAATTCCGCCGGAGGTGCGGCGGCTGATAGTCAACAAGAATGCCGGGGAGACCCTGCTTCAGAGAGCAGCCAGACTGGGTTACCAGGTATCGGTCCGTCCAACACCACCTGCCTGGTTTCCCAGGTACATGCTGACTTGGGCATGCCCTCACTGGGGAACTCCAGTGGCATTTTGTGGAACTTTGTGGGACGCTGCAACTTCACTGCATTGTTTTAACTTCCTTGCACTGGCTCCGCCCCCTGGCACCCACAGGAGGTGGTCCTCTACTGCCTCGAGAGGGACGTGCGGGAAGTGAATCGCCGTGACAATGCTGGCTACACGGCCCTCCATGAGGCCAGCGCCCAGGGCTGGGTTGCCATCGTCAGTCTGCTCCTGGGTCACGGCGCGGACGTCAACTGCAGCGCCCAGGACGGCACGAGGTGAGTGTGGCAGAAGCCTTGCTGGACACCCCTTATCGAGCCTGAGCTGTGCGAGTGACGCGTTTTTGTGCGCGTAATTTCATCTTTCAGGCCAATCCATGATGCAGTAGCCAGCGACAATCTGACTGTGGTGTGGATGCTGCTGAGCCACGGGGCCGATCCCACCCTGGCCACATACTCCGGACAGACTGCCCTTAAACTGGCAAAAAGCGACAGCATGAAGACCTTCCTCACAGGTAACGGCGTCTGCAACACAAGCGCTCCATTGTCATCTTATATACAATACTCGGTATGATAAGTGCTGTTTTTTTTAACAGTTAATAAATAGCCAGTGTGATAATGTCTGTGTTTCAGAATACTGTGCAGATCTGGAGGGACGCTCTGACAAAGACCCCGACCTGCACTGGGATTTCTACAGCAGTCTGGTGTTTGGTTAGTCTTTTCTGGAGATGAAAACACTCTGATAACTGTTGCAGTAGGTGGCGAATGTGTTTCAGAACCTGACCTACTAGGATTAGACTCATAATGGTCCTTCTTGCTCGTCTGGTAAAGGTACTAATGTCTGTGTGTGTGAAGACGGATACACTGGAAAGTGTGTGTGTGTGTGTGTGTGTGTGTGTGGCCAGTCTGTGATGGGCTGATGTTCTGTCCATGGTGTGCAGTACCTTATGCCCAGTGGTCCTGGGATTAGGCTCCGGACCACTGCGACCCTGATCAGGACAGGATTAAGGATTATACCCAGTTATCGTGAATTATTATACACAATTATACTTAACACATTTTCTTTGTACACTTTTTCTGGCGGTTCCCACGTTCAACTTAATAGTTTCTGTTTTTGTTGCTGTTTTGTCAAAATTTAAGGAGTGATATTTAGTGCTATGTTTTTGCTCATATTTTAACCCTTGCTTTTTATTACTTCTCAAAGCGCTGCAAGAAGCTGCTTTTGAAGGCACTATATAAAAGGATATAATAGTAACTATAGAAATAATAATTAAAATACCATTTGAGATTTATCTCTAAATATTCCTCACCTTGCATAACTGGATATAAAAATCTTTGCTTTCCAGATATTCGCAGCGAGAGCCGCGTTCAACAGGGTCACCTGTTGGTCCAAATTTGGACCAGCGGTCATAACGTCGCCGTGTTTGGGAGCCTCCGCTAGAGGGCGCGCTAGGCCCACCGAGGCCGCGCGGAGGGAAACGCTGGCGGTCGCGAAGTTGCGGATTCTTCTCGGGGTCGTTTTCCAGGACGTGATTCTCGCGATCGCTGCCGCCATTTAACCTTCATCGCTGCTTTTTTTTCAGAAACAGAAGAGAAGGAATGCTGGGACTTTCTGCTTTCTGCGCCGGAGGAGAGCAAGCCGGACAGGGACCCGGCGTTGGAAGAAGAGGAGATGGACGCGGAGGACAGTTTCCTGTTTGAGTTCTCAGAGGAGCCCCACATACCCTGCTACCACGTCCAGGTGTCCCTCTCCCAGGGGTGAGTGAGTGGGCTGCTACGGAGGCCAGTAAATAATAGTCCCGAACACGCCGACGGCTCCGTGTTACGGTCCTGCCCCACATCCTTCTCACTGGAGAAACGCCACACGTTAAAGAGGTATTTTAAAACTTGAGATGGAATATAATTGTTCTTTTTGCAGCTACTGTAACTGGTTCCTCCTGTCGGACGTCCTGCGGAGGCTGAAGACGTCGGCGCGGATATTCCAGGCACGGTACCCGCACTTCGAGGTGGTTGGCGTGGCGCGCAGTGAGCTCCGCCAGCAGGTGTCCTTGAGCCAGATGGCGGCGCCGCCGGAGGAGCTCCTCTGGGAGGGTGACGGTAACGGTGACAGCCCCGTGCAGCTGGTGCGCTGTATCCCGGCCCTGCAGAGGCTGCTCGGCTCGTCGGTGCACCGCCTCGCCTGGGACCAGCTGTCGGACGCGGTCAGGTCCGACTCGCGGTAGCATCCCCCCAGCAGGGCTCCCACGTCCCCCAGAGAGCGTCCCTTCAACCTCCTGGTGCTCCATCAAACCTGAACGAACAGCCTCACAAGCACCACAGAGTGCACGTCCCACCTGGCAGCTGCGTGTTCCGGACCGGACGCCCCATGGGGTGGTCGTCCTTCAGTGGACACTGTGGGCCATGCAGCTCAGAGCTCAACTGTCAGGTTTCACATTTTTCAAAGCTCTCAACGTCCGGCAAATTTTTCGAGCGTTTTTTTATATGCACATAAGGAGCTATTTATTCAGGATCAGCATAACTGAACTTTTACATCAAGGTGAAGGATTAATTTTGCTTTGCAGCTGTTTTATTTCAAAAGACGTTTTGAACTTGTCAAAGTGGCATCGCTGGACTGTGCCGTGCAGACGGGAGGATATTCCCCCTGCTCGAGTGGGGGGGGCAGCTGCCCCCGGTCCCCCAGAGACCTCCCGCACTCTCGTCCCCGAGTCTGCATAAATACTGCTCAATGCTGCCATTCAACCTGCACCCAGTATTGTTCCTGTTCCTTTATATTTACCCACAAGTCCTGCAGTTCATTCCTCACACAAGCTGGACTGTTTGGTCTACTTTGACAGATTTATTCTGAAGATAAAAACCTGATCATTGAGGTTTCTTTTCTCAAACTGTGTTGCTTTTTCAGCAACCTGCTTTGCTACAGAGTCTCACTGCAGCTGATCTCCTCCAGCAAAGTGAAGGATTTCTCTCGTTTTGGCGGCAGGTTCTCAGGCTGCGTCACGTCTGCTCTGCGTTTTCCACCGACGTCGCGCGTTCTGCTTCAACACCTCCGTGTCTGATTTTGTGCCCAGGCAGCATTTTTTTTTTCTGCAAACACGGGGGTCAGCGTTGTCTCACGTACGTACCTACAGCACAGGTGTAACAAGCATGACCCCCCCCCCCCCCCCCCCCCCCCCCCCCCCCCCCCCCCCCCCCCCCCCCCCCCCCCCCNGCCCCCCCCCCCCCCCCCCAGGAGACCCCCAGGGAGCCTGAGTTCAAACCCCATCTCGGTCATTTAGCTGCTCCTCATATTTATTTATACTGTTTGATTTGTCCTCCTGCTTCGATTAATAAACTGTATAATTTAATATATTTTACATATTTCACAGTTTATTTAAAAATATCATTTTCGATGGTTGGTGCTCTGTTGGAAGTATTGTATAATTATTCATTTATATTTTCAAAATGAGTGCTTTGTTTTTTTTTTTTTTTTTAAATACGCCAGGGTACAGTTTTATTGTACTGGTGCTGTGCTAGATTTTGTTTGACAATCAATGCAATTTTTTTGTTTGAAGTTCAAACCAATAAATGAAATTTGAAACGACAAAACGGAGGAACACAGGTGGGAGTCCGTCTGACCCGCTTTGCCCTGACGATGGTCACAGAAACGGCCACGCGGGCCACAGTTAGAAGATCAGTAGGAATCACAAGACGCCTCGTGTTGTGTTTTCTGTGCGTTTGTTTCGTTCGCAGCTTAACAAAAGCCTGTTGTTGTTGTTTTCCCCGAGCGCCTCGTTCGGCACGCACACGGCTCCCTTTCCCACCCTGCGCTTCATCCCCGCAGACGCCCTGCGTCTCTCGGCCCTCGACGGAACACCGAAAGGTAGAAAATATGTGTTCCACCTTAAACATGTACTATGCAAATGAGCAGATGTGATTCCCGCCCACTAAGTGAGAGAGTGCGAGTTGCTTAAAGTAGCAGAACACTCCTAAATACAATAAAGGAAAGAAGAAGAACTTGTCCAGATGTTGAACACAGAGCTCAGTCCCGGACGGGTCTCTTCGCCCCCCCCCCCAACCCGTAATGTTCGTGGCGGCACAGCAGGTAGCACTGGTGCCCTGTGCTCCTGGCAGCCTGCGTGTTCTTCCCATGTCCTCAGGGTTTCTTCCCCCCCCCCATCCAAAGGCGTGTCTGGCTTTTTGGGTACCAGTCAGTGCTCACCTGGGCCCGGTGGCCACCGGAGGGCGCTTTCACTCAAATTCCCACTGGCGAGGGGCAGAGAACCTGCTTCCCGGCTCCGTGCTAACATGACGCGTAACACTGCGCACAGCAGATGTGATTTTATTACAGTTCAAAGTTGCGTGTTGACAGTGCGGGTACAGTAAATAACCGAAGTGCGACACCGAGCAAAATGGATCAGCGGTGAAGAATAAAATGGTTTTTGTCTGAAGAGACACAGAGCTGCCAGGGAGGGGAAGGTGAAGATGTTTCTGCTCCCTGGTCTTCACTGCGCTGCTCATTCAGTAAATGACGCGATTTAAACGCCATTAAAGGGCTGAGGAGCACGAAGGGAATATAGAGTCATTTATCGGATAACGAAAAATGAACTGCACACTTTCGTCGGGGTTTTACTCAGTGAGTAAATACGCAGCGTAAACCAATTTGTACAGCTGCCCTGAATTACTGCCTGTTGCCAACATTTACATACAAGTCAGAAATATTGTTTGTTTTAGACAAAAGTTCCATGTCTTCTAAGAATCATTTACCTGGGCGTACCGAGGCACTGTGGGAAAAGGGGGACTCGGGGGGGCTCCAGCGCCCGGTGCCCTCGCCAGACCCCCACTGATGTGACCTGCGTCTGGTGCACAACATCAGCCTGGAAGAACCTCATTGGCCCCCAGCGTGGAGCACCAGGCTGAAGGCTCCGTCCGATTGGGCGAGACTCGAGGCGTGTGGGCCGAGCCCCTCCCCTCAGAGCTAAAGGTTACTGCAGGTCAGTGGCGGTGGCACAGGAACGCTGAGATTTACACCCCCAGCGAAGAGCAGCGCTGAGTCGGGAGCTTTTTAAAGTGCTGCTTTGTCATCAGAGCCGCAGCCGCTGAAACCCTTCAAAGACACTGTGTTGAAAGAAAAGAGCTGCGCTTATAATATTATCACTGTTAGTGAATCTTCCAACAGTCACGCGCCGTCCGTTTTCTCCCGATCAAACTTGTTCCTCGTCCGAAACGACTGGCGCTGCTTCCTGGTGCCGGTTCTGCACAGAGAACAGCAGCTGCGCTCGGGGGGTCGGGGTCCAGCTTCCGGTTTCAGAGCCCAACCCCACCAAGGCACGCACACACACACACACACACACACACAGAGCTGAGGGTTCAGCTTCGACATTAATTTTGTGCACCGAGAATCACTGACAGCCCGACTTCTGCCATTCGGACGTCGCTTTACTGACACCGATTTGTGTTTACGGAGTTTCCTTGCTTGTCATCATTTCCCCCCAGGTTTTATTTTGCTCGGGTTTGTTGAGCAGGTTAAAGCCTCACACACTGACCATCCAGTAATGGATCTGTGCTGAGAGACATACCAGCCGCATTTTTAAATCACTACGCAGAACAAAAAGTGTGTAAATAAAGGAGGCAAAGAGCCAACAAGCACATTTCCCCCGACACGCTGTGCTCTGCCTGCATTTATATGATGCTTTTTTACTGTCTGCACAAGTTTTCCAAAAAATGTTTTCTTAGGACAGTGGCCTGAGTTGACCCCTGTGGGTAAAGTACATTTTATCACTTGGTTTCACAAGTAGACACTTGCAGCAGAGCCCAGAACTGAGGCCAGAGGCATCTTGGGTCCAGAGGGAAAGAAAACGGTGAACAAAACAGGCATCAGAAACTGGAAGTTCTCCGTCGTCCTTCTCTTTCGAAACGGTGCTTCCAGTGACCGCCGCGCCTGGATCTGGGCCACACGGTTATGCAAGCGCCTTATTTCGAATGCAAGTAGAGGAAACCTTTGGACATTTTGGCAACTTCGCGTTTTCAGTCCAGAAACTTCCTTTTCAGGCAAATCCTATTCATGCGGAAGAGGCCTGAAAGGACCAGTGTTGCCTTCGGAGATGTTTCACCTGGGCGGTTTGCGCCGTTCTCACGTCGCCCGAGGATCAGCGTCGCCTCGGACCCTTAGGCAGCCCCTCCTTTCACAGGCCTTCGTTCTTATAACAGTATTTTGGATCTTGGGCAAGTTTGAACTGCACAAGGACAAGATGGTTCAAGCTACAGACCTGGAATTTGCCCCACAGGGTTTTCTCACCCTAAGTGAGGCTTTCATGTAGTTAAACTCCAAGAAAAAGCCTCTAAAATTCGACATAGCTTAGGGGAACGGGAGCAGTGACGTCACACGCAGAGCGTGCATACATCACTCTGGCGGATTTCCGTCCTCACGGCACACACACACACTCACTGACACGCACAGAAACGTACTAAATTCACNGCAGTGACGTCACACGCAGAGCGTGCATACATCACTCTGGCGGATTTCCGTCCTCACGGCACACACACACACTCACACACACTCACTGACACGCACAGAAACGTACTAAATTCACCCAGTTTAATGGTTAACAGGTGATATGTCATTTTTTGCAGCACTAAATACCACCCCTTTATGGTTGTTTTTGGTTTGGGGATAAATAATGAGTTATTACTGTTTACCTGTCCACACCTTTCTGACCCGGGCAGCACTGAGACACTCAGCCAGTGGAAATAGAAGGTTAAAGTAAAAAGAGTATAAAACAGTTCACACCTCTGCTGTGATGTAACCTGTTGCTGGAAGGGCAGCGATGGAAGCGCTTTAGTGTAACCGGGCTTCTCCTCCAGGACGTTCAGTGAGCGACGTTATTCGACTCCTTTCATTAATAGTCTATTGCAGGACGGCTGCGAGGCATAAAGCTCCGTCACCTCGCGGCCCGTCTAAATTTACTTTATTCCTAGTATTACCGCGGTGGCCGCTATGTCTGACTGACCTTAGATCAGCTAAAAATAGCTAGAAGAGGCGGCGGATGACTTCGCTGGGCCTCTGTTAGCTCCGCAGTACAAACACAGCAACCGGGTCCAGCGGTCAGAGACCACAGGCTGGGGATTCGCCCACCGTATCGGCTCGTTTCTGGCCTTTGCTCGGTTCGCCACCTAAGACCAGCGTTACCCATTTTATATCATCTGACTCTTTCAGATCTGTTCTGTGTTCAGAACTTTATTCGTTTTTGTACTCTTTTCAAATTAATAGTGGATAAACATTTCGGAAACTATATTTCATTCCCCAAATCAGTTGGGTTTGTCAGCCAGTTACTTATAGCTCATAATATAAATGACTTTTCTGGTCTTTGTTGAAGGTTTATTGAGGTTGAGCCCTAAACTTACACTGAATGCCATATGTGGGACTGGAACCTGCAAAGTTCTGGCTGCACGTGCAGCATCTTCACTGCCAACCAAATCACTGCCCACACTGATGTGAAGTGAATGTCGTTCGCTGGTAGTGAGCTGGTTGTCTGGGTTTTGGTGGTTCCAGTCCAGTCGTGGTGGTGAGACGGTCATGGAGGCTGAAGGACGAGTTGAGCAGTGATAGTAGTGAAGCCTCCTGCCAAGGTTGTGTTGTTGTGTGTCGCTGTGTGTCACAGTGTTATTGTGTTTTATTGTGTGTCTCTGTGTGTCACAGTGTGTTATTGTGTTTTATTGTGTCGCTGTGTGTCTCTGTGTGTCGCTGTGTGTCACAGTGTGTAATTGTGTTTTATTGTGTGTCTCTGTGTGTCTCTGTGTGTCACAGTGTGTTATTGTGTTTTGTTGTGTGTTATTGTGTGTTGCCATGTGTCGCCGTGTGTCGCTGTGTGTTATTGTGCATCTCTGTGTGTCGCTGTGTGTCACAGTGTGTTATTGTGTTTTATTGTGTGTCGCTGTGTCTCTGTGTGTCACTGTGTGTTATTGTGTTTTGTTGTGTGTTATTGTGCGTCACTGTGTGTCTCTGTATGTCAGTGTGTTATTGTGTTTTGTTGTGCGTCGCTGTGTGTCTCTGTGTGTCGCTGTGTGTCTCTTTTTATTGTTGTGTGTCACTGTGTGTCTCTGTGTCACTGTGTGTCACAGTGTGTTATTGTGTTTTATTGTGTGTCGCTGTGTCTCTGTGTGTCACAGTGTGTTATTGTGTTTTATTGTGTGTCGCTGAAGTGTCTCTGTGTGTCGCTGTGTGTCACAGTGTGTAATTGTGTTTTATTGTGTGTCTCTGTGTGTCGCTGTGTGTCTCTGTGTGTCACAGTGTGTAATTGTGTTTTATTGTGTGTCGCTGTGTCTCTCTGTGTCGCTGTGTGTTATTGTGCATCTCTGTGTGTCGCTGTGTGTTGAGCTGCAGCGCACTGAGCCAAGGAGCTTCTTGTTTCTTTATATCTGCCTAAAGCCCGGAGGGGTGGGGTGGGACTGGGGCCTGAGAGCGCTGCGCCTGGCAGCTCCAGCCAGGATCCACACCCACTCGCTGGTTACATAACTGCCTGAGAGAACATTCTGGCTGTGAAGCCGCAGCCGTGCGGGAACGGGCGTCGGCTGAGCCTGCGCTTGAGGAGCCGGGTTCGAATGCCACCCCCTGCTGTTGGCCCTTTGAACGAGGCTCTTCCCCTGATTCGCCCAGCTGTGTAAACAGAGAAAAAGGTGCGTTTGGAGAGAAGTGGCAGTTAAAGCGAATAAAGGCCCGGGTGTGGAGGAGATCGGCGCTGCAGGGCGGGGGGCTCCCGCTCAGGCCCGCGTGCTGCCGCCACAGGGGGCCTGGAAGACGCAGCAGCTCGACGAGACATAAAAACACGGTGCAAATATCAGCGGTATAAATATACAATAAATAATAAGAGACGACACAGATGAATCTGAGCCGTAGGCGACATATAAACACCCAGGCGAGCGTGAAGCCCCCGACGCCACTGCTAAGCTCCTCCAGGGCCCCTGTGGAGGCTGTATGGAGGACAGAGACCTAAACACACAACCCGCTGGCGTCACGGAGGGATGTGATCTCACCTCCACAGACTGCCAGGGCCTCCAGCGAATCAGGGGTCTCACACATGACGGAAGGGTTCGCCGAGTTTGAGTTTATGGGTCACGACTCGCGATCGAGCAGCAAATGGCAGTGAAGCAGAAGGTGTTCAGACATGCAGGTCGTACAGGAAGGACCGCGCGGTCACCCGGTCACACGCCCGCCTCCTGGTTCCTTCAGACCTTCAGGGAAAGCGTGATGTTGTAAAACAGGGTCATAAGTCAATCATTCACATTATCTTCTGCAATAAAACCATTTCTCAATTTATTTGAATCTGGGCAGCAAGTGGGAGATAAAAGAGGCCTGAATGCCAAGACATTTTGCACCGATGTGATGTTTCCAGCTACTTAACCGAATTGGTTAAAATAAGGTCCTGAGTTCTCAATGGAACTTCTGAAGATGAAGATCTTACAAAAAAAGATCTTCAAAAATCTAACATAAAGGTCAAGCAGCGAAGATTGGCTTCACCCCCCCCAAAACTCTCCAGAACATCAGGGCTGCAAAGTGCTTTAGTGGCCACAGTTTCCATCCTTTCCACTTTATATTGATCTCGCAATATTGCATTTTACTCAACATGTTTGACTGCGTTCTGTTCAAGAAGGTTTGTTCATGCAGTCAGGACTTTCCTTGCTCCCGTTTCTCCGGCACATCACTGCTTGCGGCTCAGGGTCCGAAAGCACCGTGTTTATTTCACGTCTTTTTATTACACGAGAAATTAAAGTCCAAATATAAACAACAGCCAGCAGCTGACTGGAGCGTTTCTGTGTGGCCAGCTGGGCCACGCTGGTGCCAGGAGTGGAGCAAACGCCCACAGCCTCCCGAGAGGTCATCTCCTGTGGACAGTGGACAGGTCAGCTACTGCAGACGGGGCATTTACTGGGGAAGGATCACGACTCTTGTTCCGGACATTTCCTGCCCATGACCCCATGCAGTAATTTCCTCACCGCCCGTCCTGTCTGTCCCTATGCTCCACTGCACGCTGTAGAGGGGTTTCAACTGCCAACCTTCCCAGAGCCGCCGCTCCACCGGTCCTCAGTGCCCCTTCAGAGGCAGCGATCACACCGGCCGTCGTGGTCTTCAGGGTCCAGCACTTTGAAAGGTGGAGATGAAACGCGGCCTGATTCCACAGCCCCGGCGTCCCCACCTGAGGTTCACCAGGTGTCTCCCTGAGTAAAGATCTGCGGTCCCAGGTCAGCGTTTTACTGCTGCCGGCCAACCTGCCCCACGTGGGGTAAGAGATTACAACACAGCTGGCAAAGCGACGTGTTGCTGGGCAATAAAGCTGCGCTACTTAACATCCCCGCAGGAGGCAGGTCCCCTTCTGCAGGACATCATGTCAGCTCTGCCTATTTCATCACAACGATTTTTAAACATTTCCACAAAAATCTCTTTCTTCTGCGTTTATTTCGGGTCCGTTTTGCATTACATTGCGTTTCAAGCTCCATTTATACAATTTACCGTATAACTGTTGAATGCACCATTCTACTGCCGAGCTTCTTTCCACAGCTGTGACAATCGAGGTCCTCTGTTTCGAAACGTTTAAAACGTATTTTGGAATTAAAAATATCCAGTCTGTCATCTGCACATAAGCAGTTCTGAAAACACCGAAACACCCTGGACTGTGATCCTGCGGCCGACATGTTGGTGGAAGAGGTTCTGCAGAGGGATGATAAATGAGACCTTCTTGTTGTGCCGGACACGAGGAACCCTGGTGGATGTAGGGGGGGGGGGTCTCCCACCAGGGCTTCTGGGAACTGACCCAGTTTGCATGAATGAGCTCAGCTCCCCCCCCCGTGTGAATAGATAAGCGCGGTCTGGAAAATGACCTGGGAAGGTGGCCCTGCGTGCGATAAAAGTGTAAACTGCTCCGCCGCCGAGCACCAAAGACGCGGCTGGACGCCGTTTGTACAGCAATAACCGGCGTTCACTCGCCCCCTTCTGACCTTCACCCACACGCAGGCTGCCGGGCGATAGGAGCACAAGCGGGGAGATGAGTTACAGGTGCTTTTGTGAAAGATCCTCATGTAGGGGATTCATCAGCGTTTACATCCACACCGACGTCCCTCTTCCGCCACGGTGGTCCTCGAAACCCCCCGACGTTCAGCTTAAACCCGCTGTTCTCACCAGATGCCGGAAAACGTGGGAAACCGACAGCTTCGCTTGCTCTGCCCTCCCGTTTCTCGCCGTTTCTGTGGACGTGAACTTTTATCCCCAAAAGTCGTTGAACTCATTCGGCTGCTGCAGGTGCACCTCCCTTCTCTTCACATACGCGGCGGGGGGAGAAAACAGAGGTCCGAGGAGGGTCTCTAAAGCAGACATGTTTATTTGTTCGTTTCTTTGTGACGGTACCTCCACGTCAGGGCAGAAACCCCCGTGAACTTGAGGCTTATTGAAACACGTGATGCACGGAGGGAGAAACATTAAAGTATCTTTTAAAGGAGGAACAGCAGTTGAGGGAAAAGCAGCCTGACCAGTGAGGCCCCACAAAAGGCCCAGTTGTGGTTCAACCTAACCATGCGAGAAACTGCTGCACAGGGGTGACATTGGTCCTGGTGGCTCCTTCCTGCAGGACACATCACACCTTCAGCACTGCCATTAAACTGCACAAGTAGCACCTTCAGACGTGCAGGTGAAAGAGGCAGAGCAGCAAGAGCTCAGTCACACAGCAACTGGAGCTTGAAGACTAAGATCATGCAGAATAGATTATTTATACCTTTAATATGGTGAACAAATTCAGAATTGGTTCCACATAAGTTACTGGACAGGCCAAAATGAAGGAGGTCTGACTAGAGCTGCTGCCTTTAAGATGCAGGTTGAGGTTCTAGTTCAGCTTTGACTTCACTTGTTAGCGGCCAAGAAGAATCGTGTGGAGGAGCACGAAACCAACAGTGCGGCGACACGGCCCCCGTGGGAGGACAGACTGGGGTCCTGGACGGCGGGAACAATGAAGGACGGACAAGCGACTCATGAAATGTTCTTTATTTGTTTTTACAGCAGTTTGCAGTGCGAACAGCAGCATTACAGCCACCTCTGCAACAGCAGCGTTTCCACACGCCGACCTCAGTGCTGCTCGGGGACATCAGACACAGGTCACCCAGTGACTGCGTGACAAAAGGCATCTGAGGGCCCAGAAGAAACGCCTGCACTTGTACCTCGCAGCCGCTTCCGATGGGATGTCCCTTCCTGCAAATCCGCGCATCTCAACTTCTGATCGGAGTTGAGAAGAGCGACTCGCAGGTCCGACTCGCCTCAACCCTGCGCTTGGGCTGTTCGGTGTGTCCTCGGTTAACCTTTGTGACACACGTGTTAGAGGGTTTGCAGGCCTGAGATGCAAGTTGGCAGCACCCAGAGCCGCTGTCGGGGGGGAGGCAGGAGATTAGCGGGATGTGAGGCCACGGACACATGGGGGTCTATCTCATGAAGTTGCTGCCCCCGATTTCCCGCTTGTACCGATTGGTGAGACGGTCGGCTTGCAGAGTGAGTTTGGAAAGGACCCCGAAAAGCCCCCGCAGGTGATAGTGGAACTGGCCCTCCAGGTCGACTGTCTCCTCGTTGGCCTCGGCCGGCGGGAGGGGCTCCTCCTGTTTGACTGCCATCTCCAGGAAGCTGGCGGCCGAGCTCCTCTCCCGCCTCAGCAGCCCCCACTCCATGTCGTTCTTGATGGACTTGAGCAGGAGGTAGTGATCGTACATGTCCCTCTGCTTGCCGGGGTCAACGCCGCCACCGCCGCCCTCCACCACGGGGACCCGGCTCTCCTGGTCCTCTAGCGGAACGTCCCGCAGCAGACTGGGCACCATGATGGTCTCGTCCATGTTGTTGGCCGCAGCGAGGAAGCGGTTCATCATGTTGAGGAGCGAGTGCTTGTGGCTGGGAACCTCGGAGTCAGCCTGCATCGTGGAGCGGCCGGGGGGGGGGGGGGGGNGGGGGGGGGGGGGGGGGGGGGGGGGGGGGGGGGGGGGGGGGGGGGGGGGGGGGGGGGGGGGGGGGGGGGGGGGGGGGGGGGTCCAGAGGAGCAGGCTGGCGGACACCTGCGGAAGTGCGCACGAGATGCGCTGTAAAACCATGTCACCTCCATTCAAAATAACCAACATCTCAGCCAGACTGACAGTTTAACCCCTTCATCCTTTCATCAAAATCAGCTCTGCTTTCGCGAGCTTCCAGACTCTGGAACATCTCCCTTCCGTGGGGGGCCGGAGCACCTGGCAAGATCGCGGCGGCGACTTTAGACGGACGGCTGCTGGGGAAACGGAGCCGGTCAGTTCAAGGCCCCGGTTCTCAGGATCAGTTACACGCCAGTTGAAGCGCCGTGTTGCCGCCGTCCACAATAAATGTCACTTTGCAGCCAACTGTCACCTCATCTCTACAAACAGCCACGACTCAGCCCTGCTGTCCTTATCCTGCGATTAACTGTCTAATTTTAACCCCACGCAGCAGGTAGGTCGCTGGGGGATATCAGCCCCACGCGCTGCTCTCCTCGGCCACGAGGGACTAAGTTACTGAATCTCTGCAACTTTCCACGAGTGACGCGCTGCCGAGCTCCTCTTTCACAGCAGCGAATCTGGGTCCGCGCTATAGCGGCGACAGGGACAAGACGCGGCGACAGGGACAGCAGGGTACAGGGAGGTGCTGAGCCCGCTGTCGCAGCTCAAGAAGCGGAGTTTTTTTTTTTTTTTAACGCGACAAACTACTTTCGGCGACGGATCGCAGCGGACATAAAACAGCCGCTCGTGAGGAAGATTCTCCGCAAAAACGCGCGGAATAAACGCACACAGACGCTCCGCATCTCACGGCGGGTCCCTGACAAATAACCTGAAGTGACCTTTCGGGAACATCGCGCCACTTTCAGAGGAGATGGTGACGGAAACATCAGGCATTTGCTCACATTTTACAGGTATTTCCATATCGGGGCGGGAAAGGCGCCACTGACCTGAGGGAAGAGACGTGACCGGTAGAACTGCGGGGGGACAGTCGGACAGCTGCGGGGGGGCTCGGCGGCGGGGCTCGGCTCGGCTCAGACTCCGGTTCGGTCCGCCGAGGAGGGACCGCTTCTTTCAGCCGTTTATATAGGACCCCGGAAGGGGGGGGCTGGACGCCGCACCGACGCGCCACACCCACTCAAGTCACGCAAAGTGCCCGCCCCCGTCTCCGAGCCCCCGCGACGATTCTGCCGGCAGCCAATCAGAGAGCAGACTTTGCTTTGTAGTTAAATGAGATGCAAATACGCGGACGTTCCGCCCCCCGCAAGTGGCGACATGTTTATAAACGTCACGTTACTGAGTTACTACGGTAAAACGGCGAGAGGAACTGAGACGTCGGGAATTTGGTTAAGCGGCTTCTGGACAACATTATACCTCCTCCTGAAGAACCATTCAGACGAAAACGGGACGCGCGTTAGGATGCGGCTCTTGATCACGTGACTAAAATAACCGCCATTTGTGCGCCTCCGTTCAAGGGAGATGCAGCAAAACAGCAGGAGTGATATGACACCATATTCAAGTAAAAAGACGACATAATGAATAAAAATAACGAAGCCCGAGGCCGCATAACAGTCGCTTCTGCATTTTTCTGGAAAAGTGGGTTTTAAGTGGCGCCTATTCATCGATTATTTATAAGACACCGCTAATAATTTTCCTTCCATTTTAACCTGCAGTACGTTTATTGTCTCATTCCCACAGCCTCAGGGGGGGCAGAAACCCATTTAAAGCAGATTCCTGCTGAGGCTCAAAAAACTCCCGGTTCACCAACGCTGTGCCGTCAGTAACTTCCAGGACCGAGGGCTGTGTGGCGCTGCGGATCGTCGGCGCATGCGCGGACCGGCGCAGTCTGCGTTGATTCTGTTCCCCTGTTGCTGCAATTTCAGTAAAACGAAAAAGTAAAATGCAGCGCAATTGAACAAATAATACAGTAAATAATAAAGCAGAAATGACCAGGGTATATATGATACATAAAATATACATCTCGGTAAAACAGATAACATTTATTCAGAGATGAAACCCTCAGCTGTTTCCTGTACTTTCAATTTGCATTTTGTTTCCCTGCTATGTCTGCAGTGGCGGGGGGGCTTCCCACGATGCACCGCTGCTCCACTTTGATGCTGGCGGTAGTTAATGTGGTCGGGTTGTTCAGATGATCCCCACCAAAACGAGATACCATCACCACTTTGTTCGCTGTGTTTTTACGCTGCTTTGGACGTTACCTTTCAGTTTAACCGCTTTCATGAGTTACTAACAACACTACTGCATAACTGCTCCTGTCTGAAATGAACATTTGATAATAACTGGGCAAATAATTTGCTTTTAACGTGGAGCTGTCAACCCTCCATGTTCCACAGCTTCTCCCTCCTGTAGTTTTTGGAAGTCAGTGAGGTGTTAAACTTGTAAAATATTTATTTTTAAAAATCAGTATTACCAACTAATATATTAATAATTAATAACTAATTGAACTTGCAGGCAAACAGCAGACACGGTTGGAGCGCAATGCCCTCGCCGGGCAACCAAGGCTGCGGTCGAATGAGGATCGTGGTTACAACATGGCCACCTTAGAGTTGCCGAGAAAACAGCGCCATCTGGCGGACAGGCGGAGTCGTGCACAATCTGGACACTAACGCCTGTCCAGCCTGTGTTTTACTCTACTTGTGCATATTTATACAAGTACGATTTATAGTCAGCATTTTAGTACTTATTGTGTGTTTTTGAGACATCCGGGACTTTTACCTGTGAGTTTCTACCTGGTGAAGCATCTCACCGTACCGGTGTCACATTGCAGGGACACGTTTCCTTCGCAGAGCCGACTGAGCGGTACTCAGTGATACTCGGCAATACCGAGCGGGATTCAACAGCATCGCTTCTTTTTCATGTGAACCTGCTCTTCCCTTAATCCCCTGGTGCTCTTTCCTGCCCCCTATGGACCAGATTCTGCCTCACAGCTACATGTCATCACCCGGGTGCACTAAGTTACCCTGCAAGTCGCCTCTCGCTGCTTAAATACCGTCTCTTCAAAATGCCTGAGCTTTAATAAACATTACATGTCGTCATCAACACAACTTTCTAGAATCTTATTTGCTGAGGGGCTCAGCGGTTTGCTGATACCGACAGATGTGCAGCCAACAGGCCAACGAGGGGAGAAGCTCTGGATTTATGTGAGATCACGTCATAAATGCTTTATTCCTGCGATCCCCGCACGTCACGCGTGTCGTTCGAGTTTCTGCAGTTCTGTGCGATTATGATGATGCTGCAGTGAAATAAACGTTTCTTTTCAGTCTAAAAGAAACACAGGGCAGCAGGAGGTTCTCGGTCAGCATTTGCATTTTCTTACGAAATTCCTGACGTGTTTATAAAGTTTTATATGATCTCGACATCTGGCAATTTTTAAACCAAATTGCACGACTTAGCTGCAGTTTGTTGGTCAAAACTGTGGAAAAGTTTATCTTTATTCCTTCCTGCACGTGAAGTAAAACAGTTTTATCTCCAGGTCATGTGACTGTCGCCGGATAATAAATCCGATGTCGCCAAGTCGACAAAATGCCGATTTTCTAAAACCCGAGCAGAACGTCTGTTGCTAAAGCGCCGTTTTTCACAATGTTTTTCCCTGCTGCTCACATGAAGAACGTTCGTGAAACGCGCGGTTGCTGCACGGTGGCGCAGCGGGGGTCGCTGCTTTCTCCCCCGCTGAGGGTCGTGGGTTCGAGTCCGGCTCAGTCTCTGTGACGTTTACATGTGTCCGTGTGTTTCCGCCCACAGTCCGACTGGTCACTATGAAGTGTGTGTGTGTGTGTGGGGGGTGTGTCCCGGTCACTCCATCCCACAGCCTCACTTTTTCCTCAGTTGCTCCAGGTGACCAAACGGCTCCGCTTCTCCGCGGCTCGACGTCACCGCGCGGCTCTTAAACGTGTTTTTGTTCAGAAAAGTTTTCTTCGCGCTTCAGCAGCGTTTTTCTTTCATTTGTTGTTTCTTTTACGCCGAGGGACCGAAATGTCAAAAACGTGTTTTCTTGTGCTGCTGGCGCTGGTCAGCGGGCAGCAGGAAGGTGAGTAAAAATCTGCCTTTTATTTATAATCTATTTAATGTATATTCAGTTCCGCTGTAAAAGCGGTAAAAATGAAGAAAAGCCGTTCGGTCTCGGAGGGAAACATCAGGTTCGGCTGAGGAAGAAGTTCTGTCCTCTAACCGACTTATAAAATACTTAGAAATAAAAAATGTTCAAATTTCCTTTCGAATATGACCCCCTCGGGGGGGGGGGGTCTGTTAGCGCAGCTGCAAACGTCCATAACACTGATACTCTGTTCTGGTTCCATTTCTGGAGGCTCGGCTGCTCCCTTCAGCAAAGTGTTTAGATGATTTGCTCCGGTGGAAAATCCAGCTGTTTGTTCGTATGAAGATGCTGACAAAGCAATAAAACTTCAGCGCTGTAGTGATGGATGGATTTGCTCCGGGTTCCAGGAGCCAAAAAAAACCTGTCCTAGTGAGGAGGGTCTTACAGAAATGCAAAGGAGACAAGTTCACTCACTTGTCCTTTTGGGTCCATTTTGTGTTTATATGTCCCTCTTGCCAACAAGGGTGTCGCGATGATGAGTGACAGACAGCAGCAGATTCAGTAACTGCAGCAAACTGAGGAGAGGAAAACAACAAACTTCCAACTACGGGGAGGGAGAAAAATAAATCTCTTTGGGGGCACAGTACCGCCCCCCCCCCAGCGATGGTATTTTTGACATCCCCCCAATGCGGAGACCCACAGTGGCCGTGATGAGTCACGGCTGCGGCAGGAAACTCCCACTCAGCAGCCACACGGCATCCCTGCCAAAGCTGAAGCCCCAGACGCGACTGCTGCCGACTGTGTCACCATCTTGGTATGCGACTTTCTCCAGAGCAGCAGGGTTCCCAGAAGGACACAGCCGCGGGGGTCGTGCGGCGTCCCACTTCCACGCGGGTTTGGATCGGCGAGTCGGAAAAGCAGATGTGTTTCCCCTCTTCGCGCTTCCTCTGGCCGCCGAGTGCAGATCTACCGACACGCAAACTTTTGTGGGACGATCTCGCCCCCCCGTCCCACGGCCACCGGCGACACCTCGAGCAGAACCAGCAGCGGCGTGAGGAACCGACCCCATGACCACGCTGGTGTCAAATGGTTCTCCACTGGGGGGGTCTGTCATTCCAGCCCCCACCGCAGAAACAGCTAATTACGTGAGGCTGGTGTTGAATTCTTCCAGAATAAAGTCAGACTTTACTTTTCACCACTTTTTCCCACCGACATTGAAAAGTTCCGCTCGTTTTTCCCAGCCGTCCAGTTCGGTCCAGCACCCGTGATAAAATAAACCATCAGTCTTCCTCTTGATCAGGGGAATCCCCGCACGCCGTTACCCCCCGCTGAGTCGGGGTACTTGGCCGCTTTTGCCGGGACACAAGACCCCCCCGGTGCCGTTTACACTCGACGTCCGCACTGGGTTTGCGTTGCCGTGGCAACGCTTTGTTTCGCAACAGCTTCGACAAACGATCCGAAAAGCCCCCGTTTTGATGCCAAACCTCAGGTATCCACGGGGGGGGGGGGCATGGATTTAAATCTGAATGTTTACCAACAAAAAGGCGCCGCGGAACCTTGACACTCCTCTGGTTTATTTCAGGCTCCGGAGACGCCTTCAGTGAAGGAGTGGAAATCCGTTACCCCCCGCAGCTGGACTACAGGAGTAAGTGATGAAAAGCCACCCCCCACCCCGCTGTTCCTGCGCGGAGGCGATGCTGTTTGGTCCCTTCAGTTCAGTCAGAAGTTTCCGGTGAAAACGGAACCGACTGGATGGACAGAAGGCAATTTTAAAGGATGATGCGGATGTCACGGACCCCCCTGTGCTCTGTGTTTCTGGCAGATCCACGCTGGTGCCACGCCTTCAGCCTGCTCAACGGGGAGGTGAGCTGCCGCTCCCCCCGGGGGGGCAGCCACCACAGCACTCTGGGGACACGCTGCCAGCTGACCTGTGACCACGGGAGCCGGCTGGTGGGGCCGGCGTCAGTGCAGTGCTTGCCCAGCCGCCGGTGGTCCGGCACGGCCTCCTGCCGCCGTGAGTCGCGCCCCCGCGCTCCTTTGTTCTGATCTGATCGAATCGCCACGGTGACGGAAGCCCCGCGCTTGAAACTCACCCACGTGGGCTTTTTTGCAGAGATCCGCTGCCACGTGCTGCCTGCCATTTACCACGGTACCGTGAGCTGCTCGGAGGAGGTGCTCGTGGACTCCAGATGCGACTACACGTGCGACAAGGGGTACCGAATGGAGGGGGACAGCTCACGCACCTGTCTGGAGGAGGGCAAATGGAGCGGCACAGAGCCCAGCTGCCAAGGTACTAGGCCTGTCAGGCCCCTCGCCGAGTTTTTCCAAACATCTTCCTCTCGCCATGTCACATTCTTCTCGGCTCTTCCGTGTCTCGGGGCTGAACAGAGAGACGAGCTCAGCCTCGGGCTCAGTGTCACCAGTCTGACTGAGTTGAGCTCCTCCACACGACTGTAGATCGAGACCCTCCGACCATCAGGTGCCCTCGATCCCGGGTCAAGATCGCAGCCCCCGGAAAGCTGTCGGCGAGAGTGACCTGGGAAGCTCCCGTGGTGACGGACACGGCAGACGCCCCACCGGCTGAGTATGTGCAGCTGCTCTGTCCTTCAAGCCATTTGGGGGGCAAACAGGTCCAGAAGGGATGAAGTCATGTGTCTTTCTGCAGGGCCAAACTGACCGGTCCGGCACCGGGATCCGATTTCAAGGAGGGAATCCACGTGATCCGCTATAAAGTGTACGACAAGGCCGGGAACAAGGCCGCCTGCAAGTTCATGGTCCGAGTGGAAGGTAAGGAGGCGCACCTGAGGGCCGGGGAGGAGATGCGAACGGCATTGAGTCCACCGATGGCCTTCCGGGACGGAAAACGTGAGCGGCACTCAGTGATACTCAGCAGTACTCGGTGACACTGCAATACTGAGCAGTACTCAGTGGTACTTAGTGATACTGGGCAGTATGCAGTGGTACTCAGCCGTACTCAGTGGTACCTCTTTTTCTTGAGTACCTGCACTTCACATAACCCCCCCGGTGCTCTTTCCTGCCCCCTGTGGACCACAGTCTCCCAATAGAAGACAGTGGCTGCAGTTCATGGTCATTGTTCATCACCTGTCTCTGTGCTCCATCTGTTGCAGTGCGGCGATGTCCCGCCCTCAGGACCCCCCCCCACGGGTACCTCAAGTGCGACTCGGGAGGGAACAACTACGGGGCCGTGTGCCAGTATTTGTGTGACGGGGGATATGAGCGCAGGGGGGCTGCCTCCCGTGTGTGCCAGTTCAGCCGCAGCTGGTCAGGAGCTCCGGCGACTTGTGTGTGTAAGTGTGGGGTGTGTGTGTGTGTGTGTGTGTGTGTGTGTGTGTGTGTGTGTCGGGGGCCTCTGGCAGCAGGAGACCTTCTGGACCTGCACGCAAAACAGGTGTCGCTGTGTAGAAACCAGGTAAAAATTTGGCTTGTAAGTAATCGGTCAGGATCTGTGACAGTTTTTATCCCGTCTGTCAGTCGTTCATATTTACGGTCTTTTCGTAAACGAATATTTAATAAGCAGCCAGTTTGTTTGATCTGTTACTTCACCTTTTTTTTACGCAACAAACTTTGAGCAGTGAAGTCAGGCGGCTCTGACTTGCGAGACACGCTGACTCAGCGCTCGAGCTGTTCCGAGGACCGCCGTGCTGCAGGGGGTCTCACAAACCTGCTTCCCTCGGCAGCGATGCAGATCAACACCGACGTCCAGACAGCCGCTGGCCTGCTGGACCAGTTCTACGAGAAGAGGAGGCTACTGATCATTTCTACGCCGGACAACTCCGACCACTACTATAAGCTGCAGAACGTCATGCTGCATGTAGGTGCACCTTACCTGGTGGCCCCCTATGAGCGAGACCTTCTGCTAAGTCTTTGGCTCGTGTTTCTGTGCAGAAAGCCAGCTGCGGTTTGGACCTGCGGCAGGTGACCGTGGTGGAGCTGCTGGGACGTCCTCCCCGAGAGGTGGGCCGCATCAAAGAGCTGCAGCTGAACGATCACGTCATCGAGGAGCTCAGGTGAAACCCGCCGAGACACCGGGGCCCAAAAAGCCACGTCTGTAGTTTTTGCTCCTCTCACCTTGTGGAAACGCTCCTTCCAGGCAGGCGCTGCGGATCTCCAGGTCCTACTTCAGCATGGTGCTGCTGGATGAGTACGGGGTGGACCGCGAGCGCTTCAATGCGCCCACCGCAGCAGACGAGCTCTACTACCACCTTGACACCTATCTGCTGAGCGAGGAGGAGCGCGAGCGCCTGGAGAAGCAGAAGGACCACTGCGAATGAGCTGCTGGTCACCTCTAAGGTGGTCCCATCTCCGGCAAACCTGACGTCTTCCAGAAATGTATCCCGAGTATCCAATGGAGAAGTTGCAGAACAGCATCGTCCACTGTCTGTGTCCAGCAGAGTCACCCGAGGGGACGGTTTCCATCTGAGTCCGAAGCCCCAGTTTAGGGTTGGATGAAGTCGAAGTGGGTGGAGAAAATGGCAGGAGTACTGAGTTGGGTCGTGGAAACGGCTCCACAGGGGCGTCGCCCTGCCGGGATTGTCGGGGGGCTGAAGACCACAGCAGGTTTACAGAGGATCCCGGGTCCGGGGGGGATGTGCTGCGTGTAAGACCTTACGATGCAAATGCTTGCAGAGAATTTCTCCTTAGCTTCTGATCACTAAATAGTTTGGGAAACAGAGATTTTGTCATTTAAATGCATTAAATGTTTATATATGTTTTTTTAAATGTCGTGTTTGAAATTTACTAATAACCAAGCAAGTGTTTAGCATAGAGCTCCAGAAACGCGCAGCCTGACCGGCATCTCCTGTCCGTGAGTGAAGGTCCTCAAGAACACGTTGCTGCAATGTCGTCCACCGCTCCTTTGGCAGCGTGGGCTCCTGAGAGCTGGGGGTCGTGGTCTCAGCCGGCTCTGCGGGACCGTGAGCATGTCCAGTGTCTCAGCGCCCGCGTGGGGGAGCTTAATGCAGCTGGACGTTTGGGCTCCCTCCTGGAGGGAGGCTTTCCGACAGCTCGTCGCCCGCTGCCTGAGCAGAAATGATCTCCCTCACCTTGCTGGCCATGTCGTCACGATGAAGCTCCAGCTCAGGTTCAGCTGCACTTTAAAGGGTCTTACTTTGGTCTGGAGAACTTAGCATCGATTGCGGGACAGTTCAAGCAGGTTGACCTTCAGATGCGGCTGTGAAACAGAGCGGCGGATTCCCGCGAATGGCGGCCCATGTGGATGGTACGTGGCTTAGAAGCACCGCTAGAGCCACCGTCAGCACTTGGGGGCCCGAAGGCTTCCCGGAGGGTCCGTCTTGCGGCACCTCCGTGGCCCGAGCAGCTGCGGGACCCGACGGCGAGCCGTGGGCCTCACAGGGGCTGCTGGGATTGACGGTTGGAGCACGAACAGCCCACAGCAGAAGGCCCGAGAACCGGGCCGAGGAGAAAGAGGCGTGGCGGACGACCCGGGTCTCAGAGCCCCTGTGGGCATCTTCTCCTTCCTTCCTTCCCTTAGAAAGTCGAAAGACGGGCAAAGACCAACATCCGGTTACTTATAAGCAGGTCTGAGGAGTCGAGTTCGGCTGAATCCATTCGTGGACGTCGTCCTGCTTCATTTGCTGAGCTCAACTGCAAAGCACGGCGAGGAATTCGTGTTCTTTAAACGGCACAGGTGGCCCAGTCCTCCAGACGCCCAGCCCCCCACAGGGAGCCGCCCTGGACGGCAGGGCAATGACCCGCGGTGCTGCTCTGCTGCGGTCCTATGCCAGACCTCCCACACGTCAGTGTATCATCTTCATTCACTGACAGCCAGCCGACCCCCCCGGAGTGTCTTTCAGACCACGGTTTGCTGACATCGCCATAATACCATGGGGTACGACACAAACTGACACGTTAGGAAAAACTGGTAAACAAGTGACGTACAGCTGCTGAAATGTCCCAAACGTCCAGGACCGAGTTTCCCCTGCGAACGGTGAGGCCCGGGAATATCGGGTCCCGCGGCAAAGCCTCGTCTGTCAGAGACGTGGTGGGAACCTCCCCCCGCGATCGGCTCTTCTCACTCGTACAAATCGGCCTCGTGTTTGTCAGGCGCTCCATGACTTCTCTCACACGCAACACCGGTCAGTCAGACAGTTGTATGTAGGGTTGGGGGGGGCAGTCGTCTGAAACGCAGAGGAAAGGCCAGAAGATCACACAGCGGCGCTGGTAAAACTCTCTTTTCTAAGTCTGGTGTGGTGTGGACTCCTGTTTTCTACATGGTGAAGTTTCAGCTTCCGTTGTTTGTTATTCCTGCCTTTGTGTTGGTTTTCTGGTCAACTGCGGGGCGGAAAAGCAAACGGCAGCATCACCAGCCTCACACACACACACACACACACAGGGTGCAACGTTACGTGGGCGCAGGGTGTGGTACACACTGGGAGCGCAGCCGTCCGTCAATGATAGCCTCACACGCACATATTTACAGTGAAAAATCCAGTGGAATCACGTCTTTGGACTGTGGGAGGAAACATGAAGAGAAGATCTCAAGCACGGGTGCCCCCCCCCCAATATGAGTCTCTGACAAGATAAACTGTTTGATACCTTCGGCGAGTTGTGCGTCCAGTCGTGTCATTTCACATTTTACACGGGAAGAAGGACTGGTTTACCTTGCTTTACTGGGCCGTTTGACGTCCCCTCAGTTCCTGCTGACTGTGGACCAGCAAACAAGCAGCGTATCGCCTGCTCCCCACCGAGCGGCTCCCATCGGACGGCTTTTCACCAGATGCCTGGTGTGACGCTGCCTTTTTCTGCACTTTTATGAGTAAAATATATGCAAAACATTTTAATTTGCTGCAAAAACACACTTGACACACATCCCTCCGACAGGCCTGCAGCACAGACCCTGTCCACGTGCAGCATACCGGCGAGATTCTGCACGGACCGTCAGCGTTTCCCCCCGGCAGCTGCAGGGATCCATCTGCTGCCGCTAAGACGCTTTCAGGAGGATTCACATCCCCCCAGAGAATTCTGGGAAATATACGATGCAGCCATTTAAAACCAAATGCATACGACTCACGGTTTCCTGCAGCACGGCGAGAGCCCCCCGCTGAGCCATCCTCGGTATCAGTACAGCTGCATGACGATACGTACGTGTGTGGAGCTTACACGATCACCCCCCCTTGTCGGTGCGTGTGTGTGAGACCACCCAGCAGCCAGTGATTCCAGGAAAGACTCTCACCACAACCCTCACCGGTACAAAATGGCTCACGAAAATGAATGGGTGGATATTATTATTATTATTATTATTATTATTATTATTATTGCTGTTGTTGTACTGCGCCATAATTCTACAGTTATTAGGAATTATTATATTTTTATATACAATATTCTGCGTGTGATGCAGTTGTAGACAGCGGCCAAAAGGTGGCGCGAAAACCCGCATGTAAATGTTCCACTACGAAGTCCGGTTTTTATCGCTAAAAAAGGCCACGAAAACCTCGACGTTTGGCTGCAATTTCACGTGAGTATTTTTTATAAGACTTTTTTTAACAGAATACCTGCTCAGTAAGTTCTGTATACATTCACATCTACATCCTGCAAGACAATCCGTGTTGTTTTATGCTGCAAAAGATTTTGTTTCTGAAGCGTAGAGCCCACCTGCAAAGTGACGTTAAAGGAACTTTAGGCAGTAATTTAGCGATAAAGTAATTTTAAAAACCTGCTGTAGTGCAAATCTGACATATTGGTTTACAAATAAAAACACCGGTGAATTATTCCAGGACTTTAGCGGAAGCTGAGCACTAACATGCATGAGGCATAACTTATACAGGCGTTCTGGAAATAAAAGAAGATGTTAGAAAAGAATGTTGAGATGTTGAAGAAGAACAGCAGGTCGTATCTCATCTGGTTTCCACGTGACACGTCTGTGACGGAGAGCCGTGTTTTCCAGTCCGCTGTGAAAAAACAACACGGTGCACATGAGGGAAACACCCCAGATGGACGGTGAGGCCTAAATTCTCGGCCGGTTTAGTCTTTTCCAGGGTGATAAATTCTTACCTCCTTTGGTCATAATATGCTGTTTAGTGAAGGACTGACCTCTGTACAGTCAAAAATTTGAGCGCACACCTTCCCAGCCCCCCCTGTGATCCTTCTCCGTTTGCTGCTGTGCCTCTGGCAGCAGGACGGCGGATCCAAGCGCAGCTGTAAATCCTGCAGATCCTACAGACTGAACTCTGCTGCCGCTCAGCACTAACAACCCAGGTTGAACCTGTCAGTCAGTTACCAGGTTAATAACCTTCTCAGTTAGCGCAAAAAAAATGTCCATCCAGTGAATAAATAAACAGCAGCTCCATGGGTGCCGGGGGCCGCCGAACCACAGCTCCGCCCCAGGGTGAACCAGCGGGGGCCAAAATACAATATGCTGAGTTGCCAGTTTATTAGGCATACCTACCTAGCGGTGTGTTACGGCTTCTTTTGGCCGAAGGGATGAACTCGGTCAGCGGCGATGTTCTTCATTCAGATGTTCTTCAGTAGGTATCAGGGGGGCTCGAGTGAGGCGGGAAAACACCTCACCCCCACCGTCACCCTGCCACCCCCGGCCGGGACCACTGGCATCACACAGGATCGCCGATCTCCCTGGCTTTGCCCCTTTCAGCACTCAGCTGGACACTGACTGGTGGTAGACCCCCCGCCGCAGCCACGTGACGTAAGACTCGGACCGCGCAGCCTGTGCGAAGGGGGTGGTGTACCTAATAAACTGGCAACTGCGTGTATCGCGCGCGGTTTTCACAAGCAGCTGCTGGACTGTTGCTATAATGCAGCGTTTTGTGTTTCTCTTCCCAGAAGAGCCCGGCGACGTGGAGCTCGGCCACGCGTGGACACGCAGGACGCGTTGAGGGCCAGAGAACAAGGCACAGCGGACGGCCGCTTTACCCACGAGGCCGTTCACCTCCCCCCTGAAACCCCCTGCAACCTTGTGCTCTTGTTGCTCAGATGCTGAGCAAAAAACTGTGGTTGAGATGAACTGTGAAAAACTGTTTACTGTTTACATAAACGGTATGTGTATTTTCGACGGGAGGGAGCAGAAGCCCCCCCACCCCCGCCCCCGCCCCGGCTCACACAGCTCGGTAATAGATCGATGCCTTCGTGGGTCCAGATCCAAGTGTTTATGCATGAGCGGAAGCCACGGGGGGTGTCAAACGTGACAAAGGGACAAAGGGCGCGAGTTCGAGGCGGCGGGAGGCGCGGTAGTGGGAAGCGTCTCCTCGCAGCCTGAAGGCGCTGGGTTCGAATCCCTCTGCTCCTGTACCCCGAAGGTGAATCGCGGCTCCTCGCGCTCCGCAGGGCGGGTAAATATCGGGTGGAAATAATAATACTGCTGCGGTCGCGCGACCGACGCGGTTTTGGTGGCATCTGTTTGCAGCGATTTGCTTGTCGCGCGCTGGGGCTTTAATCTGGTCACGTGACGGTCCGAGGCGTCGCCCCCCCACGGCTGAGCAGCGGGCCGGGCGCGCGCCCTGCGGACTCGGAGGAATCGCGTTTTGCCGCAGTTTCTCCGTCCGACGGTCCGACCCGGTTGTTCGGGCAGAATTAAAAGAGGAGGAAAAAAAAACTAAAGTTGCGCCGCCAGAAACGCGAAGAAGGGGGAGCGCGCGAGGAGGAGGACCAGGAGGACCAGGAGGACCGGGGGGGTTGGAGGATATTTTCTTTCCGGAGCGGCTGAGATGATCCGGTAATTTGCAGAGATCCAGCATTTTCTTCCCTTTTCGCGAAGGTGACGTGAAGGAGCGACGCGGTAAGTCGCGACGGGACTTAAAAAAGGGACGAACGGGGACAAAGTGGCGTGATGGAGAGCCGGGTGGGAACGGGGCTCGAGTGTCATTTGAAATACGAGAGAGGAGACAGAAAGTGTCGCTGTTTCTAGACTCGAACTAAATAAGAAGCCAGTGAATCGCCACATCCAACCAGAACCGCGGTCGTCGGGCGACGGTAACGGAACCGGCTCGGCGGCGGGTTAGTCATGCGAAGGACCGCCGGGAGGACGGAGATGATGCGGTGAGAAGGTGCAACATGAGCGGCCAAAGGCGGACAGCGAGCCGGGCCGGGTGACACCCCGAGCGGACAAAGGACACAAAGGGACCCGCGGCGGTTCCAGCCCTTCGCGGCTCCTGTCTCTCCGCCCCCCCCCCCACCACCCCGGACGTGAACTGAGCGGCTCCGGCGACAAAACAAGAGCCATGTCGGCGGTGATGGTGAGCAAGAAGGCGGGTCGCCGCTGGGAGAAGCTGCCCGGCAGGAACACGTTCTGCTGCGACGGCCGAGTGATGATGGCCCGGCAGAAGGGCGTCTTCTACCTCACCGTGGTGCTCATCGTGGGCACCTGCGGCCTCTTCTTCGCCTTCGAGTGAGTTTCCCGCACCGACCGTCACAGCGACACGCGGGAGGCGCTCAGTACGCGGGACAAACACGCAAATGTCAGGTGTGAACATTGTCACGTGCGGCGCGACCGTAAAATAAAGGAGGATGACAGGCAGCACTTAAAGGCCACATTGCTGCTGTTTTCTTCTGAAAAGCCACCAGGAACTTACTGTCATTTTCCAGACTAACACCAGAAAGACTGCGCTTAAATATTTTAAATATAAGTCATATTTTATCTTATGCAGCATAAGACTAAAGTTCTGTTAGGCTAAAATAAAAATGGAGGTTCCAGATGTGCGACACATTCTGTTCAATCGGTTCTGTAACGTGCTGAACATTTATTAGGTGTGTGTGTGTAGGGGGGGGGGGGGCGTATGTGTGTGACCCCTCCCCCCAGTGTTGACCCCCGCCCAGGGGCCCCTCCACAGCCACGTCCACCGGGAACAACTGCACTCTGCTGTTGCGGATATTCCTCTCGCTCATATTTTATGGAGGTGGGGAGTTATGCCAGGGTGGGGTCTCATTTCTGAGAGTCTAAAGCTACTGTCATTGTCACGTTGCAAAGCGATCGCCTCGGTGGCCACGCTGGAGATGTCTCTGCTGACATCCCGGTTTAGCGACGGAGTCGACCGCTGGGACGGCGGCTCCCCCACACGCTGCCAGCTGCAGGGGGTTCCTAGGCCCCCCCGTGTCTTGCCAGGGAGGATCGTTCAGCCTTTTTCCAGGCCCAACCCGCCACGTGGAGACCTAAACCGGGGTGTCGGTGTAGAAAGACTGAACACACCTGTCAGAACCAGTGCGAGATGAATGATGTAACCGACAAGAAGGTGGCTGTTGCTTTAGCGAAGCTCCGCACTGGATTGAAATGGAACAGATTTTTCCCCCTCCCAACATTCCCGCACTTACGTAAAATCACCTCACGCAACCTTAGGCCGCAAAGCGCAAAACGGGTGGCGGGATCTCCAGATCTCCGGTACAGATGCACGCGATGGACGTGTCAGATCATCAGTTGCTCTGCAGTTCTTCACACGCGAGTTTACGCTTTAGAGGGTCCGGTCTGAGGCGGGGCGGGGGCCCTCCTTCGCGCGTACAGTTTCGTCAGAGGTGTTTTTTTCCTGTGGTCGCACGGATTTGTCTGAGCAGTTATGACTCCCGCACGTTCCTTTCTCACACACTCGCGTTTTAGAGGACCAGCAAACAGCGGGACGCCTTCCAGCTCGAGGTGTTTGGTTGCACGCGGAAGGCCAATAACCAAAGTGTTTCCCGCTTGTTCTGGCGGGAGGAACGTCGACACGTGACAGTGGGCGTACGGCTCATCCTCCAGCTAAAAGAGCCTCTTCGAGCCGCTCCTCTGGGGCGGGGAGGTGGGAAACGCCCCCCCGCTGTGCGCTGGAGCCGCTTGGACAGGGAAGATGCGGTGGCCCACGGTAATGCGGCGGTGCAGGTGGACGCTCTTCTCTTCTGGGATACAGCCCAACTGAATATTCCGATTTTTTCACAAAGTATGAGGTCCGGGTCACTGTCGTTGTCCCTCCCGTGGCAGTTTCTCTGTCCTTACGAGGCGGTCGTGGTGCTGGCAGGGAGGAAAGCCGTAAGACCAGCTGCCTTACCCCGGTGAGGTGGTCTGGGCGCCATCAGGGCATGAAGCTACACCCTGCGTGGTGCAACACAGGGGGCAGTGCTGGGGTGGGGAACATGCTGCTTGACACACACGCAGGACTGAAGAGTGTGTTCATTCGGAAGATGCACTAATGACCTGTTCGCGGCAGACAGGTGTGTGTCGGACCCGGAGACGTGGCCGCCGAGTCCCTCCGGAGATGTTGTCGTCGAGCCGAACAATAGAACCCGTTGCAGAAAGTGCACACCTCGCCATTTAATAAGGATTTCATTTTTATTTGAATCACATTTGTATCCCACCCCAGTGGTGCCGCTCTCAGACAGCCGTGGAATTCGGGTTGTCCAGAGCTTTATTGAACAAGACGGATGATATCTGTGGCTCTGCTGCTGTCGTCGTGTGTTCGGCTTGTGCGTCGGAGGAGCGGGAGATGGCCGGAGGGCGAGGCAGCGTCCCGGGACCCCCGAGCATCGTGGGTGCCGGGCGGCAGGGTGTAGGTCAGCACCTCCTCGGAGATGTGGAGCGGGACCTGCCAAGAATCTTCGTCGCATCCCTATTATTATCTCCACCTACTTTGCGAGTCAGGGGGCACCTGCGGACCCCGTTCGAGTTTCGACTCTCTTTGTGCGCTGCCTCCAGAGCTGCCATGGAAACGCTGCTTTGAAGATTCGCAACCAGCTCGGTCACTTTAAACTGCGAAAAATCCGCCGACAGAAAATGGCAGAGGGCTTTTAGCGTTAACGCCTTCTGGGAAACGCATTAGGAGCTGCGGTGGGAAAGGTGCCCCCGTGTCGGCTGTTTGAAAGGGGTCTGCTGTAAATATTGCCCGCTGGTGTGGGGCAGAACCTCACAACAGCTATTACTGCGATTACTAAGGTTCCTCTGAGGGCAGCGGAGTGAAAGATAGAGCCCTGAGTGGCCCTGCTGGGTCCTAGTGTGTGTGTATGTGTGTGTTGCAAGTGTAAAGCAGGCACGACTAGGGGTGGTGAGGAAGTGGGATGGCGGGGGAGGGGCCGCCACATCCTGGGTGTGGTCCTGTGTGCCGCGATAGGGTCACCGTTCCAACCTAGAGAAGACCACCCCCGGCAGAGGGGTTCTGGTGTGTGAAGTGAGGCTGTTTTCTCCCTTCCCTTACACACTCGCGCCTGTTTGTTTATCCGGCTCTCCGCCATCGTGTTCAAACAGCCTTTTCGTTCTTCAGAGGCACGAAAGGCGTCTGCGTGTTTAATTTATAGCTGGTTCAACCGGAACGTGACGACTGCACTTTGCGTGGTATATAAATTCGTGCCGTTTCCATCAGAACCCCCCGCAAAGCAGTGATAACGTGAGCCAACCCCGCCCGGCCGCTGCCGCGTCAAATCGAACGAAGCCCCTAATTCCCTTAGTGTCATAAAGGCCGGATTCGTGCCCCGAGGACGGAAGCGGCCCCCCTCAGAGGCGAGCGCTGCCACGCTGTCTCCTGCGGGGGCCTCGACTGCCGGCCTCAGCGTTCGGGGTCAAGGTGGTCTTCCAGACGTTTTCTGCTCCGAAAGTCCTGCGTGACACTCGTGGGGCGTCAAGGGCGCTTTGCCCCTCGGGTTTGGGTGTGTTTTTTCATGTCGATACCCACCAGTGACGTGAGCAGTGGTGAAGAACAACACGGGTGTTGAGATCTTTCCAGACGAGAACCAGACTTTGCCGTCCTCAGGGGGAACTACGGAGGCCTGACGACCCAGTCTGAGAAGTGAGCCACGTCTGTTGCTGTAGATGCTGGCAGAGAGCTGAGGAATAGTTGAATGGGCCTGAAGGGGCCTGCAGGGTTGGGATAAGAACCAGAAAGCCTTTGGAACAGATCCCACTTTGTTTAGAAGACACACATGGGATGTTCAGTGTTTTATACAGTATTTGACTCGTGGGTCAGTGTGCGTGTGAAGGAGGGGACCACAGTTAACTGGAAGAGGACGGGGTGGGTTTTGTAGGAAACGTCTATTTTAGAAAACAACTGTCTGTCCCCCCAAACTAAGACAGGATAAAACCAGGATCAGTTCTGGTTCCTGGGTGCAGAAACAGAACAGAACAGAAACAGAAACGTGAAACAGATCAAAGCACAAGATCTCACTCTGCACTCTGGCCTGCGTGATCCTGCCCGCTTATCCAGCATCTCCTCCTTATCCTTCTCAAACAGGGCACGAAGAACACAGGGGACCCGCGTGTATCGCGGCGCTGATCCAGCGGCGCCAAGGAGCGTTAAGCCGGGCAGCTCGCGACCAACACGGACCACATGGGTCGAGGAGATGGTCCTAGCGATCGTAACACTCTGTGCGTAGATGTTTAGCAAACGTGCTGGGAGAACATAGACGACGGCAGTGCAGCAGCAGCAGCTCCTCGCCTTCGCTGCTGGCCAGTTGACCCAAACTACCCCATCGTTCAGTCGACAGTTTGAAGCTGCGTACGGCTTTTTACCCAATTTACCCAGCTGGGTGTTTTCTCTCAGAGCAGTTTAGGTCAAGGCTCTTGTTCAAGGTACCACAGGAGGTGGTTGGGATTCAAATCTGCAACCTTGGAGTCCAGAGGTGTGAGCAGATCCTCCCATTAAACTGCAAGACCTCCCACCAGGCCCTGCGTTTTCACAGGACACACAGCGCATCTCCTTGTTCCTGGCAGGGCCTCCGTTGTGGTATCATAATAATACAGGCCTGTGCTGAGGAAACACAGCGGACACTTATTACCCTTATTATAAAACACAGGGATCGATGGTAACCGAGTTAAATATAAACATCCCCAGCAGTGAGTTTCCCATCCCGCCCCAGCTGAGCATGTGCCCCATACAGACAGGCCTCCTCCACCCCACCCTTACTGCGCACAGGACAACCACACAATGTGCAACGGACTGACTTGAACGTTGTACAGATTTCATGTGCAGTTTCCTCATCCTTTGTCTGTGACGTCAGGGGACCATCTGACCAAACTTGAATAATCCAACTGCGAATATTCAGGACAACAATGACACTTCTTTTCACCAACCTTCTCGTATTAGTTGTTTCAGACTAAGAAACAGGAGTCGTGCTCATGCATTCCAGGCAGGCCTTGAAGAAGCTCTCTGGAACCCATCCTTCTTCTCCGGTTCCCTGATTAAGAGGAGTCCTTGAAGGCAACGGTGGCTTTTCTGGGTCCCATTATCGCTGTCTGATTACTGTTCATCCCCAAGGAGGTGAGCGTGTCTTTATGGGTCCAGAGGAGGGCCGGAGAGAGCACTGCAGGCTGTTTGCAGTCTGTCTGCATTGGCACGTTTGGAGGTGAGCAGGTTGGTGGAGGCGGTGGGATTTGGGGGCAGGGCCAGAGCAAACTGGGGTCGGGATCCGGCGCTTTGAAGCTAGTTTGCCTGGAAAGGTATTCAGAAAGTCCACCGTGTTATAACCGGCATTTCGTTCAGCCGTCTATCCAGCCCGTCTTCCATAACTGCTCGGGCCTGGTGAGGGTCGCCACGCTTGAGGGTCTTTCCCACAGATGCCGCAGAATTTGTCTGGTTGAGACTATAAAGGTGAATTTCTTAGCTCTACAGGTCATCTCAGATAACTTAATGCTTTTGTCTTTGATAAATGGAACGGCATCACGGCGTGTACTGATCAGGAATACAAGA
This sequence comes from Arapaima gigas, assembly GCA_900497675.1. NCBI lineage: Eukaryota > Metazoa > Chordata > Actinopteri > Osteoglossiformes > Osteoglossidae > Arapaima > Arapaima gigas. The sequence continues at coordinate 784,553 of UFQX01005300.1, read as the reverse complement.
GACCGACTGAAACCAGTTAACAGCGACAGATCTGCGCGCTGCACGGCGCGTTACATTAAAATAACTCGCTTATTGTCTTTCTATCAGCTATTAGTCATCAGGCATCTTCATCGGATATTAGTCATGACAGTCGCTGCATTAGAAAACTTCATTTGTTATCTGCAGACGCTAAGATGTGTCCCGAATGCGCATGTCTTAAAGTGAATTCAATCTTTGTCCTTTTTAGCAAAATCTGTCAAAACACCAGCAGCAGTTTCTTCTCTGGGAAATCAGCCGTGTTCGGGTGACTTAAAGGCGCAGAATTTTCAACTATAACTTGGCTCTGCGGCCGTGTTCACGTGGGCTCCTCACCCCGCACGTTTACAGCACTAAGGGCAAAGAAAATCCTTGTTTGTATTTTCTGCAGTCGTGTATTAGTGCAGAATTCACCGAAACGTCTTGTGAGGGACCCCGTTTGTGAAAATCTCTGTATTTGTGCGGCTCAGTCTCTTGTTTGTCTGTCTGTTCTTTATACGCAGCATTGTTTTTTGAGCCAGGGACTAGAAATTTGGCCCACGGGTCCTTCTCGCGGGAGCCGAACTGGCCAGAGGGAGGGGTAAAGGGGATGTGCTTCCGAGATGGAAAAACACCACCACCACCATCGTCGTCGCACCACAGTGTCGAGCAGCGACAGGAGCCAGTGGCTAAAAATACGTGCAAATAAAAATCACGGTCGAGCCCTCGGCGCGGCCAGTTCAACTCCACAAACAGCACTTATGTACTAAATACAACCACTACAAGAGTAAAACAGTTTGGTGATCGGTAATGTTATTCCCACTTTCTGACCCAGACGACACCAGACAGCTCAGTTAGCTGCAATAGAAGAGTAGCAGTAAGAAGATGTATTTGTGGATCATTCAGCAAACATTGCCACGTACGTCTCACTTCCCTGTATGCCAGGCGTTTTTGTAACTCGACCATAATATGCAGCAGCTTCTACCTCCTGGAACTGCATACTTACGGGTTGTGAAACACAGATCTAGTCCTGCTAAAGAGAGATGAAAGGTCTCTGACTGTTCTTCCACCTCAGGCCTCATGCAAATAATTTATTAGAATTAGTTATTGGATTAGATATGAGCTCCTTGTTGTCGCTTCAAAAGACTGGAGATGTAATGACTACTTTAGCGCTTGCATGATCTTGGCCCTCGAGCAAAGGGTTTTTTTTTTTTTATCGAAGGCAGACTGAGGTTGTTGTTAGATTTTTACTTCTGTTGTCTTTAGCAACGCTGTGCTGAAGTAATGCTTTTGCCGTGTGGAAAAACTGAGCCTCCTCTCAGCTCCTAGTGCGTCGGAGGAAGACGTCTGGTGGCCACCACCTCCGGGGATGGATAAGATATCCAGCAGGACCGGAGCGGAACGTTCCCACAGCAGCATCTGTAACAAAGGCGAAAGATGCGAGGCTTTTAGTAACACGGAGGCCTTGGACCTCGGCTGGAAACGCGCGGTTCCGTGTTTCCCCTTCATCTCCCTGCCCCTGCAGCCGCTCCTCAGCACAGGCACGTGAACGTTGTCCCCGGGGGGTCTATCCCCGGGGGTCTGGCTCCTGATTGGTCGCTCCAAATGATAAATAAGCTCTGCAGGAAAGACCAGTTGCGAAGGCGAATTGGTCGGGTGTCAGTGAAACGATGACAGACGACCGCAGCTCTTTCTTTGTTAGCGTTCGCCTCCGAAAAGCGGGACGCGACAAACCGATTTATCGCTTCAGCGTTTCGTTTGCGAGGTGAATTCAAACTGTTACCCTTGGAAAGCCATTCGGTATGTGCCACAGAACAAAGGTTGGCAAAGTAACCTGGAGATGATATGGGTCATATCGCCAGCAAAAGCGTCTGCCAGCGCTCTGTGTTTTTCCACATTTATTTCCAGAGGCCTGTTGAACGTTCTGAACCGATGCACAGCTGGTGCAGGTCATCAGATAAGAAAATGTGCTTTTTTCCCGACCGGCGGTTGGGGTTGCGGCGCCGGCGGAGCCTGTAGCCGCTGACAGGGTGCGAAAAGCCCGCTGCTCATTAATTCGGCGTTGACGTTCCTCGGCGAAGCCGGGAAGAGGACGGTCACGGAGCTGCTTTCATTATCCACGCTTACGGTTACAGGCTCCTTGAAAAGCTTTTGCTCTGGAATTTGAAATTGAGATCAGAAGCCTGCAGGCGACGCAAGTTAATTGGGGTCAGCGACCAGGCATTCGCGACATTTTTATAACACAGCCGCGTCGGAAGAACTGCGGAGCATATTCCAGACAGCCGTGTGAAACCTGTTAAAACGTGTCAGACGTGATATGGGAGTAAACTGGATGCGTCAGTAACTCGAGCTCCTTGAGTTGATCTGGTGGACGGAATAAAGGGAAGCTGAGGGCCAGATAAGAGCCACGATGGCCCTGGTGGACTGGCGTCTTCATCGGAACCGTCCCCCTGAATAGGAGACACACCAAAGTATTTGGACGCGTCGGGGACGCTTCTTTCCGGCGGGCTCAGGGGGCGAGAGACTGGCCAACTGAGAGAACGGATTTATCCGCACAGCCCGGAATGCACTTTCTTTCTCGCTGCTGCTGCTGCTGCAGATGTGCGCTTGTGACAGGCTGCGGGATCCGACAGGGATGTCGCCCCGAATCCGTTGCCGCGTTGACAGGCGCAGCGTCTGACTTGAAAGAGTCTCGTAAAAGTAGAGATGTGTGAATGAGCCGCTGTGTTGCTTCACCTGCAACGCCGCGCTGTTCCTCGCAGTGCGTGAAGACAGCAAGCAACGTCTGACACGTCTTCCGAGGTTGTTCCTTAGGCAGAGAAAAGCTTTAAATCGGTCTTTTAGTGTCTAAAAAAGAACCAGATAATGTTTTAGGGCCTATTTTGTTTTCGGTTGCAGGTGGAAAACGCTGAACTTCAAGAAGCAGGTGAAGGAGATAATGATGTGCACAACATCTTTAGACTATGTGGCCATCTGTGAACTTTTTTATTCCAGTTGCGTCACGTGTGCGTTTTCATTTCCATCATCCTGAAGTACATCATTAGATGGAACTTCTTCTCAGGTACGTGCTCAGGGGAGGTCTAAGCGCAGCGCTAAACAACGTGCGTCACGCTCCAGGTTTTCCTTACGGTCATTTCGGTGGAGGTGCACCTTCTCACAGACTGCAGGGACATCCCCGGAAGGTGCTGGGCGCAGCGTTTTACTGTCGATGTCATCCTTCATCCTCAGGCCGCAGGGCTGTGGAAACCGTTGGCTGCTGAAGGACTCCCATCATCACGGTTCTCCGCAGCAGCTGCCTTATTTTGTGTCCAGGCCCCTGTCCTGGTAAACTTTACCGCCGTGTGCAGTTTATTCGCTGCCGTGATCAGCAAGCTAGCGGGGACAATTGCAATATTTTGTGACTGCTGGTCTTCTGAGAGCTCCTTTCAGGGCTTTAAATAGTAAATGTTTTATGTTTTCCCGCCTGTCGGGTGCTTGGCTGCGTTTGATCACCTACGCATCACAGCATCTCCCTGTTTCTAGTACAGTCTGGGGTCACAATGTGACTATTTTGCCAGCCTCTGTTTGTGAATCACACCTTTTCTCATACGTGCAGTCATTCTGGAATTTGGAATTTCGAGAGGCCGTGACAGTCATTAATGTGTATGTGTGTGACGAATGTGTATGTGTTCTGCATGTACATATATCTTGTAGACAGCTTAAGAATGTATGTGAGCTAACATGTTTACGTATGATTTCCTAATCTTTTGTTTCATTTAGATGCCCGTACCTGGCTCTCCATCTGTCCCCTGCCATCCCGGTGTTCGCAGCCTTGCTCTTCCTGTTTGTCCTGGCCATGCTGCTGAGGACCAGCTTCAGTGACCCGGGGGTGCTTCCGCGAGCCCTCCCAGACGAAGCTGCCTTCATTGAGATGGAGATCGGTAAGTCTTTGGCTGACCCTGCCCTACCCACCCTTCCCACCTCATCCTTAACTCCCACCTGAGGCCCCCAGAGCGCTGCGGTTCTGTCTTTCCACTGTCGGCAAGGCAAAGCGGACATGTTCTAATGCAGCTGCATGTTCGGACGACAGGGTTGTGTGAGGTAGAGATGTTTAGGTTCATGAATACTGCAGCAGGCCCGCGTCCCCCTACTGAAGCAGCGGCTCCTCTCCGCTCACTTATTTATGTCTGTTACGTTAAAGCTTATCAAACATCTCATCTGTTTGCTGTGAGCTCATCCCTCCCATCATTCTACTCTTTTCTCCCTAACAACACGTGTTATTTTTACCTAATCCTATTCTTTACGCGGCTCGCTGGCTCGTTCAGCAGGCTGTCCACCGGTGTTTATTCAGCCACATCTGAACCGGAACGATGAACTGACACGTCCACGCAGGTGACGGGGGACAGAAAAAGGGAAAAATTGCTCATTCGTGAATAAAGTGTGTAACTTTGCGGCCGATTCTCTGGGGTGGAGCCTTTAGTAGGCGGCAAAGCTTCAGCAAGCGTCCGGCTCCTCGCTTCCTCCCCAGGCCCCTCGGGGGAAACTGACGGCAGCCTTCAGGCCGCCCCGTCCCCGGGTCGGCAGTTTGGCGTCAGCGTTTTCCGAAGGCGCCTGTGCCGTGTGATCCTGTGTGTTTCTCTCCCTAATCCACAAAACCGACACGCGCACAGTAAAACCGTAGTAGCTTGGGTCATATCGGGCCATATGGGTCTCAGTGGGAGAACCCTGCAACACACGCTCGGGATCCCAGTGAGCTAAATACACACACGGGGGGAATCGATTTCACTGCACTTTACAGCTTTATGCTGTACGAAAGGAGAGTTTTGTCCTCACTGCTGTCTCGTAACAACCTGAGCTTCTGAGACGGTTGCTGTGGAGAACCCGTGGACAGCAGTAATAGCTGGAGGTAAAGAGTTAATTCTGCGGGGTGTTCGCTTTACTGAGCCGAAAACAGCAGGTCCACAGTGGAACAGATGGACGTGCGCAAGTATTTATCTATGTGAGCATGTGAGACGCAACGCTGTGTTTAAGTTAAACTCAGTAAAGTGTTTAGACTTAATCTGTCGTTCAGTTTGAGTCATTTCACTTTGGCAAATTTTACGAACCTGTTCCTTTGCGCCGAACCTGGTCTGCATTTGGCGTTTGCTACTTCGGCTTTTATTTTTTCAGTCCCCCTTGTGTATGTTCTTCAGCAGTAGCGAGGGAGCATCGCTTCTTTGCTCTGCCCATATTAGCTTGTTGGTGGCGTGATGAAGGGAGGGTGAATCTTCCTGGAATAAGTCGCGAAATAGGAAGCAAATAGCCCAGAACCCAGGGGAAGAAGCCGTTGCCTCGTGTAATTAAAACACACGTCCGCAAAGCCGAGCGCCATCTGTATCGCGGCCGCGCCAGGCTGCAGATCCGCATCGCCTTCTTCTCAGACGGCCTTCGATGAGGAGAAAACTCCAGCTGGTTCACCTGAGGTGTCCGAATAGGACCGTTCGGTTTTGGTCTTTCCGGTGCGCAGGAACGCGGACAGTCGCTCGCCTTCGCTGTGATATGCGTTGCCGTGGTAACGGCAGTTTTACTCGAACGTCCACCCTGCGAGTGAATATTTAATATCCCTCAACTAGAATGTAGATGTTGTCCATGCAGACCTTTGACACTGTTGACAAGTTGTCGACTTTTAACCCGCGATGTTAAGCTCAGCTCAGATTTTTACAAAAGCTGGAGGAATTTCTGAAGCCTGATGATCCAGCTCTCCGTCAGTCTTAGAGGTAAAAGACTACAGTGAGAACGACTCGGTTACAGACTGACGTGCAGACTTTTCTGTGACGTGTCGATCCCTCGTTCAGCACGGCTTACGAGAAGCAGCAAGGCGACGGCAGGCTGACGGTGACAGTGACCCCCCCCCCCTTCCCGCCCCCCACAGAGGCGGCGAACGGCAGCGTCCCGGCGGGTCAGCGCCCCCCGCCGCGCATTCGCAACGTACAGATCAACAACCAGATTGTGAAGCTCAAGTACTGCTACACCTGCAAGATCTTCCGGCCGCCTCGTGCGTCACACTGCAGCATCTGCGACAACTGTGTGGGTGAGTGTGGCCCAGGGCTCCGGGTCTGTGGTTTGAGGGACCATCCAACCTTGGGGGGGGGGAGGGTCACGGAGCGAAAGCTTGTTGACGTAGTGGGTCAGGCTGGTGGTCCCAGGGGCTGTACGCTTGGGCGTGGGTTCGGATTTGGCTCGGTTTGCGTGGATTTCTTTTCCTACCACAGTCCCACAATGTGTGTTTCGGGTGAACCGCTCACTCTCGGTGAGTGTAGCGGAACGGGAACCTTACGTCGGTAAGGTGGCCCTGGTTATGGAAATGAGCGTCTGAGTGTATTATTGTAAAAAGTTCTGGTGCAGCGTGACTCAGCATCCAGGGCCGCGTCGGTAGAATGAGAGCCGCGCAGACACAGAGAGCCAGTGTCAGCACAGCGCCGGCGTCCCCTCCTGCTTTACTCCTCTTCTGTTCCCCCATTTATCCTTCATTAGTTCTTTCGCTTCCTGCAGCAGAGAGACCAGGTGCCTCCAGTCTGCTGCATCACATGCTGAACATTTTCTTGTGGAATTTAGTTCTGGATCTCAATGTCGGGGGGGGGGGGGGCGGCCTGGTGCCTCACAGCTTGGACGTGTTTTCCTTTGTCTGCNTCGTGTGGGGGGGGGGGGGGGCAGCCTGGTGCCTCACAGCTTGGACGTGTTTTCCTTTGTCTGCCCTCAGTAGAACAGAATAAATAAAGATGAAGACAGAAAAAATGAGCTGTGCTCAGGGTGAGGGAAGATGTGTGAATGTGCGACTGCTTTCACATCCAGGGTGGTCCTGGTCTCACACCCCGTGCTTCCAGGAGAGCCTGGACCTTCATGGCCCGGTGCTGGACAAGTGGTTGTTAACATGGACTGTTGGATGGGTGGATTGATTTACCTAGATGTGGCAGGAAGATGTTCATACAGGATAACCCCCCCATGTCCCCGTCTCCTCTTCCTGCAGAGCGCTTTGACCATCACTGTCCCTGGGTGGGCAACTGCGTGGGCAAGAGGAACTACCGCTACTTCTACCTGTTCACCCTCTCGCTCTCCTTGCTCACCATCTACATCTTTGCCTTCAACATTGTCCACATCGTGATGCGTGAGTGTCTCAGTCAGAGTGGGGGGTCTGGCAGGGGCTGGCAGGGTGGGGTAAGTGATGCGACTGTTGAATAATTGATTAGTGATAATAATTTCTGATCGTAGCAGACAAATAATTTCCGCCATCCTAGGAGAACTTCACACCCACAACACCTCTCTCAGCTCCTCACTTTGAAATTCTTCACCTGGGCTCTGCACCCCCCCCCCCATGGTGAAACTGGGTGGAGAGAAAAGGCACAAAGAGCCGCTCTCCCACTACTTGAGCTGAGGAGGAGAATGTATTTATAGTGGTTAATGAGCTCTGGGCCTGCAGTCTTCATTTGGTCTGTGATGCTCTGTTACCCATGAGTCTGATCTTCACAAATCGCTCGGGGTGGTGAGGAGCTCTCAGGTGAGCAGAAGGAAATGGGAGCATGCTTGTGTGTGTGTGTGTGTGTGTGTGTGTGTGTTCGAGTGAGATACACTTATGCTGCTCTTCCCTGCAGGCTCCATGAATTCTGGATTTGTCAGTGCTCTCAAGGAAAGCCCTGGAACATATCCTTTCCCCACTGCGCTTTTGGACCTTCTCACCAGGAGCTTTGACCAGTTTAAGGTCAGCTTAAGGACACAGGAATGAAGCGTGTTGGAAACCCGAGAGCAGCGTAAGGTGCTGGAGGTCAAAATGTGAAATGGGTAGTAAATTGTCAGTCAGGCATGCTAAAGGTTTTCCACACTCAAGACTTGAGATCTTCTGTTTCCATGCTGGATTTTGTTGTGTTTCTTAACATACCATCACTGTCCTGGAGGTTGTGGTCTGCTTCTTCACCCTGTGGTCTGTGGTGGGACTGACTGGATTTCACACATACCTGATTTCCCTCAACCAGACCACCAATGAGGATGTAAGTTAATTTTGTAGACGTTAAATGTCGTCCTTTTCACCTCAGGGTTCGGTCACCGTGAGACACGTATTGCTGCCCGTGAACATTTTAGTCATTTTGTTCTGCAAAGGGGGGGACTTGTGCCTCAGTCCCTGAGGTGCAGCATCCATTGCTTTTTGTACAGATCAAAGGCTCATGGTCAGGAAAGAATCGTGTCCAGAACCCCTACAGTCACAAGAATGTGCTGAAGAACTGCTGCGAGGTTCTGTGTGGGCCCGTCTACCCCAGGTAGGACCAAAACTTCTCCTCCCACCGAGGACCACCCTCCCTCCCCAGGTCTGCTTTCGTCGCAGCACCATTGCCACGTCGCGTCAGTCTCTGCCCCACGGCGTCCGTCTCGATCTCCGTCAGCCTTGTGGTGGTGTCGCCTGCTGCCTCTGTCATGACCGCTGACGCCGTGTCTCCTGTTTGCAGTGTGCTAAACAGACGGGGTCTTTTGGAGAGTTCGGCCACCCCGGGCATCCAGTCGGCGGCCGCCGCCCCTGTCAGCAAGAGCGCGGACGCGGCGCAGCAGACCTCGGTAAGCGGCTCACACCCCGCTCTCGGTGCGGCTCGGCCCTCCTGACAGCCCACACTAAGTAATTGAGGGAGGGCAAGAGATGTCTGCAAAATGCAAGAACAAGGAGAAAATGTGAGAGTGGGAGCACATTAGTTTTGTCTAGTATTTTAATTTCGGTTATGATCAATTTTTTAATGGGTTTCTTGTAGCCATAGTCAAGTGACCCCCCTGAGGGACGTCTGTGTTTAGGTTTCACCGATTATGATGTGAAAGTGACTGTAAACAAGTGGGTTTATTAACAAACTGTGATAGACACAGACTTTTGGCCTCAGTTGTGTCTGTAACCTGAGGAGCCAGTTACTCACACCCCAGCCTTCTCTGAGTATCGTTCTTACACATTCTCATCCTCACTTGGCAGAAGAACAAAGCACCACTCGTCTCTAAAAAGAGCAACTCTGATGCCTACAAGTCCAGCCTCGCTGCTTGCAAGGACAGCACCTCCACTCTGGAGAAGGGTGGCACCTCCAAGGAGAAGAGCTCCACGTCCAAGAAGGGTGCTACCTCCAAGGAGAAGCGTTCCGCCTCCAAGGAGAAGGGTTCCACTTCCAAGGAGAAGGGTGCCGTCTCCAAGGAAAAGAGTTCCACCTCCAAGGAGAAGTGTGCTGCCTCCAAGGAAAAGTGTGCTGCCTCCAAGGAGAAGTGTGCCGCCTCCGAGGAGAAGTGTGCCGCCTCCAAGGAGAAGTGTGCTGCCTCCAAGGAGGAAATTTCCATCTCTAAAGAGAAAAGCTCAAACCCCAAAAAGGACCTCATTCAAAAGGAGGAGAAGATATCTAGCTCCAGAAAAAATGACTCTTCCTCAAGGGCAAAGAGCTCCTCCTCCAAGAATAAGAGTTACGCGCCCAAAGAGAAAAGCCCCTCCCTTAAAGACAAAAGCTCTTTCTCCAGAAACCTTGCGACAGTAGACACTGTTCTAGAGAAGAAGAGAGGGCAGTAGCAGAACCAGGGTGGAGAATCCCTCTGCGGGATCATTCCCAACGCCAACAAGACCAACAAGGACACAGCAGGTAGTGTTTGTCTCCAGCGGATGTAGATACCCGTCAATCCTCAGACGGACGGACCGAGTGGCGTCGCTCTGACCTGCTGTCCCACCAGGCAGCAGAACGGTACTGTAAAATGGTGGCATCGAGTGAAGAGCCACCCAAGCTCCTTCCAAATGACGTTTTTGACCGCAGACCTTGGACTCCGCTGTTTCCCCGAACGTGTTGAGTTAACGCTATAGCGCTATTTGTCAGCATCTTGTTAGTCTTTACAAGGACAGTGCAGAAGCACTTCTGGTGCCTCCATTTTGCAACGCTGACAATGTTCCTCCAAGGCGTGTTCGAGTCTCCCGCTGAAAAGCGGCCAGCCGGTTCGGTTTCTTTCAGCCCCTATGCAATTCAGAGAACACGTGGCACAAAAGCACAGGCGACAGACGAGACAATGCGGGGAAGGGAGAGAGCGGCAGCAGGCCGGAATCGCCAGCGAACCTCAGCCAGCAGCACTGGCCACGGAAAGACACGTTCATCTCGCGTACTTGTCATTAAAGCTGTAACTCGTAACCAGCCTGTCAAACGGAACGCTGCTTTTCGCAGTCCTGTCGTGGCAGAAATGTGCAAACGCTGCACAATTCCTCCAAACGCCAACTGGATCTCCATGCCAAACACACGCTGCTTGGTGCCAACCTCCCAGCGGATCGTTCTGTCCCAGTTTTCCAGTCAGGTACTCGTTTCCATTCTGTTGCACTTGGAGAGTCCTCCTCCAGCCCGGCACGGGGGCTCAGACCCGAGCGGGGGGCCCTCCTGAGACCGCCCCGCAGGGAGGAGGACCGATCGATAGAAACTGTGCCTTATGTCTAAGCTGCACTACGGCGTGTAACTGAGGCCGTCTGCAGAGAAGGCCCGTCGGCCTGAGCTCCGGGACGCGCGCAAACATTCCCGAGAGAACTTCGGCATCCTTAAGGTGAAACGCGACCTCTTCCCTTTTACAGCTGAGCAGAAAGGGGGAAAAGTCGCCGCTTTGGCTTCTCTGCTTGTCGACGTTCCTGACGTTGTTGTGAAGAAAAGTGTGTAGAAAAGAGAAGCGTGATGCTTGGTGACGTGCGGTCTCAGTGTCGAGGAGTTTCTGTCCATTGATGCCCTGAGAATCTGTGATGTTTCAGAGGCTGTTTTTTTTCCCCTCCTTTCGAGTCGTCTTACGAAAGGGAAACGCGAGGGTGCCGCACCGCAGCAGGTCAACGGCGGAGCCCTGCATCCTCCATCACCGAGACGTCATTTAACTGGGAGGGAGATCCCAAACAGGACCGTCCCCGTCGGCCGGTGACGGAGGAGGAAAGACCGATGAAATATAGCAAATGCGAGGCAGCGGTAACTGTGGAGGGAAAGTAAACTGCGAAGAAAACACACTTCTGAGTGGAAATGACTGGTCTCCCGATTTAGGAGAAACTCCTGCGAATTGGAAATTCTTGCCAGATTCCTGTCTTGCTTTTTTAAAAATAACACAAAAGGGGTTCGGCCTCGTACTTCCCTCCCGAAATTCGTCTTTGGAAAAAAACTGTTAAGAAAAAGGGCATTAAGGCCACGTGCGGGACAGACGGCCCGGCAAACGTTATTCACCAGACTCGGGCTCCTCTGTTCCACCGACAGCCTGAACACGAATTTACTGCTGCAAACATCTCCCTCGACAGCAACTCACACTCGAGTTGAACCCGTGTAAATAGTTTCATTTATCGGACGTGTGGCTGTGTGACTCTACATAAGGGTAGTGCAAGTAGTTAAGAGAGTAAATGGAAATTTGGTGGAGAAAAGTGATGTGATCATGTGGTATAATTTTGTCCAATGTGTGGTTTTTTCTATACAGCGAAGCGTAATATTTGCTACGGCAGTAACCTGCAGGTGGGTGTTTCACAGGCCTGTCAGCGACGCAGGAGGTTTTGTCTTTAGGAATATTAGTCACTCCCAGGCGCGGTTTTCTCCGGAAAAAAGCAGTCGTTTGCTTTATTTGGATTTTGGCTGCTTGTCGGGGGTCGGATATAAACAGCACCGAACCGCCAGATAATCCGGTTGTCTGAAGACAAATCGTCACGTATCACTTGCCGCTAAACCCGAGGTGGACGAGTTCCCGCCTTTTTCTTTCGGCTTTCCGTTGGTCTGGCGGTTGTTCTCACAGAGGCCCTTCGCCTCCTTCGGACGCTTAAGGAGAAAAGCTGACGGTTCCTCTGTAGCCTGGTTTTCCACGAATCCACCACTAGTGATCTGTGAAGGACATTTGGAGGGGAAGGAGGGACAGGTAGACGGTAGCGCACCTGCGGTTACCTGTGGCCACACCAACTGCTCAGGAGATTTAGACGTGGGGCCAGATGAAAAGCGAGGTGTACGCCCGTAAAATACAGCAAAACCTCGATCGGCGCCGTTTCGCGGTAACACTTTTACTTTAGCCCTGGAGCAATTTGTCGCCATTTTTCAAATTTCAACAAATGTTCAAGTTATTTTTTGAATTTCTTCCTTCTTATCAATACAGCATATTGTTTTCTGTGTCCGTTCCCTGTTATTAAAGTTATTAACTAATCTTTGTGTTTCGTTGTGAGATTCACCTGTTCCGGTGCACACGTCTCCATTTGTGCAACACTCTGTACTGTTAACCTCTTAAAAGCGCTGTTTGACGGAGCTCCGTTTCTCAGGTGAGCCGGCAGAGGGGCGACGGGGTCCTGGGCAGCAGGAGGCGGACGGTTCACTCTGCTTTGTTAACAACACTGTGACCCTGTAACACTGTTTGTTCCCTTTACTTCTCCCGTCTGTTCTCGGCGAAGCGCCGCGTTGATTAAAACAACTTGTCTTTACGGTCTCCCTTCTCCGTGTCGTGACTGTAGCCGCTTCTCGGCGGCACTCGGGGCGTGAAGACACTGCGTCCCGGAGGGCGTGTCTTCTTCTTGCCCAGAAGCCTTCGAATACAGACGGTCCATCGCGGATTTCCCGACGCGGGCTTTCGAATTGAACTGCCCGATTTGCCGGAGAAGCGGATGAGCAGAGCGGAAAAAAAATCCGCGCCGCTTCCCCCCTCGCCGGCCTGTTGGCTGCGAGTCCGTCAATATCAGCAAAGTGCTAAGTGTCAAATGCTGAATTTGCGCAGGAATAAAAGACACCGGGAGACGTTGCTGATGTTCACGATATATAATCTTTACTAAAGGGAGACATTTTGAAGAGACCGAATTAAAGCAGCGAGAGGCGACTTGCAGGGTAACTTAGTGCACCCGGGTGATGACATGTAGCTGGGAGGCAGAATCTGATCCACAGGGGGCAGGAAAGAGCAGCGGAAAGTGACGGTTCGCCAAAAAATCCAGATTCTCCAGAGTGAGACATAGATGTGTTGCTGACTGCTGACCGTCGGCCATTTTCAGCGCTGCTTGTGGGGAGAAACCTGAGCAAATGACTGACGGCTGATCTGAGATCCTGAAGGCCTTTCCGGAGGTGCGGACTGCAGTTCCCTCAGTGGCACAGATACAGGTTTGAATCCCTGCTGTGACACCCTGGCCATCTGCGGTGTGGAGGAGTAGCGGCCGAGAGAACAGGCCTTGCAGATGGCTTGGGGTCTCTCCCCCTTTGCAGCTCAGGTGGGATCCCGCAGAGCTGTAGGAGGATTCAGCCAAATGGAATTCTCCTGGAAAGAAGCAGGTGGCTCACAGTGTGTGTGTGTGTGTGTGTGTGTGTGTGTGTGTGTTTGTTTGCGCTGCGGTCAGTACTGTTCATCATATTGCAGAAATTGCTAGTGGCAAAATCAGGGTGATTTTTAAACGTGCAAAGAGCAGATGAGAATGTTCTGGAACCACCAGCGTGTGTCACTTCCACCAGGCAGTTCTGCTCGGCCCTCGATTCCCTCAGCAAGAGCTTCTCGCAACCGAATCGCCTCCATCTTTCAGGCTCCCTCAGCTCTTCAACACATTTAATCGCACATCGGTGCTTCTCATGCTTCTCCCGCTGGTACAGCGATACTATGGTAAAAGTACAGTCGATATGTGCAAAATACACCCTTTGCTATTCAACACACTTTCAGGTTCATATAGACACCAATTTACACGATCTATACTGTACTATACTACACTACACTATACCGCACTGAACTGTACTGTACTACACTATACCGTACTGTACCATACTTTACTGTACTATACTGTACTGTACTATACTACACTACACTATACCGCACTGAACTGTACTGTACCATATTGTACTACACTATACCATACAGTACCGTACTTTACTGTACTGTACTGTATTGTACTATACTGTACTGCACTATACCATATGGTACCATACTTTACTATACTATACTGTACTGTACTATACTGTACTGCACTATACCATACGGTACCGTACTTTACTATACTATACTGCCAATCCAAGTCTCAAATGTCAGCGTTTTTGATGCGGTTTCCCGGGAATTTCCAAGTGATCCGATGAGTGTGCAGAATAATGATGATAATATTGGAAATAGTGGTAATGAGGGTAATAATGTTTCCCTGCTCAAGAGCCCAGTTAAGAGAAAAGGGGTGTTTAACCGCAGTCCGGTGTTCAGAACTAAATGCTCTTCCGGTCGAGCTCATCGCTTACTAACAACGTCCCCAAAATCCTTGCGTGTCCTTCTGCGAAAGCAAGAAGGCGCCACCAGACAAGATGCTGATCTATTCTCCTGATGTGACCTGCGCTTCGGGTGGGAGTGGCGCCGACGTCGGGGCGAGCGCCCGCCCCGCTTCGCTTGCCAAACACACCCAGCAAAATGACCGCTGGGACGCCTGTACTTACAAACCTGAGCCGCTTTCTTTGTTTTCTTTTACAGCTTTGCTTTTCAAAGGACACCTGAAATTTGCCCCACAGGTACTTCTCACCCTAAGTGAGGTTTTTGCATAGTTGACGCCCCGAGCTCCTCACACCACTTCCACGCTGTTTATTATCCCGTCTGATCTCCTCTGGAGCAGAAGAAAACAGCTGTGCTCCCGCTCTTAGAACTACGGGGCGTAAGATCCACCCATCAACCAAGAATCTATTAATTTCAGAAGACAAGTGTTTATACAGCACGAGAGATTTATCCAAAAAGGTGAGTTGAAAAGGATTGTGGGAGAAGGGGATCCAAAAAAAGGTGGTTGACCACACTGCGCTTGTGGCTCCACGTCCTCTTCCTTCGAGTCCCTCTGTCAGAATCAGCATTTACTCAGGTCCACACAGGCTTTTTTTGTCTGCCGGCAAATTCTCATGTGAGACAAGAACATTTGAAAGATTTTCACTGGAGGAAACAAAAGCCACGTTTGTTCGACACTAAACAATAACGGGTAAATACAGCTTTTCCTCAGATGCAAATTGCCTCTCCTAATGAGTTTCTGGTTGTTGACAATTTATGGGTCGGCGCTGCAGTCCCTTGTTTTGGATTTAACTGGCATTCAGCCTTGCGAGAGATAAAAATCAAAGAAAGCGTGTGACGGGGGCCCTGCTGGGAGCCGTGTTTGCACACCTTCTGGGTCTCACACAAAAGCCGTTGCCTAGTGACAGCATCTCCACTGGAACAGGCTCTTTGTGCCTGAACGCGGTTCCTCTTCAGATCTGCACACACAGTGTGTGTGTGTGTGTGTGTGTGTGTGTGTGTGTGTGTAACTGTGGGTCAGTCTGCGGTGTGTGTCCGTTTGTGGACTGTGGAGTGTGTGAGGGTGCGTGACACGTTACTGTGATGACTTGGCTGTACCCCGCCTGGTCCCCGGGCCCCCTGGGGCGTTACACCTCCGCTCATGGAAACCACTTCCAGCCACGGAAGGACAGACATTCATCGGTTACATCTGTCCTGTTTCATATGAATATGTGTAATTTCTCAAGTGTGGAAATATTCGGGAAAATTTCATTTGTTCGGGTCTCGGATTATTTGAGATGAGTTTGTACAGCAGAGCTGCTGCAGCTGCAGGTCAGGGGCGGTTATTTTACTGGTAGTTTGTCCATCGTCACGACCCACGGCTGCTCTCTTTAATGGGCCAAAGCTCCGAACTTAAAAAACCAAAGCATCATTTAAAAAAGGTGCCGATGAAAGTTGAAAGTTACCGACAGATATTCACATACACAGGGGATTACGTACACATGAGGTGCGTGAACGTGGTATAAAAATGAGTAAAGTCACTAATGATGAACAGCGATGGCTAAGACTCGGGACCAGAGCTTTTGACGTAGCCCTCCGTCGTCTCCAGGGGCCACAACGTCCAACGGCGTCTTAACAGAAACCCTGGGGGTAAATGAACGGCTCCCCGCCAGCGTTCTGAAGACGGTGGGAAAGTGCCGCGTGCCTCGGCGCGAGAGAGAGAGAGGCGTTACGCGGCAAAGGTCTCGTCTGTTGGGACGGCGCGGCGTCTCTTCACCCGCTGAGGGGGGGTGGAGGCTGCAGGTCCCCACCGCCTACGTGGTGCCCCATCTGCACGCCGGAAAGCGGCTCACGCTGCAGCAGCGAAGGTCGTGTTCGGCCCTTTAAATGAGCAGAATGGCTAAGGACAACAAAGCAAAAGAAGAAAATCCATCCATCACTCGTCCAGCTCAAGCTCACAGCAGCCTGGATCAGCCGATCGCAGAGCCCCTGGGCGCCGGGCGAGGAGATCAGACCTTAGCGTGAACAGAGAGCGTAACAGTAACATAAATGATGAGGGAGAGGAGAAGGGAGCAAAAGTGTATGAGCAGTTTCCGACATGGGGGGCTGGATTTGAACGTGTCCAGAGTAGCGCTGACGTTCTTCACTCCCACATTACGAAGACAAGGCAGGAATTTTGCGTGTTTGCTGAGGGGAACATTTTGTGGCTCAGAAAGACGTATAAATTAATTCCTGAGTTCGCTGTAGGAGAATCGGTTTCATACACACCGAGGAACCAGGAAAGAGCGCAGAGGAGGGGACGCGTTCAGTCACCGCGGCTCACAGAGAGAGGGCGCTGTTACTCCACCGCCAGCCCCCCTGTGCACCAACACCACGTCTGGACGGGAAAGACTAAAAGAATCTGGGGGGGAACAAGGGGGTCCGAGTGGACTGTCACCGCACCTTGTCTCACTTCCGTTCGTCGCGACACGGTGACTGACGCCTGGTTCGTTCGGCCGCATCATCCTGGGCTCAGCAAAGCGCGAACCAGCAAACCTCACCGGGGGTCACGACCCGGTTGAGCTGCAGGCCGACGCCCACGGAAAATGACGGAATATTGCAGAGCTCCAGTCAGTGCTGGTCTGCCATGTTAGCGCCGCAGACATCTTTTCATTTCATTTTTGTCCTGAGGCTCAGATCTCCTTCGACTTGCTTATTTCACGCCAACTGCTCTTCGGTCTCGGGTGGTCCAAAGCAGTTACTGCTCCTTCCCCCCCCGTCGCTGCGGCCTCCGGCGGACTCATTTCACCACGACCGACAGAGACGCGGCCGCCTGTTTATGCAGAATAAGAGGCTGGGAAACGTCCGTCTCCCCCATGTCAGTCACACGTTCAGCCGTCGCCTGCGATAAATGAACCGTTTCATTTAGCACCTCCAGCTCTGAAAAACAGCCGCGTTCGTGTCGGCCCCCATTTACAGAGATCTGCCTTCCTGGCAAATCACTCCTCTCTGAAATAAACCTCGGTGGTCTTGCAGGTGTCGCCCTGCTTGGTTTCATCGCGGCCAGAAGGTTCTTTGGTTTTGCTTGCCAACCGTCAGCATCGTTTTTACCGCGTTTTCACAACTTATTGTTTTGGGACAATGGCTGACAAAGTGGTGCAGAACAGCGAAACTGCAGGGGGCGCCAGTGGACCAAACGCGCAGCCAACTCGGCAGACAAGCTGCAGCACCTCTGCGAAATAAGTGGCAGAAAATGCCGGAGATTTGCGACCGAATTGGGGCTTTTCTCCGTCGTGAAGGGCCACGAAACGAGGCAGAGCCGGCCGCTCGAGACGGCCGAGGCTTCACCTCCGGCGGGGTTTGTGGCTGAAGTTCCGAGGAGACGGAGCGCGTGGTAGTCCTGGCAACGGGAAAGAGGACAGAAGAGCGCAGGAGACCGTGGACCCCGGCGATGACACCCCCGCCAGAGGATGGAGATGCCCGCTGCGTTCAGCTCTTCTCTTAATTCGTTTGCTCAGTTTGCCAGATAACGGACAAGATGAATAAAGCGACGACGTCTCCGACCGCTGGGTTTATTCGTCTGTTTATGCGAGTTTGTTCGTCCGCTGCCAGCGATGCCACGTTACACAACCCGCCCGCTGAAGCGCGAAAACCCGGAACCTGGACTTCAGGGGAATGTAAGGAATATCAGCGAGAGACAGACGGTAAACTAGACAAGTGATTCTTACTATTTTTTCGTTTCATTTGTTTGTTCTTTCATCTCAGGTCACCCCCCCCAGGAAGAGGGACGAGAAACGGTTCCAAGCGGAAGAGGCTCAGTTCTGCTTCGTGCAAAACACTGACATCTTATTATTATTTATTCAGCTGACACCTTTCTCTAAAGCTACTTAAAATGTGGTCTTTTTAACGCGAAGCTACTTACAGCAAATTATCCACTTATACGGCTCAGCAATTTCTTCTGGGTTAGATGAAGGTAAGAAACCTTCACTCCTGTCAGCCAGCAGAAGGTCACCACCATGCGCTCTGCTGCCCTTGGTGCCTCCCCCCATGAAGCATATTTTGGACATTCCCATGACGGTCCTGGAGGACCACTGGTTGCCTGTTGAACCCCAGGGGGGCAGAGCGGGGGCCAACACAGTGGGGGGGGGCTCCAGCACAAACCTCAGGGCTCCACATGACCACAGTCACGCCAGGCGACACAGAGACAGCCGTGGTGCTGTCCTGCCGTCCCTCTCACTTCCGCACCATTAGAACCTGGTCCTACTTCACATAACGAAAAGGGCACTGATAACACCTTGGCTTCGCTGCGCCCCCCGCGGCTTTTCTCTCAGTTTAAACGTGTCAAAAATCTGCTCGTTTCAGGCCGGACTCTGTTCTCCGCGACTCGTCCGCCACAGTTTGGTTTACCGCAGCCATGATTCCGACCGGTCTTTGCTGCGGTACAGAAATAAACACAGTTCCTCTTTTCTTTTCCCATAATAAACACAGTTTCTCTTCTTTCCCTGTCCTTTCATTAGCAGCCCCACATCTTGAAGGCATTACTGCGTCCAGATAGGATTTCTCTACGTTAACCGAAGAGAAGACGGGCCGTAATGCCCCAGCACGGTTTGTGCGGACGCAGGTTCCGTCCCTCGCGAGCTTCGACTACCGAAAGGAAAATCGCGATGAGAACCAGACTCCTTCTGACAGGTGGTGGATCCCGACCGGTGAACAGGCAACAACCGTGATGATTTGCATGTCGCGCACCTCAATGTCCCGCCGATCGATCGATCTCTTCCAGGGCACCCGAGACACACCAACACGTGGCCCCTGGCCCGCAGCAGCTCGGACACCCGGCACCCGGCCCTCAACCTTACTGCGAATTTGTCCGGTTCCGCTCGCTGAGGCACCGCGGTAAACGGCGGTTTGCCGGCTCCAGCACTGCAGAAAGTAAAGCGAGGAAACGTCTCCGAGAGCGGGAACTTTACCCACCTTGGCGTGTGTCAGCGTCGGTGCTCACAGAGCACACAGACACACACCGCCGCACCTTAATCGGTCCGAGGGTCGGCGGTCCCCCGCCTGCTGGCAAACAGAACTGTTTATACACGTAGCCGCAGTGCATCATGGGAGAGTAGCGCTCCCCCTGCTACCATTACAGCAGAATTTGCAATGAAAGTGAAAAGAAGAGATAGTGAAGGTGGCGACAGCACCAGAAATACACCAGTAAACACAGTTTATCACCCAGCCGTTTTACCCTTAAAGTGGCTCTGTTTGGTACGCGAGTGTCAGTGATGCTGAACAGGCGGACGCTGCATAGAGTGACGCACGGCTGTGTGTGTGTGTGTGTGTGTGTGTGTGTGTGTGTGTGTGTGTGTGTGTGTGTGTGTGTGTGTGTTTTACTACGCAAAAACCTTTACTTAGGGTGGTTCTATGTTTTATTTGTGAACAGTGTGAAACATGGGACATATAAATATAAGAAATCACTACTACACAGTGCAGGAGTCTTGAGTGCCCCTTTATTAGCATTTCCAGGTTACGAGAAAATCAACTCGCAATGAAGTCCCTGGAACCAAACCTTGGAAGTCGGGAGACACCTCTCTGTGACGCCGTTCATTCCGAAGAAGCCTTGTGAATTTATCATTAAATTCAGGTAGAAAATAAAAGCCAAACAAAGTTTACTCAGAGTAACCGAGCCGACTTTCTACCGAGCTTCTCCCGAGACGGGCGACAGGAGGTCAGATGGTACTTCCACTAGCGCCTTATCAACCAGACTATAAAAGTGGAGCTTCGACCTACAGCCACGGACGGGAGGGTCCGCAGGACCACACGGCCCCCCAGCGGCCGCCTCCCCGTCAGCTGTCACTCTCCAGCCTGATCGATGACGCTCACTCAGGGTTCCGACGGCTCCGGCGGCCCAGAAACACACACTGTGTAAATAAGTGGGCAGGAAGGCGGCTGGGGGTGGCGGGAGGGGGGGAGCTGGTGGCCTGGATGGATGGCGATCGAAGACTCTTCTCTTCTCGCCTGCATGTCATAAAGAGCTTTATGAAAGCAGGCCTGCTGTCCCCAGAGAGCGATTGCGTTGCAGCCAGGAAATCCACACTGTGGAGTAAAGGAATGAGCTGAATGAACAGATAATGACAATAATCACACTCACATGTTCCTGGTGGGAAGTTCAGCTGAAGCTCACCGGACCAGGAGACGCGGCGCCGATGACCACGGACAGAGACGAGGTGTCGGGGTGCCGGGCGTGGAGCGCAGAGAAACGCGGTGTTACCACGGTGAATGTGGAAATGACAGGCAGGTGAACCTGCCCCTATCGAACCCCCTTTTCGGCCGCTTCTCCTGCAGCTTCTGTCATCCTGAACAAGCTTGGATTTTATTCAACTGCACGACATGTCAGGCTCAGAAATAGAACAACTCAGCATGTCTGCAGTGTAAATATCACTGCCCCGCACGCTTTGCGGGGGGTAAGTTCAGGCTGCCGGTGTCACTCTTCCTGACTTGCAGTGTAAGGTTATAACTATGCTGCTGTTTGCCCAACTGGCGTCCAAGTTCTCCCGGGGCGTGAGAGTTACCTTCAGACGAACCTCACGAGAAGGACAACAGTTTGACGTTTTACTCATAATGAGTTTTCAGCTCATCTTTATTATTCTTGCTGTTCCGTGGCTTGAAAAACACGCAGACCTGGGCCCGGGCGTGGACTTCGAGGTCTGCGAGTCAGCCTGGCGGGAAGCGGAGAAAGAAGCCGAACTGAACTGAAAAGCGTGAAAAGACCGGCCCGATGTTAAGCAAAAAATGTAGAAGCGAGAGCTTAAAAATGAAAATAAGAATGAAAACGATTCTGCAAATGATGCAAAACTCTGGCCAGTTCTGCTCTGCAGACTAGTTTTAGCTCCACGTGGGACCAAGAGGACGATGAACGGCTGGGAAAGAAGAGAGCAGCACGGTTGGGTTTCCCACGGCCTTGTTTTGGTTGGCTAGAGTCTAGAGACAGACTCACCGTCCTGCTCACCACGGAAACTGAACAGCGAGCCGAGTATCAGGCAACAGACCCGGCCTGCAGAAGGTTACTCGCTATGACCTGCACCGTGACCCGAGCTCCCAGCAGATCTCAGAAACTCTCTCGCTGGAGTCAAAAACCAACACACTATGGATTGGTTTACATCACTCGAGTTCCTCCAGAAGGAAAGTGCAAAAGGATCTCGAAGAAGAGATGCTAGTGCTGCTTGGGCCTGTTTCACTTTCCCTGTTGAAAAAGTCACTGGATCAGTTGGCGTTGGGTCAGAGAGGTCACACGAAAACGACACATTAAACACAAACCGAGGCCAGTCTTCTGTTAGGACGCGTGGAAAGCTGCGTTGTTTTGTTTCAAACTGCAGCCGTGGGCGGAAAATAACTGGCTTGCGCCGGTGAACCCCTCAGAAGTGTAGGAAACGAGCGACTTGCCCAAAATAGCCGAGGCCAAGCTGGGCCGGAGCGCCCAGTGCGCGCGGCCCGTCCGGCTTCCCGACGGCTACGTTCGTTTCCCGACGTCCGTCGAACGGGGAATCCGCGCAAACATCCGAGGCGCTCGGAGGACACGGGCTTTCGGGGAGAGAGAGAGCCAAACAACGCGGTAAACAGGAACCTGCAGGGAGGGAAGAGATCCTCTCCGGCGTGTCACCGTCGCAGGGACCAGGGGACACTCTTCTGCCTCCGAGGTGTCGTTTCCTCTCTCCCAGCTACGTTTCCTCCGTTTATTTGCGGTCCGCCGGTGGCCGAGGACCCGCGCTGGCATCCTGTCTCCTGGGCCGTGCATGTGCAGCCTACGGGGGGCCATTTCTGGGCCGCATGATTAGTCGCTCTAGTGCTTCCTCTTCAACATTATAGGATGTTACTCCTCGCTGAGGAATTTGACCGCTGTCCCGGCTGCCGTCAACAGCCAAGCGTTCAGACAAAAGCGCGTGTGTTTGCTGTGGGTCCGACACAATACAGCATCAGTCAGGTGGCAGCGGGACCCGCGTCTGATTAATGGAATTACCCCGATTTGAAAAAACTGTCAGCTATTTTAATGAGCAAAACAGGCGGGTTCCTGTGGAAATGAGGACAATTATCATCATTTGGAATAAAAAAACAGCGCTGGAAAAAGCAGGTGCTCTGGTTTCTTCCCACAGCCCATGTGTTTGATGTGTTTGAGGTTAAGCGGCGACCGTGAACGGCTCGAGCAGGGCGTGCCGCCCTCTGGGACCGCCGGAGCAGGACAGGCGGCGAACGAGAGAGTCGTGCCGAAAAGTCCGCAGAGCGGGACGCAAGGAACCGCGCAAAACATATCAAACGACTCGCGGGACTCGGAGCCTGAGGTTCCTCCGTCCGCGCGTCTGCCGGATCGCTGCCGGCTCTCGCTGCAGATTTACGCGCGTTCCAGGCTGACCTTTGACCTCTGAGAACCAGGCCCTTGAAGGATTTGTGGAGGAGCAGCTGAAGGAAGCCGGCAGGTTGTTCTTTCTCCGCCTGACAACCTCCGAGGGCTCGCGGCCACCCGTGACCCAGCCTGGCCCCTTCGCAACAGCGCACCTCGGTCCCAAGTCTGCCGGCATCGGCTTGTCGCTCGAATCTCCCCATTGTTCACGCCGGCGGGGGGGGGTAGAGTCCTGGTGGGAGAAAACACCGTGTGGCGTTACTGAACTCGCTGCATTCAGCTTGCTTTCCGGAACGTTCTCTTCTGCAGGTTCAGAATACCCCCCCAGGGTCTATGTTCTTTCCCAGCGGCGAGTGGAGCGATTCAGAGGTGCGATAGAGGCTTACAGGACTGCTGTTAACACCAGCGGATAATTCTGCCTCCTCTTTCTGCATCTCACAGCAGCCGTTTCACAGGGGAATGAGTGATGAAAAAATAACGCGGAGCAACTGTGAGACGTGTAGATCAAAGCTCAGTCGGAAACGGAAAGCGAAGATGAAAAGGGACACGGGAGAAGGAAACAGAAACAACAGCAGCAGCAAACTTCTGCGTGTGCGACGCCTTCGGCGGGTGTGCGCAGCGAGTGGATTTTCGCTGGGGGTCCGCCGAACGGCCGGGAAACTGAAGACGGGGAAAGGGGGCCCTGAGGAAGGGAACAGATTTTACGGCGATTAGGATGGGAACGGGAGTCTGAACAAAAGTCATTTTAAAGTCACACTGAGAGCGCAGCAGAAATGAGCCGCCGTGGCTCTCCTGTCACCCCATTTCCAGCACATCGGCGCCTGTAGTTTCGAAACCGATGGCAAACTAATAAACTGTTGTTTTAGCTTCGGATCACAATAACCATTAGTTCTGCAAAGTTCGCATCGTCATGCAGGTAAAGAAACTGCGCGTGAAGTACAGAGAAAATACACGAACAAACGCGCTACATGAAAGAGAAAATAGGTGTAATAAGTTTTCTTCTATGTTCTTCTGTGTTTCACGCTGTAATGTCATTTTAACTAGTCACTAACCCGCACTGACAGCAGGACCTTACCTTTCAGGACGGCGACTCCAGTGAAGCACCGCAAGACAGACCGACAACCAGCCTGACACACACACGACGCCGCCGCGCGGCTTTCCTTCCCCTGCTGCTATTTTTACGTGAGAATCGGCAAGGGACCCTCGTCCTCGTCCGGGGCGACTGCCTTTCGTCGCGGCCTCATCTCATTTAAATCAGATTCTATACAGTCCTCTCCATTTTCCCCAGGGTGGGCTCGTTCGCTCGCTGCCTGTCTGACCGACTGTCTGCCTGTCTGTCTCTCCGTCCATCCGTCCATCTGTCAATCTGTCTGTCCATCCATCTGCCTGCCAACCTGCCTGTCTGACCGTCCGTCTGTCTCTCTGTCCATCTGTCCGTCTGTCAATCTGTCTGTCCATCCATCTGCCTGCCAACCTGCCTGTCTGACCGTCCGTCTGTCTCTCCGTCCATCCGTCCATCTGTCAATCTGTCTGTCCATCCATCTGCCTGCCTGCCTGTCTGTCTCTCCGTCCATCTGTCTGTCTGTCAATCTGTCTGTCCATCCATCTGCCTGCCAACCTGCCTGTCTGACCGTCCGTCTGTCTCTCCGTCCATCCGTCCATCTGTCAATCTGTCTGTCCATCCATCTGCCTGCCTGCCTGTCTGTCTCTCCGTCCATCTGTCTGTCTGTCAATCTGTCTGTCCATCCATCTGCCTGCCAACCTGCCTGTCTGACCGTCCGTCTGTCTCTCCGTCCATCCGTCCATCTGTCAATCTGTCTGTCCATCCATCTGCCTGCCTGCCTGTCTGTCTCTCCGTCCATCTGTCCGTCTGTCAATCTGTCTGTCCATCCATCTGCCTGCCAACCTGCCTGTCTGACCGTCCGTCTGTCTCTCTGTCCGACTGTCTGCCTGTCTGCTATGTTATGCGCGTTGCCACAGGTTGCTGCTGGCAGATGGTGCCCCGTGTGAGTCCTGCTGCCTGCAGAAGGCTGGAACAGAGAGATGCAGACAGACACGGCGTTTAGAAAATGTTCAAACCCCCCCATGAACACAGCGGCTTCTGACTGGGAAGATCTGCATTGGGCTTTCGTGGCAAAAACAAGCTGAAGCCTGGAGTCTGCAGCCCGATTCCAGGAGAGCGTGAAGAACCCTGGGCAGAGATGACTGCGCATCTCCACAAAGGAACAGCTGTCAGACCCCCATCCGTCACGTTGATTCTGAGATAATTACTGCTGGGTGGGACGTTAATGAGAAAATAAAATTGTGAACGAAATGTAGCGACACCAACATGACCTGAGAGAAACGCTGCACTCGTCTCCGAAGCACCCGGTCGGCTGTCGGAACAGCTCCGCGAGAACATCACTTGTTAACTGTTTGCTGAACAAAGGTGAAGGTCCAGGATAAACTAGCAGCGACCCGTGAGACACAGCGGAGGCCGAGTCTGTCGCGCAGATCCAGACCCCCCGCTGAGCACATTGCAGTCGTCTGGGACATGTCCCAATTGTCCCTGTCATCACCTTCTTGACAGGGTTTAACATGGTCGACGTGCAGCTGCGGCAGCCAATCAGGGCGCTGCGCTTAGTAAAGCCCACCTGAAGGTGAAGGTCAAGTGGAGATACAAGGTGTGCAATAACCTCTGTGACGCTGCATGAAACGTGACATCGATGCCACTGGCGCAGTGAACCCCGTATTTTTTTACACCNATTGTCCCTGTCATCACCTTCTTGACAGGGTTTAACATGGTCGACGTGCAGCTGCGGCAGCCAATCAGGGCGCTGCATGAAACATGACATCGATGCCACTGGCGCAGTGAACCCCGTATTTTTTTACACCCTTCAAGGGCTAAAATTGTGCATAAGATCAGTGGTCCGAGTCAGGAGGTCAAACGCAAGACACACAAGTCTGGTCAGTCAGTCAACATTTATACTTTGTGTTTGATGGAATACGGATGCTGTGCAGATAGAGCAAGAAGAACCACGTGCGGCAACCATGTGAAACCTGCTACTGTCCTGGTGTCCAACCCGTTTCAGACCATCGCCTGGCAGGAACCCACCTCCCTCCCTGCTCACATCAGCACAAGCCCATCCATCTGCAGGTTTCGGCCTCCGAAGTCAGCGGACGCTGAGCAGCAACGTGAAGGCCAGCTCCAGCCAACACGCTAAACTCAACCTGCCACCGCTGAGCCGCTGATCCATTGAGCAGCAGCCGAGTTTATTAAGTCCACAGGTGTTTAATGTCTGCGGTGAACTTGATAAGGATCTGAGCAACGCCTCAAGACTTGGCTGCTCCAATGGGCGGGGAAGCGATGGCCGAGGAGACATTCCAGGCCATTTCCTCGATGGACGCAACACAGCCTTGAGCTCCCTTGGCAGCGGCATATTTTCCAACTGACGCTTCCTTTTTTCAACTGACTTGCAGGGATTCCGACTTCCAGGTAGCAGGTGCAAGGCCAAGACGGACTTTCCAAGGATGTGGAATGAGAGGAATGCTCATTAGAGTCCTTCCCCAAGCTTCCGAGACGAAGACAATGGCGTGCCAGGGGCCCCTGCAGAGCACAGCATCGCCCTTCTGCCAAAAACATGGTGGTGCACGCCGGGGGGACGGGGGGGGGGGGGGTTTTTT
>UFQX01005300.1:665462-748726 GCA_900497675.1 Arapaima gigas | reverse complement strand
CCCCCCCCCCCCCCAGCTGACGATGACAATGCAGGTTCTGGAACGAGGCGCACAGGCTGCAGCCGGAGCACAAACATTCGCCGCGTGTCCGAATTTCACAGGCTTCATTAGAGCCCCCCCGCGGCCTGCTTGAACCCGGGGGTCAGCGGGGACGTTCAGACGCGGGACGCGGTCGCCGGGCCGAGCCGAGAAACTTGACATTAATCCAAAGGGTAATGTGGCCCTTCCTGTGGATAATGAAATCCGAAGCTCTCAAATGGAAGCACCTAATGACGTTTCTTGACAGGTTTTGCATTAAGCAGCAGAGCCGCCATGAACGGCCTAAATGGCACACAGATGGCCGCCGCTAAGCATCTTTTTTTTTTTTCCATTTTTGCCTGGAAGGAGCTGCATACGGTTTCGATTTGCAAAACAAAGGGAACTTATTTCAACAAAACTGCTGGAGTTTTGCCGCGCTGCGCGGTTCCTGAATGAAGTCGACTCCGGAGGAACCTTCCTCACGGCCAGGGCAGAGAGATCTGACTGCTTCTGTCATTCCCGCCGGATCCCGGTATCTCCGACGGCTCACAGTTGAACTGCGATGCCGATCCGGGGCTGTTTGTAAGGAAGAAGCCATCGCGAGACGTGGGAGTTGTTCGCAGATGACAAACCGACCCCCGTCAGCCTCAGATAGACTGTCTACGTCCCCTCACACCGATATTTCATCACAGTCATCGGGTCATTCAGGTCACTATAATCTTCATGCAGATCATTTGTTTGAAGTAGTACAAACCGGACTTGAAAAGTGTGACGTGGGCGAGGATCTGGGTTAATCCTGCCATGTCAGCCCGGTTATTTGGTTAAATCGAGCGGTAAATAAACAGCGGGGTCATTTTGAAATGCGTCAGATCCACACACGGCTGTATATTGCACATCGCTTGGGTTTCCGAACGTCGTTTCGTGTCACCAGGGAGGAGGGAGAACGAATAAAACAAGTTTGAACGCCAAAAAAAAAGGCAACGGAAAAGTTTTACCTTCAACTTCATAAAAATGGAATTAAGTTACCGGAGTAACCATGGTGACGCTGATGTCAAAGGCAGTGCCATTTGCAGAGAAAAATGTCCTCTTGTGTAAAAATGATTCTGCCCTTTAAATTTAAATTATGTGACATTTCTGGATATCGCATAGGCTGGCAAACACTGCAGCTGTGGGAAGCGCAGTATTCGGTGCTAAATAAAGGTCCAGCGGAAAGTTGGTGCGGAAGGATTTCGGCGGAAGCGGCAGACAGACCCTCCGTCTTCATTAGACCTTCTTCGGGGGTTAATATCTTCATCGCTGCTCGACATCAGCCGGTAGCGCAGGCCGTCCGTCATCCGCTCTCGCCCGCTCGGGACCCGTTCCGCTGAGTCAACACACCTGCCCGGGTTTTCGCTCCGACTGAGGCGTCGGGCGACCGGGGGGTTTTCGCTCATCGGAACCTTGTGCTGCATGTTGTGAATCTGGCTGCAGTTTCGGCTATAGAAGTGGTGGAAACTCTCTAAATCTCCATATAAAAATGGCCTAATAGTGAGCTGTTGCATCTTGGGATTTTTACCCATTTTTACGGTACATCCGCTCCAAACTGACTTTGCGACACAGCAGAACGAGAAGCAGTCGATGGGGGGCGTCGCTCTTTAAAGCTCCCCGGACAGAAACAACTGGCACCGATGCTGTAAAGCATGTCGGTCGGTGTTGTCAGCAGTATTAATGGCGGTCGGACAGCTTTACCGCGGTGAATGCAGGAGCCCCCACGATGTGGTAAACAGGTGAGAGTCTGGAGCCGTTCCGCGTGTTATTCTTGGTTCGGTTTCACCGAGAGAAACTTCCCACCTTGTTTCCTCCTTGTTTATGGCGCCACCGGCCTGGATTTCTGCCTCCACGGCTGCAGCGATCGCTTCCATAAATAACCGCGGTATCTGACAGACTCCGGCTGAGCGACACCCTGCGGAGACGCCCAAGGTCTCTCCTGCTCCTGCTCACCGGGCTGCAGCGGCCAGAGTCCAGGCACATGTGCAGCTCCGACCTCCCGGGTCACGTGGTCCCGCTCTTCTTGTTTCACCGCCAAATGACCCTGTTGGACAGGAGCACGGAAGCATCTCCAGTAAAGACCTCGTGAGCTCAGGAAAACCCTTGGCAGGTTTAGACTTTTCATGAAATCTGAAAGAGCCAAAAGCTGGAAACCATCACTCCTGTGCTGCGGACACTCCTTTGGAAGAGGCGTTCAGCCCTGGTGACCCATACGGTCGCTGGACGTTTACAAAACGCTCCTAACCGAGTTGAAATACTGTATACTAAAAAAGGACTCGGTTGAAATGACGTGTAACTGGGGCTGTAGCTCTTTTTAAATACCTCCAAGAACTTTTACGCCAAGACTGCAAAGTCGCTTGCAGAGGATCTGCACCACTCAGTTCTCACCTTTGTGATATTTTTTGGGAAAATGTCGCTTTTAAGCTCATCTGCAATTGACGAAAATGTGCCGGATATTTAACTGATGCCTTTTGTTTAAAAGGGTCGCTCACTTTTGCCATTTGTCGAAGAAACTTGTTTTGAGGGGAGTTCGGCCCTGGTGCCGTTTTGCCGGAACACAGACCAACAACGATGGCTTTAAACCCGGACTTTAAAGGACCTGCGATTAAAAATGACAATTTTCCACAACCAGCAAAAATAAAGGGGTAGCAGTTAGTCGAACGATTTCAGGAAAGTTTTCCAGCCAGTCAAATGAGAGCCGTTTTGAAAATACTGTTTTTTATGACGGTCAACATTTGGTCCAGTTTAAAATACACCTGACCTTAGTGGCCAGGAGGCGGAAATATTTCACCTTTACTGTGACTGTGAATCTTGTGGACGAACAGGTTGGCAAATAAGACAAGCAGCAGAGGTGACTTTAACCACGTCCTCACAGGCCGGCAAAGGGGAACTCTTGCATGGAAGCCCAGCTATTTTGGCAGCGTTTGCAGGGGGTATCAGTGTTTCCACACACGCGCACGCGCCCCCTCCTTCTCCCCCGGCTCTACATGAGGAGCTGACTCTTCCAGGACCACAGGACTGGACCAGGAGAGACGTACGTGCCGTCGGGCCACGTCCCTCGGTGGCACAGCATGTCACCCACGCACCTCAGCACCTCAGGGTGGTTTAGTGGATGTCACCAGGGTTCTGTCTGAACCGGAGACGGGGGTCAGGCTGCGGCCGGCAGAACGCGGCCCGGCGCCAAAAGACAGCACATGACTCACTGTGTGGACGTGCAGCGTTGGTTTCGGACGGAGCGCAGCTCCCCCCCCCTGCAGCCAAACTGTGACATTAATCTGCTGGATTGGCTTTGTGTGTGTGTGTGTGTGTGTGTGTGTGTGTGTGTGTGTGTGTGTGTGCGCGTGGGGGGGGGGTCACTTTGTCATAATATATACAGATGTTCCTCAAGTTACAATGGGGCTCCATTCCAGCAAATATATTTCATTTATCATGTAAACCATAAGGTTGTATGAACAAAGCACAGATAAACGTTAATGTGTATTGTTTTACAGGGGGTTTCATGGTAAGATAATGTAATACACCAATACAAAAGGAGGGCAGTATTATTCCTTATTTCATACTGACTTTTATTTTCGCTTCGTTTCTTCAGTCTCTTTCTGTTGTTTTTCCTTACAGCACCAGAACCCACAGCCTCCTGTCTGCTAGCCATCGTAAATAAATACGCCAAAACTAACAAACGGATTCGCAAACAAAGAGTTTTGCAAATAAAACAACATTTTGTTAAACAAGACGCCGTTGCTGATCGACGTCTGTCTTCAGTCCGGGCTCCTGTAGGTCACATACGGCGCCGACCAGCGTTTAAATAACGTATGAATTGCTATAGTTCATGTACGTTCTACGCGTTTTATAACCTGTGAGGAAACGGAAAACGATTTGCAAGCTTCGAAAAAGGGTGTTAATGCTGCTTTTAAAAGTGCCTTTTTCACGTTCTGAAAAGTTTTTGTTTGGAGCCATTTTAGCGGAGTTTGGACGAGTCCACACTTCACATACACAGAAATACGATGGTTTCTTTTTACACGAGAGCTGAACAAATGGCTACAACTGGCTGTTTAGAAGTACACAGCTGAGGTGAGGAAAACATAAAACTGCCCGCAGTGAAGAAGGGCAGAAAAATAAAGCTGTGAGGATTGGTGACCGACCCCCCCCGGCCAGCAACCCGCTACTCCGGCCAAACCGACTTTATCCAAGAAAACAGGACTTTTTCAGCCGTGGGTCCCTTTGTCAACCTGGGAGAAAAATAAATCACAGCTCCTCACCAGCAGTCGCCCCCAGCAGCTTCCTAACTCCCCCCCGGAGACAAATGCAAGAGCCAATAACAACATTAACACTGATGCGCCAAACTTCACTGAAGCCGTTCAGCTCAACTGCAGTTCCTTCTCGCAGACGTCTAACCTGCAGGTTGCTGGTTCGAGTCCCAGCGACTTCAAACAAACGGAACTGTTCAGAAAGGTAATTAACGCTCCTTCTGCCCCCAGACCACACCTTTCCGCTGACCGAAAGCCGCTTTTCCCACAGCATTTCACCTGCTACCCATCGGGCTTGTCTTACCGCAGTAAATCAGAGTAAGGACTGTGCTCAGGGGCTCTGCAGCAGCGGCAGGGTTGGAGCCAGCAACCCGAGGCCTGCGGGTCGCAAGGTCACGTCCACAACCGCTGTAGAACCTGCGCTTCACGCATGTCGTCCGCCGAGGACCAAACCTGCTTTCCGAGAGACGGAACGCGGGAGAAAACCCCGACTTTCCTGTCGCGCCGCCTCGCTGAGAACTTCCACCGTCCCTGCTGCCCTGGGCAGGTGGGGACCAGGGGGGTAAACAGCAAAAAGAGCTGATTTATGGTTTTAATATTTGTGGCTGTGTGTCGGTCATTAAACGCCGCGGCTCATTAACCGAATTGCTTTTCTCTTTCGACTGTTAATCGTCCACAGCTGGACCAGAAAAGTACGACTGTACGACCGATTGCCTTCGAGGATGAGCGTGACACCACATAAATTAGGCCCGTTCCCCAACCAGAAAAGGAGAAGGACTAAATAATGATGCTCGGAGTGTTTTCTTATTTTGCAGCAAGTAAAGCAGCGACGTGCAATGGGGGGGCGAAGACGCCCCCGACCGGCACCGGGTTCAAACCCCGTCGTTCAGTGTTACCGTTTCCCAGAACGGCGTCTTTTCAACACTGTTTTCTACGTCCCTGTGGACACGCCGTATTAATGATGTCTTTCTGGCTTTTGGGGGTCTAGCGATGAGCCAAAACGGGGGTCGACGTGGACGTTCAGAGGCTGTTCCTTCAGGATACAGACAAAATGCCCAGTACTCTCCTCAAAGCAGACATTCTTGACTCAGAGGTCCAAGAGGGAGTTTTATGGGGCCCATAAAGCACAGGTTTGGTTGAGAATAACAAATGAATACAATAAAAACATCACTTGTATTAGTGTCTGTGACACTGATAAATCGAGGGAAATGTTTTCTCTGAATCCAGTTAAAGGCCTTTTTCTGCTAGGAGGATCCGGAGCTTTCATCGCGTTCGTGGAGCGGTTCGTGAACTGTGTCGAAACTAAAGTACTTTTTACATTTGTCATCCATAAAATAGCCACTGTGTTTATCCACCATTATTAAAGGTACAAGTGATGTTTTCTGCACCGTGTCGCGCGGCGTTCAAGCTCCATTTTTATAATACACCGTATTGCTGAAGTCTTTGTCACGCTCCAGCGCGTCCAGATCGTCGGTTCACCGGCACAGCCGTATTTATCGACCGAAACGCCTCGAAAAACCACCTCTTCAATTTCAGCGTGAGATGAAGTGACTGTTAATTCCCGAAAGTGGGGAAAAGGTCATCAGAATGAGCCTCGGTGACCGCTGACCTCACGTGAACCCCAAACAAAGAGCGCGGTTGCATCTTGTTTTTTTTTGAGGGTTTAAACTCGACGGCTCTCCACCTTCGCCGGATTCCACAAAGATCTAGAAGGATAGCAGGAGCTCTTTAGATGTTTGTTATCGCCGTTGGAAGAAAAGGATGAAAGGAGGATCCCAACAAAAGGCAGTGAGCAAATCTACTGAACCCACAGAGAAACGGGTGACGTCGGACCTCCGTCGGGTCACATCGGGTCACATCCATGGGGTCGCATCTGCGTGGTTACGGATGGGGCAGAAGGAGAGTTTGCGCTTCCCGAAGCCTTCCCAGGAGCAGGAGCTATAGGAAGCAGGCCGACTGTTTCCAAACTCGGCGCTGAAACGATGGAACCCGCAGGAATCGCAACGTGGGTCACGAGAAGATGCCCACGTCCAACCAGATGCTGCGTTTCGATGGCTGTTTTGACTTCTTTAGAACTTCAGCCATAAAAGAACATCAGGTGAGCCGCAGATCTTTTTACCAAAGGCTTAAAATAGAGGAAGAAATAAGAAAACAGAGAAGCAGCTGGGTGGGGGTGAGGGGGCGCCCGGGCTGTTTGAAGTTCAGGGGACCGTGTGAAACGATGGCTCAGATCCACCCGCTTTTTCTGCGTTTCCCTTGAGCTCCTGTCAACCGCATGTCCAGGGCGACTTGAGCCGGGTTTGAATCACCTGCCAGCTGTGGCCAGCAGGTCTGATCAGATGCTGACGGGGGAAGAACTCAAAGTGCTTCTTTGTTTACTTCTGTAAGAAATCTGCCGAGGATCTCGCCGGCTGGATGTAGCGATAGGGGCCGTTTGAACCACACGTCGGTTTCCTCAAAGTTTTGCAGTTTTTTTGAGCATCGCGGTGCAAGAAGGTAAATCTAGAGATTTTCATAACATCCATAAAGGCCTACAGATATTTCTGAGTGTGACTTGAACTCTTGACAGCGGCACAATGAGGACTAGTGAGACTGTGGAAATGAAAGTCTGAACGGCTGCTTATCTCTCGAGTGACAATGGCTGCCATTTTCCACATCGCAGGCCTCTGCTTCTCCAGCGTGTCACGCAACACAGTGGCTCACAGCGGGGGGCCCAACCAGTCCCGGCAGCTCGGGGTCTGGCTCTTATACGCAAAACTACACCTTCCTCCGCAAGGTGACCTCAAGTCACGCGTGACCACCCCTTTGAGCGAGCACCAAAGATGTTCAGGGTTTATCGGTGTTCACAGAGATGCATTTTTAATATCTGCTGCCATAGATGCTAGTGACTCTACAGCCTGGTTCCGGACCTCCCGGCGCGGCTCAGGATTGATCAGGTGCTCCGTGTTGTCCGAAATATCTCACCAGTGTTTTCCGCGCTTTTCTCAAAACTGTGGACGACTGTTGGCGACCTTGTTAACCCAGCGTGAGCAACGTTGATCGAATTTAGTCTCGATCCGCCCTTCGCGTGTGCCGCCTGCCGTTTTCCCTTCTAGAGTCAAACCAGATCCCACTTGCTGCCCTCTAACCTCCAGCCGGACCCCGCAGGATGGCGGTTCGCAGCCGACGTGCCTTCAAGCGCTTAGCGGTGAGACGTCCGGCGAACACAAGCGCCCCCGGGAGAGGGGATGTTTATTGCGAGGAGCCAAAGTCGTGATGATTATATCTTTGTTTGCTGCAGACTGAGGCCCAGCAGGACGACGGAGGCTCTTTGCAGCTGCTACGGTGCTGCCGAGCCCCTGAGATAGGAGATACCGTGGTATCTGAGTGCTCCTGAGTGTCACGCTGAGGCTCTGCGAGTCAGCCGCAGGGCAGACATTCGGGAGGGTCAAGGTGTGACCCCCCCCCAGTCGGACACGTCTGCCTCCGTGTCTGTTTGCGCTCATTAGTTTGTCCTGAAATGCCACGTTTCAGACGTCCGCAGACCGACTTCTGCTAAAAGTCACCTCTAATTGGTGGGTCTTTCATACGTCTGCTCTCGTCCATCATGTGAAGACACACGGGACTCGGGCGGTCCTGTCTCGTTTCACTTTTCAAACAGCATATCTGCACAGCAGTCAGCGGCACTTAGCAGGCGCTGCCTGCTGAAATAAAGTATGGAGGCCGACCGTCTGGATAAAATGTTGTTGTGAAGAGCCTTTGATTGGTCCTGCAGATGCCCGGGGGCCAGAAGACAAATGAAAAGCGCGTGGCGCTGCTCAAGCTCACCGATGACAGCCCACTCCGGCCCGCCGAGCCGTGATTAGAACGAGATAAGCGGGTCTGCTGGCCTTCTGATCCCTCGACAGCACCCAGAGGTGGCGCTTCCAGAGCGAGGCCCTCGGATCCTTCGGCTCGTCCGACACGGAGACCCTTTGTAGCGCCGCGCGTTCCAGATACCCCGACAGTCCGTCGCTTTCCTCCGCTGACCTCACGCGAACCCCGTTTAATGCGGTTCCGACGGCTATCGTCTGCGTGGCTCCGGCGGTACGAGATCCCTCTGCTTACAACTCGCATCAGCAGGTAAATCGCAGGAAGCGAAGCAAAACACATCTTTGTCCGTCGACGCCCACAGCTAGCGGGAGATAAGCATATTGGGGGCGACGTTTGCGGGATGAGAAGCGCGACCGCGAGCCGCGCAAGGACTGCGGATGTTCGTTGAGTCGCCGTGACACGACCCGGGGGAAGAAGACAGCGTGTTTTCGAATCGCCGCGTGGAACGGGCCCGACGAAGGCCTGGTGCAGAAGCGCACGCACTATTAATAAACCCCTGGAGACTGCGCACATGCCAGCAACAAGCCGTCTTCGGCTGTCGTGGGGGGCCAGGGCCCTGAGCGTGAGCCCGGGCACCGCAGCGGAAGCCTTCGCGAAAGTCCTCTATCAGCCCGTTTCCTGTAAACAGGCCAGGGCTTCCTGCGCGAGGGCAGATGTGGAGGAAGCGCAGCGGGGGGCCGCCCGGCTCTGCTGGCACCCGGCGCCGGCGCTCAGGAATGCGGAATTTACACCTGTGCCGCCAAACAAAGAGGCAGGAGGCAGGTAACGCCCGGCACAGCATCCGCCCTGCTCACAGCGGCCTGCGCACACAGCGCCCCCCTCACTTCATTTACCCCTTTGCCGCGGTGCAGCCGAGGCTTTTCTCCAAAGCAGCTTACGACGTTGAGCTACTTACTGCGATTTTGCCCCGGTTTTACATGGGAGACCCGTGCAGGAGCAGCGCAGTACCTTCACCACTCGGGGTGCTGCAGCAGGGGGTCCCTCCAGGCCAAAGACAGGGGTCTTAAGCCCTGTGGTGCCTACTGCCCCCATCGCTCAACTGTTCCACGTCGCTTTCGACCGCAGTTCCGCGGCTCTGTAAAAAGCCCTTCGTCGAGTCTTCATTGCCGCTCATGAAACACTTTGTTTACAATCTGTTACACATTTAGTTACGTATCACGGTTCATATTATCTTCTGTTGCCTGCAAAACCAGTAAGAGCCTCAACCCTTGTGGGGCTTTAATTCTGAACCTTGTTGTAAAATTACTGCACGGTTCATAATTGATTTTTTGATGAACTTCGTGAACCTCGAACGCACTAATGTGAGCCTTTGGCTACAGATGACAGTGAGATGCTGTCTGAGCGTCGCGGGCTGACGGACCCCCTGAACGGCTGGGCGAAGGCCAGAGCGGGGCTGCGGAAAGCCGCTCTACGTTAAGGTCTCGCAGGGCAGATATTTACGCTGCGCAACAAACAAGTGAGTTGGGTTAAAAACGGGGCGTCCGCACGCTTATGAAAGGAGGCTGCGACCGCGGGGACGACAGAGCAGACAAAACCGCCGCCCCCTCCGACTGAGCCGATAAACAGCAGCAGACAAAGACCCCGGGATCCACCGGGCGAGGAGATCATCCCACGGCCTGCAGACGCACGAGCTGAGGGTGGTCCGCTTCGAGCTGAGTGACGCCGGCATGTGAGGCCTGCAGGACACATTAACCCCCGGCAAACAACACCTGGATTGACAGGTGCTAATGGCGGACACACGGCCCCCTGACACATAATGACTTTTACAAGGATGCGCAGAGCAGGACCTCTAACCGCCCGCCTGGGGTTTCTCAGGCCCAGCGGTTTACTGCGGTACATAGCGAGTGTGTGCGGCTCCCCCACGTAGTCAGCACCGTGTGCAGGAAAACAGGGTGCGTTTCGCGCTCTTCCGGCCAACGGCGGACGCCGGGTTTCGCTCCGCTTGTGAACATGTGTTTTTTAGCTGCCGTTCGCTTACATTCGGGTGTTTAGTTTTCCGGGGTCACCATCAAGGTCAGATAATGAACTTTGGAAGATTTACCCTTTCATACAGCAGGGAGACCAGCCTCGGCGAGCAGGCGGACGTTGTACCGCGGTGAATCAGTGTAATCCTGCTTCGCTCACCGCTGTCCTCGAATATGAACATGCCTGGAATTTACTGGCATCCGTCCGTCTGGCAAAGCGGGCAGCTTCTCAGGACCTGGCAGAATTAGCCCACAACCGCACTTTGAGGCCAACAAGAAAAAAGGTGGGAATTTAAGGCCACGTTGAAATTAAAAACGGCCCTAAATGAAGCAAAGTGTCTCCTTCAGCCTCAACCGTGGAGCAAAAAAGTGGTGTGAGGAAATTCTTGTTCCAGCTGCTTTTCTGTGCTGGTATGTATTCGGGTGAAGGGGCATTTTTGCACATTTTTCACAGCCTTACAAAGATATAACAGGGTGGGGTGAAAAGATGTGATTCCAAATTTAACACCAAAAACATATTTGAAGGCACTTTCTCTCCTGTTAACGGAAGGAACTTTTTAAAGACGATCATGAAGGCGACCTTTTGTTCCGAAAAGAATCAATAAGCGAGTTTTCGTGCAAAGGCCGGGCTCTGCGGGGTAAAACGTTGCTGGAAAGCGGTTGTCGCGCTCGGGTTTCGGTCACGTTTCTCACGATTTATTCCCGGCGAAAGCGCCCTTTCCTGTGGCACGATAAACACTTTTAAAAAAGCGGAATCGATTTCAGAGCTCGGGACGGAGGAGACCTTTGTCCCCAGAGGGAACACAAACGCCAAGCAAAATAAAACAAAC
Source organism: Arapaima gigas (assembly GCA_900497675.1). Taxonomy (NCBI): domain Eukaryota; kingdom Metazoa; phylum Chordata; class Actinopteri; order Osteoglossiformes; family Osteoglossidae; genus Arapaima; species Arapaima gigas. Next base: position 737,791 of record UFQX01005300.1, on the reverse strand, counting down.
GACAGAGCCAGGAAAGCGCAGAACCAGGCCGGTCAAAGCCGATAACTTTGTTCCCGCTTCTGGGGTCAGGGGTGCAGCTCCTCGAGAATAACCTCGCAGTCGCTTTGCTGCTCCAGAAGGTGAATGCAGCAAAGGGAGACCTTCTCCATGTGAGAGGAAAGGACACAAAAGGAGTTTCAAACATCAGACTTGCTCCCTCTGACCTCCAAACCGTCCTGATGAGGAGTCGCCGTAAATTGTGGAGCAGAACAAGGCTGGGGGGCCTTTGGGGCACAAAGCTGCTTGTTTGGCCACTGTTCTAAATCTGAAGACCATTCAGTCCAGATCCAGAGCCCACACACACCCCCCTTCCGCTGCAGTGGGAGGGTCAGTGGGTGTGTGTCTCTTGGGGAGGGGGGGATTATGGGGAGGCCCTTTTCCGTGACCCAGGGAGTCAACGATACATAAGCCCCGTGACCAGGTTCTTCACCCCAGTCAAACAGCGAACATAGAAGGACCTGCTGAGAGCTGCTCTCCGCCTTCCCACCGCCTGGCCGGACCCCCGAAAGAGAAGAACACACCTCCTAGGGGAGCGCAGGGAGAGAGACGGCGCCGACGTATAAATACGCTCACATAGGCACGGAGGCAGGGAGAAGCGCGTGCACACGCTCACACACACACAGAGAGAGAGAGACACACACTCACACACGCTCACACACACACACACACACACAGACGCGCACGCTCATTCACGCCAACTTGCAAAGAAGCAAACCCTCCCTCCCTCCTCCCTCCCATCTCTCTTGCTCCTCCTCGCTCCCTCCCTCTCTCTCTCCCGCTCTCTCCCATACACACACACACACACACACACGCGCGCGCGCGCACGCCCCTGTCTCAGCCAGCGACTCCTGGGGAGCCGGAGGAGAGCGCAGAAATGAACGTGAGGACCCTGACTCTGGTGATCGTGCTGCTGGTGTCTCTGCTGTGCTCCGCCGGTGCCGGTAAGTGGAGAGGTGCCTCCTCTCGTTGCCTTTTTCTCTGTGCTCTCAACGTGGGGGGTCAGGCAGGTGGCAGGAGGGGGTAGTGGGGAAGCAGGGAGCCGGTTGCCCACGCCACTGGTGGTTCCGTCCTGAGGGCGACCTGCCCCAGGGAGGCACTGCAGTGCAGTGATTTTTCTCGCTCATTGTGGTGCTTCGGGGTAATTCAACACGTGAAGGACGTCAAACGCTTTTGTCACAACTTGATCCGGCGCCGTCCGTCCACGAGGGAACCGGCGTTCATTTGACGGTTTCGCCGCTCAGCGTGTGGCTGCTTGCTTTCTGTTCGCCCAGCCAGGGTAGCCAACCATCTCAGGCATCTCGACATCCCTGTTTGCTGTCGGTTGACTGTTTCCTCTGTCGTTGCCCTGTTTTCGTTCATCGATACTTAATTCTGCGCCTAAGCGGACGGGGGGCGGCGAGGTTTCATGCACGGCAGCGGTTGCAAACAGACACGGGTCGGGCGCTGCGAGACGCGGCGGCGGAACAGTTGCGGCCGTGCGCCTCAGGTGGTTAAATGCGCGTTCAGGTGTCAAAATAGGCGGGTTTTGCACAGACGGACACCCGGGGGGGTGTGCCCGTGTGGGTCAGAGTTGTGCTCCCGCCCACCGGGAAGGAGCACGAGCTGCAGAGGCCCGACAGGCCGCTCAGCTGCCACGTGGGTCTGCTTGCGCAGGGGTCTCGGGCGACCCGAGACACAGGTGAGCGGTGTTGGGGCTCGGCGACGGTTCGCTGGAAAGGCGGGTGGCGACGGAACGTGAGACAGGGCCAACACGGCGGCGTCGGGCGACGTACCGGCTCCTGCACCCGCAACGCTGAGCCGCGGCGCACCTGCCGCCCGTTTTCGGCATTTTATCAAATCGCATATAAACAGAAGCAGCTGATTCACAGATTTTCACGGGTGAGAGCTCAGCGTGTGAAAAATTTCACCCTTTGCAGCCCTTTCAAAAGCTCCTACGGCCAAACGCTCCTGGGCGGTTTCATGTGGCTAAAATGGTGCTCCTCTTTTCCTAGGAGAGACTCTCAGGCAGCTGCCTGGTGAATAAGATCCTTGCTGACTGACTTAGCGCCCTGTCTGGTTCCCTCTTCCCTCCTGGAGCGGAAGCAGCAGCCAGCATGGGGTGTGAGGAAGGGCGAATCCCCCGGGGCTGCGGTGCGCAGCCACGCGCTCCGGGTCAGGAGGGCCGGCTGCGGTTTCCCGCTGTTCCTCCTAGAATGGACTGAGGATATTTTGTGAAACAACAGCGACAGACCTGCAGAAAGTGGGATCAGGAAATATTAAAGAAGGAGCCGGTGCTCAGAGCCGCTCCCTTAATGCAAAGGAGGCCTTTGGTTCTACAGCAGCGATTATAGGGGCTGTAAAAGCTAGAAAAACGGCATCCAGATGTCCTGCCTTGACAGGGTGACCCACCAGGGGTCCATCCAGGGGGTCTGCATGCATGATGGTCTTTGGCAGGGTGTGTGGAGGGATTGTGGTTGGTGATGAGCACTTGCTGTCAAGTGGGACCGTGTGTGTGTGTGTGTGTGTGTGTGTGTGTGTGTGTGTGTGTGCCCCTGTGCGTTTACAGTGATGAGGAGAAATTCTCTTTCCTGCTCCTTACACACATCAAATGACGGCGTTCGAGCTGCTTCCACACGAACGACTGAACACACTCCGTCGTCTTCCCACAACGCAAATAATCGCCTGAAATGTCACCGGAACGAGACGGAAATCGGCGGATTCTCACAAAGCGACTCTGGCGCGTTGAGAATCTGAAGCTTGATGGGAGATGAAATAGCTATTCTCGCACCAACACACACACACACACACACACACACACACACTTGATGAACAACATGGCAAATATGGCTGCAGGTGTTTGTTAATGCGATGCAGAGCTGTGGGGAAAGAAATCAGATCACCTGCTTGTTCGGGAGGAGAAACGTGTGGAGAGTCAGCGGGGTTCTGCATGTACACCGGTCCTGCGGGTTTTCACCAGCGAGAGGGCATGTGGTCGCCAAAATATTAAAAGGGCCGTAAAAGTTCACAGCTGGGGTCTCTCCTGCCTTCCCGTTAATTTGCAGCTGGGCCGGAGGAGAAGGAAACAGGAACGCGGCCATTAGAGTATCAGAAACACCCGCAAGAGGCTGTTTGACGCCGTCACGTGAAACACGTCCCCAGATCCTGGTCACCTGGTCACTTTTGCGCTAATGAGACCCCGGCCGGCGCCCCAGCCCCCCGTTCCGGGGATCGATAGTTCCTCTCTCAGCCCAGGAGGCAGTGCGTTCCTGCCGGTGTCCGGCCGGAGCGGCAGCTTTATTACCAGCAGGACAGGCAGCAGGATAAATGGCCGCAGTAATTGAATTAATGTGTTTTAACGCTCCGTTTAAGAGACGTGGAACAAGCAGCTGTTCCGCCGAAGCCGAACAGGTAACAGTCATCAGTCAGGCCCCCCGCTGTGCTGCTGACAGGGGCGGCTCCTCCAACGCGGACGGCTTTTGCCGCAGAAGACCAGGACTGTGTCAACGGGCCCGAAAAGAGGAGCTACAGAAGTGGTCTTTGGCACGTCGAGGGCTACAGCAGAGATTCGTCGCTTTGAGCGGCGGCAAACGGCCCCCCGCCGGGACCTTACGAATGTCAGGACCCGCCCTCCTCCTCCCGGTCAAATTGTGTTCATTTCCTCATCACCTGAAGCGCTTTTTCCCTTCTTCTTTCTTCTTCGGCGAAATCGCTAAAGACGTTTGGGCCGATTTTACAACCGAGCCGGTCGATGACGCAAATGCGCAAACGCGCTGGACCCCCAGTGGTGCTCCTCGACTGTGCCTGGAGAAAAATTTGATAATAAGCTCCACGAAGCCGTTTTCAATTCTCCTCCATGTGGGTGGCTCTCTTCGAGGTCATTTTCTTCCTTTGTTCCCCCCCATGCTGCTACCCGACGCATCGGACCCAGAAAGCGTGCTGGCGGCGGCCTCGCGTCCTACAACGCCGGAATCTGTCACCATCCGCCGTAATTGCACTAGACAGAGAGGCTGCACACCGTTCGCTGCGAACAGCAGGGGTTCCAGCCAGGAGCCAAGATAATGAGTTCAAGAATCACTCCTGACTTCCTCACTTGCCTGGGAACATTGACAGCTTCAGAACTTCCTCCACTTTGCTGGGAGCTGAAGATGTGCTGCGACGTGGCGAATTTCGAAGGCCTGCTATTCCTGTGCGATTCTGTCTCGCTTTAACCCTTTACAAAACTCTACCCAGGAAAACAACGGCCTGACTGAGCTAAAAGATTTGGAGGAGACCGTCCCCCCGCTCCCCCTTTTCCGAATCCGGGCTTCCGGGAACCTGACGCACCCTGCAGGATGGCCGTTTCAGGCATCGACACACATTCACACCTTCCTTGAATTATCAGCCGTACAACAGGCTGGCAAGGCAGAAGATGCCCAGGTTCACAGCAGAGACAGGGACGCGGTTGAGACGTGACTGGGTGACCATGGAAACGAGCGATCTGGCCGTCCCTTGACGTGACCGTGGTGTCTGGGGGATTAAGGACTCAGGAGGGGGCTTGCAGCCCCCTGGTGATCTACCATCAGGCAGACATAAGGCCTGCTGCTGCTGTCCTGGAGATCCCAGTTTCAAAGGGGGGGTGGGGTGCTGTCCTCACCAACTAAATCCTCTGTGAGACAGCAAGTTGAGCGAAAACCGCCCTTTGCAGTTAAGGTGCTCCCTGGCTAGGAGGACAGCGGAAGGCCGACCTGCAGCCGTGGATTCAGCCCACCCACAGCTGGCAGGCTTGCAGCCCCCCCCACTGAGCAGCCATAATCATCCAGCACTCAGGCTACACTTTAACCTGGAGATTTCACAGTAGAAATTGCCGCCCGGGACTTTTTTCCCAGTAGAAAAGCCATGACAGCTCAGGGACTGACCTACCGGTGCAAAGCTGAGCAGGCTGCGAGTCAGGCAGGTGATGGGGGTTTAAGGGTGGAGCACAGCTGAAGAAGCTGGCTGCCACCTCCGGGAACAGAGACCTACTCAGCCCATCAAAGGGTGGGGCGGACGGGTGAAAGGAAACACACTTGTTGCCACAATGGCAACGGACGCGGTCGAGCCAGACACTGCCTAGAAGCAGCCCGCCTGTGTGCTGGCGATCGGCGGTTCGGAGTGCTCAAATTTGCAAGTGTCGAAACCCGATCCCTCCCAGCCGACCACGTCGCTCCTTTCGCTGCCTAACTGAGAGGCTTTCAGAGCCGCTGCCATGGCAACATGCACCGAGAGCCCACCGGCGAGCCGCACCAGTCCACGCCGGGGCCTGTGGCGTGCTGGGCAGCGCTGGCTGGATCGGGGTGTGTGGTGCTTCCGGACGATGGACGTTAAGCACAAAGTTCAGGCTCGATGGTGTCAGAGTAACGGGGGGGGTACTGCACCCCTTCTTTGCCTCACATTGCAGTCGGGTGTCCGGCTCTCCGACTGCAGCGATTGTCTGAGGCCTCATTCATCTGAAGTGCCCCTTTCCGGAAATAATCTGGTAAATCTGAGTATTTTCTTGTGTTGCCCACATTTCAATCTGCGTGGGAAGGTCAGCATCTTGTAGAAAACCTGCCTCTCAGTTCTGCGTCTGAATTTGTGTTTAATTGTGTGCAGTTTCCCCCCGAAAAGCCACTGTCTGGGTGTTTCGAATGGCAATTTAATATTTCTGTGGAAATCGAGTGCTGGTCACACAGAAGCTTCTAAAAAATGGCTTAATGGGCACACAACACACACACACACACACACACACACACACACACACACACACACACTCATTCTCCACATCTAGACCTGGAGGTTTTTCTCACGGCGTCCAAACAACGTGCAGTTTCCGCCACACAGGAGCCGCATCTGTCTGGCAGCAGATGACTGGACTCAGGAATAAAAATTCGAGAAGAACGAACGCGACGGCACATGAGCGAAGGGTTGTGAGTGAAGCGGATGAATTACCTCTGAGAGCAGCTCTCTGTAGAGCTTCAAAATCAATAAAGCAAAAACTTGAACCTAAGTGTTTAAGGGCTCTCATCCCTTTTTTCATGCAGGGGTTGTGAGCAGGTAAAAGGAATGTCTCGTCGCTGGGTCTCCGGGTCTCTGACAGGGTGAAACGCCCATCATTTGTGGCTGGATGCAGCTGAGCGCCAGGAGACGGAGCTCAGCAGACAGGCAGGCAGAAGCTCCTCGCCCCTCGCCATGGTTACCGGGGCCTTTGGTTCCGTGTCGATATGTTCGCTTCCACTTGATGTCAGCTGCTTGTTTACACATCAAGGGCCCTTCGAGCCACGTGTTCCCCGCATCGCCACGGTGGGGGTGTATGGAGAAAGCCAGCATGGGGGAGAAGAAAGAAGAGGAGAAAGATGGTGAGGACAGAGATAAGGGAGAGAAAGATGTTGCGAAGTGGAGGAGAACCCGGCTTTCGTCGTTTTCTTGAGCTGCTCCGACGAACGCTGCTCATCACCGCAGCCTTTCGCTCATCTCAGCCTGGATTTCGAGCCAAAATGTTATCGTACGCTTCACGGTCTTTCAACTGGAGCTACAGGGGGAATCCTGACTGGCTACCGTGACGGAGACCCAGACCGGCCTGGCTGGTCAACAAAGCCACGTCGAGCCCAGGGTCCTTCTACCACCGTTGCCCACTGTGTGGGGAAAACTGGAGAAGAAAGAGAGAAAATGATGCCAACTGATAAGGGGAGATAGCAAATCCCATCCCAGGTCCCGCTTGTTGGCCTTCCCCCCCGGTGTCCTTTCCCTTGCTCAGACCCGGAACATTCCTCACATTGTCTGCCTTATTAAAATTTGTTTTGGGAATCGCCCAGTATGAATGGAGGTGCCCTTTTGCCCTGGGGCAAATTCACAGGGGTCCCACGAGGTCAGATGGTGAGATCGCCATGCAGGTCACATGAGAAATGCCCCCCCCCCACTTATCAGCCATCTAAAATCAACAAGGGAAAAGGTTGCCGGAGACACGGAGTCACGCAGTTTGTCAGATAACCGCCGCGGTGCGCAAGTGGACGACGACGGCGCAGGAAAACCTTCAGGAGAACTTTGTTCCCAGTTAAACGTTTGCACTGGGGGCCCAAGTGCTCGTGTCACTGGCGTCACCTGATATGCTCAGCCCAAACTTGGAGGGATTTCCTTCCAAATCAAATCCGGAGCAGCTCTAGATCCCCGTGAGAAACGGCCCAAACTGACAGCCGGTCGCAAACAACGACTCGAGCGGCACTTTGGCCACCCAGGCCGCCAGGTTCTAAGACTCGGTTCCTCCTCGGTTCGGCGGTGACGATTTGCCAGGGAGCCTTCTCAACGTGGCGGGAGGCAGTCGGACGTTCTGACAGCCCTGCGTTGGGTGTGAGCGCAACCAAAATGAACAGGAGGATATCCCAGACTTCCCCAGGCCGTCCCCTGGCGGGGGGAGGGAGGCACAGCTGCAGGATCAGTCTGGAAGGGACCCCTAGGTGAAATCTTCTCTCTGTCCCTCAACTCGGATTTCCACACTAAACCCAGCAGATTATGAAAAAAAAAGAGCTGAACACATCAGAATGTGTAAACTAACTGAATTCAGTCTATAGCTGCCATAATAACACGAGGATGATGTAAGGATTGGAAAGGCGGGAGGACGGGGGGCTCCGAGAGGCTGAAGTTTGCGCCAAAGTGAACAAATCCGCCCTCTGTTCCTCTCGAACGGACAATAAGATTTCAATTATTTAAGCGGAACTTAAACTGCGTGGCATTCGGGGAAAAATCTGCCCGTTTGGCCCTACGAGGCAACTTTGTATTTCTCTTCTCCAAATCGTGCAGAAGCAGCCTGAGTAACTGCAGGAGGTGACAGCTTCCCCGGAGGCTTGCAGGTTAAGGACGCTGTCACTCTAAGCCCGGTTTGCTGCTCTAAAACAGGATAAATATTTCCTAAATTCTCCGCTAACACAACCGGCTGGATTAGCGCAGCAGATTTCTACAACTATATGCTATAATTCAGAACGATTTATCTGTGCCGGAGAAACACCGGCGCTGCTGTTTGCGTCACTCGAAGGCGGTTTTGCGAGGAAACGCGGTTAAGTTGACGCAGCGGCGCCGACTCTCCGTCCAGGAGACCCCGCCGACACCCGTCAGGCCCCTGCGGTCAAAGCCGGGAAGTTCCGTGTTTTGCGCAAACAGCTGCAGGTTCGAGGACCTGCAACGGACCGCAGATGTTTCCGGAACTCGTCGGGGGCCCGCTTTGCCCAACCTGTGCTGTCGGCGAGGCCTGTCAGACATCGAGACGCCACATTAGTTTGACAGACACCTCCAGACTCTCTTCCTCGGTTTTTCCTGCCTTGTTACCGACACCCCGGTTAAACACAGCAAAGGGAACATTTATGTATGTCGTGTGTCTCTCACTTATCAACTAATGTCCATGAAAACAGTAAGGAAAACGCCGGGCGAGTCTTCGGCGGATTAGACGCCCCCGGCGGTTCATTAATGTTTTCTTGTGTGGATTAGCGGACAAGTGCCACGGGTTTTCCTGAGCGACTGTCGAAAATTTCAGAACCGCGGGAGGAATTTGGCAGAAGTGAGTCACCGATGTTCACAGACAGGCAGCAAAGATGTATAAAACTGTCCCCCCGTCCGTCTTCGTCCTGCAGGCCCCATGGTGACCACAGAGAGGGGCAAGGAGCTGGAGCAAGGAGCTGCAAGGAAGCTGGCGCCGCAGAACCCGACCAGGACCGTGCAGAACCACAGGCCCGGCTGGAAGAGGAGACGCAATCGACCGCGTCTCTCTCACAAGGGCCCCATGCCCTTCTAGAACAGGTAGGTCTGGAGAAATCATTCACGTTTCTGTGTGTGTGTGTGTGTGTGTGTGTGTGTGTGTGTGTGTGTGTGTGTGTGTGTGTGTCGGGGGAGGGGGTGTTTGCATTGTACCCATTACTAGTGACCTGGTGCAGAACAGACACGGGAAGGTCGCCACCCAGCCCCCCTACGGCTTTCCTTTCTTTACAGCCTTCAGTGCCGTCCAGGAGCGGCAAGTTAAAACTGGCCTCACAGGCCGACGTTCTTGGTGGTGATTTTTCTTATTATTCACAAATAAAACATACATGAGTGGACAAAATAGCAGTGACATCTGAATGTGACTTTCATTCCGGTTTCAGTTATCGTTAAAAAGCACTTTGCTGCAGATCTTTGTCTTTTTCCCGCAATAAATTTCACTTGGAGAAGCCTGGACCCCCCCTGAAATGTCACTTCACACCAGCTCAGAATCTGTGTAAAATCCATTGTCGAGCGCTGGAAGACGCCGGAACAGCGCCGAACGCTACAGTATCCCACAGGAGGTGCCAGACGGGGTCCCGCTGTAAATTAAAGGGGCGAGAGGGAAGGAGGCCTTTGTGAAGAAGGACAGATGCGCTCTTGCTCAGTGGGGCTCTCAGACCCGGGAGTCTGCAGATCTCTTCTCCTCACCTTCATACGGTTTATAACTGAGAACCCGTGGAACTCCATGAGTTTTCTTGTTGCCTTCGGTCGGCTCGGCTCGGCGGTTGAGCGTCGACGTGACGGGAAGCCGTCATCTTTACCTCGAGGAGACATTTGAGCAGCTCGCACCTCCACGTTCACCTGTCTCCACCACCTCCACGTTCACCCGTCTCCACCACCTCCACGTTCACCCGTCTCCACCATGGCGGCCCTGCTGGCAACCCCTCGGCGCCTCCCTGCCGCCCAGTCAGGTTCACGGTTCAGCTCATTCAGCCTTTCGATCAGCCGCCGCCCCCCTATGGACGGCCTCCTGCGTCGCACCCCCTCGAGCAGCTGCTGGGACCTACTGAGACTGTGCAGCTCCTAATGCTGCTAATCTGCACTCTTCACATTTGGGTCGGCGGCTGTTTTAATGAGGTGCTGTTAGACGGCCGGTGCCTCTGGTCCCCGACGCTGAGGTGGGGAACATCTATAGGGTGACAACGGACCCACCGCATCTCCGCTACTCACAGTTTGGCGACACGAGACAGAAATCGAACTGTTCTTCTAGATGCTGGGAAAAGAGATTAAAAGACAAACCGAATGACCCATTAGGTTCCTGTAGGCAACATGTATGGTTGTTGGCGTGAGGACCTGGGTGTCACCAGCCAACAGTTGATCACGCTGGACCTGGCTGATTCCATCCAGTGAAGGCAAACAGATGCCAGGAGTACGACGCTTGGTTGATGGCGTCGTGTCGGGAAAACAGGTTAACATTCCGTCTGACAGGCAAGAGATGCCCGGTTAGGAGGGGGTGGTGCTGCTTCAGTGAGGTTCCTTTAATGAGGAACACCTGTGTGAAGAAACTCAAACATGCTCAACACTTCCGCTCCCACACGCCAGGGCCCTCAATCCCACTTCCTTTCACGTGGTCCACCTGCGCTGATGGAACCCTGGAGGACAAGTTCAGCCCTTTGCTGTGGACCTGCGCTGATGGAACCCTGGAGGACAAGTTCAGCCCTTTGCTGTGGACCTGCGCTGATGGCAGTGATGAACAAGCAGCAGAGTGTAATAATGAGCAGAAACGCTCCGCTGCGTCAGGCCGGGTGGGAAACGCGCTGGAGAAGAAGGACACGGCACCGGTGTTCCAGCTGCAGCCTGATTCCGCGCTCAATTTCACCCTCCATAAACTCGCCGGCTTGGCGAGGCGCTGTGGGATTATGGGAGAAATATCAGCTCCGGCAGATGTATACTTTCGCCGCAGATAAGACAGCCGAAAGGATTAGTGTTCATCGGGGGAACGGTTGTAGAGACATTTTCTCTACAGGCCCGGGGGCTTTTCGGGAGGGACGATAAGCGAGACTCACTAATGAACTGGTAGCAGAAGTCGCAGGTTCAAACTTCTCACTTGTTCCACAGGGGCAGTGTGACTCGCTCACCACTTTGGCCCCCCAGGTTCACACAATGTGTGTGTGTGTGTGTGTGTGTGTGTGTGTGTGTGTGTGTGTGTGTGTGTAGATGGTAAATGTCAGTTCCCCAAATTCCAATCTTTATGTGACATCATGTTCTGCCAGGAGGAACCTGGAGGCCACATCGTGTACCGCGGTATCTCAGTGTAATTGGTTCCTAGAAGCAGCTGAAATACTGCAGGATCCGATAGTGGACGTTATTTCCGTTCATTCTTATGAATTTCCTCAAATATCCCCAACGCTGAAGTATCTATTTAACAGTAATAAAGACACTTTGAACAGCGGTTACCTCGACGCCCAACTCATGAGTAGCAACTCCAACATTTAAGAGTCAAATTTATGCAAAAAAGAGGAAAGGAAACAATATAAAGTAGAAAAAAGTAAAATGTAGTGACTGTTACTGTGGTGACTGATACTGTAATGAGTGATACTGTGGTGACTGATACTGTGGTGACTGTTACTGTGGTGACTGATACTGTAATGACTGATACTGTAGTGACTGTTACTGTAGTGACTGTTACTGTGGTGACTGTTACTGTAGTGACTGATACTGTGGTGACTGTTACTGTGGTGACTGTTACTGTGGTGACTGATACTGTAATGACTGATACTGTAGTGACTGTTACTGTGGTGACTGTTACTGTGGTGACTTGTCACCGGGGTCTTACTGACTGAACAGAGGTGACTGAAACGACGAGGCGGGAACAGCATTCGAACCCGGGCTGAGCGTCACTGTGCCGGTCGATCTGGGTTCGATATGAACCTCCTGCCCTGTGGTGAATGCGGGAACCGGGGGAGGAGCCGCGTTTGACACTCGGTTTTGTTTCGTCTGTGTTTCTTTCAGGCACCGCTGACAACGCCCTCCTGCTCGCCCTTCCCTGCGGCCGCCCGGCCTCTCGAGGGACCTTCATCGCTGTGCCTCCATTCCTCCAGAATTGCCTCTTCTAGCAATTCTTCACCTGCCCAAGAAGAGGAAAACCTACCGGGCCTCAGCTCTGCGAGGGGCCGTTGGCGGTGGGATGGGGGTCAGATGGAGCTGTCAGATTCTCTCTCTCTCTCTCTGTGTTTTTCTCACCTGGTTTCTAGAGCCCTTTCATTACCTTCTCCCTGGCGTTGCATACTGTAGAGCAGGAGGTGTGGAACTCCCCTTTCCGTCAGTCAGAGGTGACAGTCGTTCTTCCACAGCCTCGCGGATACCTGCGCATTTGGGCCAACGGGGCTGCTGGGTAACGGGCACGGAGCCAGCGCTTGAGAAGCGGTGTTGGGGCCCCGGTAGCTGGGCTCTGCGATCCTCTAAGGCTGAAAGGAAAGCAGCGGCGACCTCCTCGCTGTGGGACGTCGCCGCCCAGCACACTGACGCGCGACACCGAAAATTGCACAACCCCCCTTCCCCTCCCGGTACCGGGCTGCCGCCAGCCGTCCACCCCCCATCCGCCCCTGTCCGCCCCCCGCAGCCCCGAGCGGCGGCTGCCTACGACTGTTACCCGGCCGGGACGGTCGGCCGCGCGAGCCGACCTCCTCGCCTGCTAGTCAAGTGCCGACGAGCCGTCCTCCCTCGGCGACGCCGCCGGGGAAAAACCCGGTTGCCTTTCGCCAGAAGCCCCAAAACCGCGAGACGCGCAAAACCACACCGTGCCGAGATCCGCCGGGAAGGACGGCTCACGCATTTTTAACCAAAACGTCAACAACCGCAAAACTCACCCGACAGCTTTACAAACGCGCCGCCGCGTTCGGCCTACCCACAATGCACTTTCGCCAGACGCGCTGCCCGAGGCTGCTTCCCCCACCAAAGTATGGACTGATCTCTCTGACTGATGCGACGCTAAAGCCTTCACGTGATCCCGGAACGTGTTCCTGTTCTCTTCACTTTTATTTGTTCTCAGGGTGCTGTGATAAGTGTTACCGTGCATTTAAAGGAGTTACATGCATATATACGTGTATATAAATATAAACCTATACTGTGTCATTACATACGTGTGCACTGCCAGCTTGTGTGTCCGGATGCGGTGCGTGTGAAACGCTCGGCTGCAGGTGCTCCTCACGAACGCCGTTCGACTCGGCGGCTCATCTCTCCTCCTGCCTTCGGACCCCGTGCCTCCGACCCCGTCGCCCGCTTGGCACCTGCAGCCTGTAGCGCACACGCCGACACACCGTCAGTATTCGCTGTTATCTAAGTAGACATCGTGGGGGGGGGTTGTCGTAGGAACCGGGACGTTCGGTGAAGCCCGGAGGCCTGAGGACCGAGACGTCCGGCACGCGGGAGGAAACACGACATACGGATGTCGGGGTCCTACCTCCCCCTCCCTGGCGTGTTCTTTCGTTCTTTAGCCCCCGGCTGACGCAGTCCTTACTAACCCCCCCAGCCCCCCCCCCCGGCGCTCACCTTGATTAAAAATGTATTAAATCTGAGGGAACCGGGATAGTAATAATTGCACTGCCACTATCAGTCTTTCCCCCCACTTCCGAAAGGAGACGGAGGTTCGATTGTCGCGTGTTAAGGTCCCCGCGGGGGGTCGCGGGACAGTCACCTAGCTGGCAGGGGGGGCGTCCGCTTTGCCCCCGGGTCTCCGTTTCCCCGCAGGGAAAATGCCAGGCGGGGGGTGGTGAGGATTCGGCCACATCAGGCGCACGGAAGCTCCTCGTGAAACTTGGAACCCGGAGCAGAACGGTCGAGTCCGGTTTGCGCGCCGTCACCGGACCCCTGCCGGTGACCCGCCCCCCGCACCTCCCTTCCCTTCACCCCGGCCAAAAATCAAAGTTAAAAGCGAGAAAAAAGTGTATCAGAAGTGGTTCAAACACTGTGTACATATTGGAATTTTTGGCTTCTAATTTATAAAAGATCAGCTTTAGCTCTCGAAGTTCCTTTTTCCCTCTTCCACGTGTAGCTTTGTGTTTTTATTTTCTATTTCTGTAAAGTGTGTAAATATATCTTTATGATAAGTAATATTAAAAATCTTATTTTAAGAAGCCCGTGTGCGTGTTTGTTTTGTTCTCTGGAGTCTCGTCGTTTGTTCCCACGGAAGGCGAAAGGGGGAAAGTTCCGGAACTCGATCAACCCCCGGGGTCTCCCAGAAAGTGGCAGATCACAGGGATCTTCGCCCTTCCGCTGCGTCGCCGTTCCAAACACACAGAATCCCAACCTCACCTGCGATAAAGGCTTTTTCCGGAACAATCAACAATGGTTCAGGGGCCTGAAAAAGTGCTTCATCAACCGGTTGTTGCCTATTTTTTAAACCCAGAAAAACAGAACATGAAGCCAAATCCCCCCCCAGTGCCAACGGTGTAAAACACACACTTCCCTTTCCGGATACTTCCTTCATTCAGCTTGTATTGTTTTTACTGTTGCACTTTCTAAACCTCATCTTTTATGCTCGAGGTGGTTATATTTTCACGGCATTGCAGCTCTGCTTTTCACACCTTTAGCTTAGAGGCCTGGAGAACTTGTGCTTTGCTTCTCCTGGAATGGAGACCAGAAAACCACCCAGGCAACCAGCTTCACTCTCCGGGAAGGTATGGAAATGGTGGAGGACCAGGAGGTCCTTCAGAAGGTTCTCTGTGGAGATGATGAGATTTTGCAGTGAAGGGAGACGCGCCAAGCAGGTGACGGCCAAGAAGATCGGTAAGTGATAGAGGATCTCGGCCGTGCCAACAAAAGCCTCTCTGGATCACTGCAGCAGCCGTGAGAACAAGCGTCCTCAGCAAAGCCGCGACTGCGGATCGGAGGTGCGTGATGGTCTGAGGATGATGAGATATATGTCTGAGGAGCACAGTGATCAGACTTCTCCTGCTGACATTACATTGTGGGGAATAAGACAGGAGGATCTCCTGTGTTCGATCTAATCTCCCTCCTTAATAAGCTAAAAGCAACTCCTGGGGGGACCACAGCCTACCCCATGCTGTTGCTCTACTGTTCAGATGGAACCAAACCTGCTGAGAACTGCCAGCCAGGCGGCGGAGGAGAACGTCGTTCCTTCAGGTTCCGTTCGCTTTTCAGGTCACCTGCTTCACATTGAGGTGGAAAAATGCACATGATAGCCCAGCACTTAGAATCCTCAAGGAGTCTTATGAACTTTGGTCACGTGAACCTTCCTGCCATCTGTACCAGGAGGCCTCTGGCTTTTCAGGTGTGTAAGACAGAGGGAGACAGAGAAGTTGGAGGTCGGAGGCATCTGAGCTGATGGATCCCATTCGAGGTCGTGCTGCTCAAACATTCGCCGGGACAATTTGGTTCTAATCAAGCCGGCTTTCGAGTCTCATTATCCTGTTAGGGTGATTAAGGGGCCTCCTTTCGGGGGGGTTGCAGATGCCCAGCGCCTATGACTCACCGCCCCCACGCTATTCCGCTAATCTTTCAAGCGACCACCTCATCTCCACAGCGGCCTCCTGGGGGTGGGTGAGGGGGGTCTTTTGTACGAGAACACGGGGGGTGTTGCGGCCTTCAGGGGGGAAAAAACCCGTCCCAAGCCGGTCGCAGCGGCACTAAAATACCCGCGACCCGCACAGATTGAGCCGGATTCAAACCCGCATCCAACCGGCGCCGAGGCGCTGGCACAACCCCCCCATCAAGCTTGACGGCGGCCATGTTTGACCCCCCCGGTCGCCCAACAGATGACTTTTTTTGACAAAAAAAAGCCACCGCTGCCCATGACATCCTGCTGCTCTCCTGCCTCCAGCGGAAGCTGCTCTCAGTGGGCCGAGATGAAAGCTGTTAAAGAACTAGAGGGACTAACTTCTTAAATTCGGTGCCCAATCTGCGAAGACCCCCCGCGGACGCCGGCTCTCGAAGCCATCTTTATCTTCCCATGTCTTAATAGGGGTCTCCACCCACCTGAGTGGCTGAAAGGACCCCCCGCTGCTGCGGCCAAACATGAGAAGCTCACAATGTCTCTGCAGACAGTTACACCAGCGACCGAAACACGGCCGTTTCGCCGTCTCCGGAATCCCTGCTTATGGCTGCTTTGGAAAACTGTGTCACACACCTGTCACCCGACATCGACTCGTCCGCCACACGTTAACCCTGCAGGTGTTTGAACCCCGAGTCCCTCCGCTCTCTGAGTCGCGCGTAACTTTACACTGTACTTTTGCAGAAAAGCATCAACTAAATAAACAACTGTAATGATTCATTTTCACCTGTACCTTCCACAGGAGACAGGAGAGCAGCGAAAAATCTCCCTCAATGTCATGCCTGAGAAGGTCCTTCAGCAAGAAGGAGCCAGAGAAGGAAAACGGGCCTGAGCTGTTACTATGTTCTGATACCGTTTGCTAAAGAAAAACATTTTTGGTTCCAATCCTCTGAGAGATCGGGGAGGAACGTTTGGGAGATGTTCTGCTGGAGAGCAGCCGCACAGGGGGCCACGGGGGTCAAAGGGCAGCATAATGGCAGAAAGCTAATGTTTTGTGTGGCCGGAGGGGCCCCCAGGCAACGAACCGAACCGCTAAAGTATCCAGCTGTGTTTAAGGAAAGCGGGACAAAACTGCACGGTCGGCAAATCCAGGGAAGCCTTTTGGAACCCCTGGGTGGAACCCTCTGAGCAGCAGCTTTTCGTGCTTTTCAGCTCTCTGTGAGCAGCTGGTGAAGACAGTATTACACCGGTAAACGTCATGAACCGCGGTAACCGGCAGGTTATCGCTGATCCATGGCTGGCGGTAAACAGCATCAGAGCTGCAGGTCATTTTACTGACGGCGACGCAGAGGCTCCTCACACGTTCGTCGCCGGCAAAACAGAACTGAAACATTTGTGTCTGTCACCTGATCTGGGGACGCGGCACAGCCGGTCACAGCTGCTGAAGTGACGCCGTCAGGAAGGACACTGAGCGTCACGGATCTGACCGCCAGCAGACGCAGTGACAGATCGGGCCAGCGGCTCTCTCTCCCTTTCTGTAAGTGCCGGTCCTGGCGGGGGGTCCAGAGCGAGGCCGGGAGGGACACTACCGTCCCGGGGGGGCCACAGTCACACACAGCCGTACGGTCACACACACCGTCACACCTTGAGGCACCGGCGCTACCTGCTGCTCCACTTTCCGCCACTTATCCGCGTGGGAGCTGCAGGCATTCGGCTGAACTTTGGAAGGAGCCGCACGTCTGCATGTGGGCAGCAGAACTCGGCGCCGTTTCCTCTGCCTGCAGCTCCAGTCCTTCCGGAACAGTCTGTCTCAATAGTTTTCCTCACAGCTGCTCTTGCGTTTCATTATTAATATCCGCCGTGTTTTTCCCCAAATGATCACAGCGCCATTAATTATTGCACAGAACACAGTAAAAACACAATATTCCTGTTATTTACCCTGACCCCCCCGTCACTGAACACGTATCGCTTTGCGGGGCGTCGTGCTGCTCGACACACTTTCTCTCCCGGCGGCCCGGCGAACACCCATCATCCCGGCTCGGTCTCTGTTAACCCGGCCTGCGGAGGGACTTCCCTTCCGGACCCCACCCACTCCCAGCAGCCGGGGATTCGGACCCCCTGCATGCTAAGCAGGCCGGACTGCAGGAATTTTCCCTGAATTAGTAGCAGATGTTGTTGGGTTTGTTTAAGTGCTGTTTTGTCTGCAATCGGAGCTGTGAAATAACACAAACATGACAAAGGCAACAGAGGACAACAGAACCGGGCTGGTGAAGAACAGAACCCTTCTAGAGAAGAACAGAACAGGCTGGTGAAGACGGACCCTCGACAGACTAAATTCTTTCACAGCTGCTTAAAAGGTTTTTAAGCAACAAATTGGCCGTTGAAATTTAAACAAAGGGGATTAATTTATAGAGAAGAAAAGTCAACAGAGGAGCAGTTTCTGCACATCATTATTGTGTCTCCCGCGTCGCTCAGAATCCCCCCGTCGAGGCGGTTCTGTCCAGCACCAGCAGCACCGCCGTGGTTAAACCTTCCACCGTTAAACATCATAACCGCTGCTTTGGCCTTTTTCTCCCGTTTCCACCCCCAGACTCCAGTCACCTGGTGACCCTCTTTACCTGCCGGCCACGTCGAGGCTGATGGTCAGCAGACCCTTCCGAGGAACCGGGTGGGATGAATGACAACCCCCCCCAGGCATCTGTCCAGGCATCTGCTCCGTTGGCACGAAATGTCACGGCTCTCATGTTAAGTCGACAATAATGCACCGCGCAGCATTTAAAGGGCACCGGGTTCACGGGCTGAGAAACGTTTAACACTTGACCTTTCGCATGTCATCAGGCGTACGTTTCAGCAGGTAACCCTTACTGCCCTGCCTGGTGAGATGACATAATTTCCTCGTGACGGGGCTCACGCAGCCCTTCTCAGGAACACAAACCCCACAGCTCCACCGCCACGCAGCCCCGCACTTTCCCTCCGAAAGGGGCCGGCGAGACGTAAAAGGAAGTATTTTCTCCTCTCCGATCGTCCGGCTCCGTCCGACACTCGCAGAAGGCAGAGCTTCGACCAAAGTCGAATTTGTTACGCTGGGTTTTGTCTGCATCGTTTCCCCGGTATCACGACAGAGGGATTCAAACGCAACCGGACACGTTTGTGAACCGGTCTGTGAAATAAACCAGTTTTTCCTTAATCTTACAAACGTTCGTTACTCTGCGTGTTCACGTGATGCGGAACAACATCCACGCGAAAGTGATCGGTTCTTCTTCAACCACCTGGTATTTCCCACCGGCTCGGCGCTGTTTCTCCGCGGGTCTCCTCCAGGCGCTCTGGTTTCCTCTCGCAGTCCAAACACATGTGTTTTGGCTTCATTGGTTACTCTGAGCTGCCCCCCACCCAGCGATGGGCCTCAGGCTGCTGTGTTCCTGACCAACGCGAGCGCTTAAGGAATCGATCCTTCGTCTCACGATTCGAAGGGGGGATAAAAGACTTTCATTCTGTGGGGAGGCGGTTTTATAAAATGAACGTGACGTTTCCCACGTCTGCTGCTGTGGACCAACTGGGACGATCGGGCTGCGGGTTCCGAGCTCAGCACCCGGGGATTCTGGGATACCCTCAGCAGCCCTGACCAGAACAAGCGGATGGGAGCTTCTGGCTGCCTAAATCAGTTCGAGCGGGTGGTTTCCCACCACACCCCCCACGGTGGGATTCTCCTGACGTCTGGCAAAGCGGTGATGAGCAGCACGGAGCTCACGGGTCGGCTGATGCCGCGGCGGAGACGCAGGGGGGACGTAGACCCACTCTGAACCCTTGGGGTTTTCCTCCCACCGTGGAGCCGAGTCCACGACCCCATCAAAGAGAGCGATGCCCACTTCCTCGCACCCTGACCCTTGACAGGCCTCCTGCGAGGACTGGGGGGGGGGGGTCTGCACAATTTATTAGGCAGTTGCCTTCTGAA
Organism: Arapaima gigas; assembly: GCA_900497675.1. NCBI lineage: Eukaryota > Metazoa > Chordata > Actinopteri > Osteoglossiformes > Osteoglossidae > Arapaima > Arapaima gigas. The sequence goes on along the minus strand of UFQX01005300.1, from coordinate 718,592 downwards.
GGGAAATACTTTCTCAATTGCCACTCCATTATGTATGTTTTCATAGTTTCTTTTTTCGTCTGCGATTTCCCTCTTTCTCATATTTATTTGCTATATAAACAGCAGCTCCGTCGCCCGGCTTATAGTTGCTGCTGTGGGGAAAAATGACTTTCCTGCCCAAAACACTTACACAAATGTTACCGGTCAGAGGAGCCTATTTATTTACCCAGCGAACGCGGTTCATATCTGGGGAGGTTCACACCAGGCGGCTGAAGCCGAGGGGAAGCCGGGGGGCCGTCGAAGTCGTCACCTTCTGAGCCGATCGAGCGTCGCGGTCAAAACCTCACATCGGACCGGTGTCGCGTCTCAGTTCGCTCCAAAACACACACATCCCAAGCGGAACCGCTGGGGCTCTGGTGTCGTCTTCAGCGGCCCACGCAACCCGCGCGGCGGCGGCGGCCCGGTTCCACGCAGCCTCCGATATCTGGAATTCATTTATTCCCATCGCAGGAGATAGGAAGTTACTGCTGTTCACATCCACAGCAGGAACCCCGAGTTTAAAAACTGTTTTCTTTTGGAACTTTGGGGAAAAAATGTCTTTTTTATCACGTGAAGCGGTACATATCAAACAGCCGCAAGCTTGGTGATGCGGGGGGCAGCGGGGGGCAGAGAGAGCAGTTTACTGTGAATTCGTACCTTAACATCCCCTCTGGGGTAAACACATTACAGCCTGAAGGTGTTTTTTGAGCTTTGATAATATATAATAATTACCAGGTGCTGCAGCTGTGATAACAGCCCAAGAGGTTTTAACCCCCCCCCAGTGCCAAGGAGTTTGCCGCCTCCCCACATCCTGCCCTCAGCGCACACCGAGGCCCCTCCAGTCCCTCCAGCCACTGACCGATGACCCGCGGCCCTGCTCCGGTGACCCGCCGAGGCCAAATCGAGATAGTGCCGGCAGAGTCCGCGGGGGGCGCTGACCTGCTCCCGGGGTCAACAACTGTCACGCTCAGCTGCCAAGTCCCAGAGAAACAGGCGACACCACATCACTAGACACCACCAACGTGCTTCCATAAGCTCTTTATTTAGTGCTCTATGCAATATTGGGCCAACTGACAACGTTCCATCATCCGATCACCGTTTTTTCTCCATTCCAAGAGAAACGCTGATTTCCTTTTGAACGTTTTGGTGTCACGTGAAGCAAAAAACAATCAGGACTCAGCACACAACTTTTTATTATTTCAACAGCTTTTGTTCTGTCTCCTGGATATATTTTCATCCACAGCTTTGCTGAGGAGGAAGACAGAGTGTGTATGTGGGCCCTCAGAAGAGAAAAGCCACCAACCCACCCGTAAGGTGTCTGGCTCCACCCTGTCCTCCATTCCACATGCCGCCCTCCCCCGTGTCTGGAGACTGGAGCCGAGACTGACGGGGCCCTGGGGCGCCAGGCGAAAAGCGGAGCCAAACTCACTGGACGCTCAGCGGAGAGAGACGGTGCTGCAGCCCCCAGCGAATCGGGGCACAGGAGAAACAGCAGCTTCTTAAGAAACACGCCTCTTCAGCCTCCCTACATTCCTCAGCTCTCTGACATTGTGGTGGAGACAAAAGGGGACGTTGGGCTTTAATGCCAGACGCCGACAACAAAAAAAATCATTAGTTCGTGATGACGATCAAAGGGGCAAAGTACCTGGAAGCATTTTCTCTTCTAATGCTGCCATTTGTGTGAGATGCTTGAGGAGATTAAAGGTGGAGTTCAGGAGCACAAACTTACAGCGATCATTCAATATTTCTGCTCAGCCACGCTGGACGTCATATTATGATGAAAAACACGTTTCTTGGGCGCAAACTTCAAGAAGAGCATCACCTCCTATGGAAATCTCCAGCAGGCTCCATCTACAGCTTCTCCAGTGCTGTATGCAATAAGCCATCCACAGAAATACCTCCATTAGGGCTCTCGACGATTCTTAAGAAATAGAACATATTCAAGAGATCAGAAATACAATTTATTACGTAATATGCGCAACCTAATACAAAACAGTGAATAATAATAATAATAAAAATAATAATAGTGAATAAACAACGTTTTAAGGATGGCAAATAAAACATTTTTTAAAAATTAGTCTTGAAAGATGTTTTTGGTGCTTTAAAACAGGGTAAATTATGATAAACTCCTCAAAGGAGGCGGCGCTAATCGAGGTATTGCTGTGAAAGAGAGGGAACCTGGACTGAAAGACGCCAAACGGGACGGACAGTCGGGTGGAAACCTAATAAATGTGCACGAGAGAAATAAATCCAGGCAATTAGGATCAGTCGTTTGAGTCGTGCCTTCAACGTGTCTCATGTGAGCGTGAACAACGTCCAGCGCTTTGAGGACAGACCGGAGGTTAAATGCTCATGATCGGGCCTCGTCTGTGAAAGAGGTTGTTTGTAATCGCCTGTCACCTCCAAGCTCCACCCAGTCTGCTGCGGGCTGAGCAGATCAAGACACCAGGGGAGGGTTATCAGTAAGAGCTTGGGACCCGGAGATAGCGAATACTTCGGAAAGGCTCTGATGTTGCCAGCAGCCTCCCGGGACTGAGCTGTAAGTCAGCAGCACGGCCTCCCACTCCCACCTCCCTGACAGACGATGACGTCTTACTCTTCAGACAAGGGTGAGCTTTCTTTGACCCAGCAAAATTAAGCAAATTTCCTGAAAGCCCTCAAGTATGGAAGCCACGAATGAGGGCTCCTATTCTAAGAGGCACGCAATTGTTAAAACTTTGTGACAAGTCACCAAGGAGCAAGTTAGTCAGTCTTATCCGCTTCTTCCTCTGAGTCTGGACATCTCTCTTAGAAGGAGCACCGTCTCGCCTCTTCCTCTTCCACCAAGACCCTAAAAGACAAAGGGGTCCAACCGTCACCATAAGCACGATGTCGCTATGAAAAGAAGCACAAGTCACAATGTGGTCCCTGAATGTTTCACAGGTTGAAGTCACCTGTCTTCCAGCCTCTTGAAAACGAGACCTCTGGTCTCGCCAAGGTGGTTTCACCTGAATGTTCTTACACAACAGTTCATCAGAATCTTCATCCAGCACCAGCCCTCACCTTCCCTGACTCGGTGGAGCTCACCTCAACCAGGCAAGTGGCTTCCACGTTTTTCCCCACTTTCTTGACCTTTTAGGGGACTGAGGAGATGTAATGAGTACAACTGGGAAATAAAGCCACGCAACCTTATGAATCCACTACCAGCAACTGTGACTCGTCCCACTTTAACTGCTGCCAGAAATAAGACTTCACTGGAAGATTTTGAAAGCAAACAAGCTGAAAATCATCTCGACTTCTCATCCACGAGTTTTAATCATGGGTGACTAACTGCTCACAACTCTGAAGTTTGGCATGAAAACTAACCAGAAATCACTAGCAGTATGCGACTCCCAACTGCACGCCAGCATTAGCCCCTTCGGTGAGGAAAGACGTCCAGCTGCTGTTTCACCAGCCACTTCCTGCACGAATCCACTGTTAAGACCCGGCAGGACCAGAAGACCTCCAGGGAGTATCAGAGGGGGAAGTCAAGAATCCCAAACTTGCGTCACACTGCGTTTCTGGCCGGATGTGGTTCAGAAAAATGTGCCACAATGACACATGTACTGAGAACTTAAGGGAATAACGTCACTCATGTTGTCTGCGCTGTGCGATTTAGCCACGGTGCAACCAAGATGACTAGAGGAAGCCAGGTTCTTCTCCGCAGGATGGCCTCCTGCTCGGCACGTCGTTTTGACCAACAATAGCTTCCCTCAGACAATCGCATCGTGTTTGTGTCACCCGGGGATTTCCTCTTCGTCCCCTTCCAGAGGGGGCCGAAGCCCCTTCCTGTTAGAGCAGAGCCTTCACCAAAGGTCTCGGAAAGAAGCCCGTTCCAAACGGCTGACTGCTTCCCCATGACGCCGGTCACCCAACCCCAACACCCCTGCCAATCGCTGCCGCTGCGACACGTTTACCTGTAAGCGGCGATCTCAGCGTCCAGCAACATTTTCTCGCCGAGCAACTCGTCGTAGTCTCCGCAGTGCTCCTTCATCTTCGCTTCCAAGGCTGCCTGGGCACGTTGCAGCTGCGCCGCACAGCACTGCCACATCCAGTCGGAAACAGGGTGCAGTGAGCAATAAGCATATTGACAATCCGTCAACAAAGACAATACAAAAACTTACTGGACCCAAATTCGACGCCGAAGCAGATCCGGCCTCCGCTACAACCCTGCAGCACCGTTCTTACTAACAGGGGCACTTTTAATGGTTCAGGGGCCCCGAGACCCTCGTCCATCCCAACCTTCACCCATTTCTCTGCTCACTAGTCCAACCGCTGACTTCACTGAAACCTGCAACAGGTGTGTAGTGATGCCATTAAAAACAGTAACTTCACACGACCACACTGTGATCTCCCCATCTTCACTGGGCTGTTGCTACTCTGCAGAGCGAAGAGGCAGGACATGAAATAGTCCATTACAGGCTGGACCCCAGACAGATGATGGCTTGACATGTCAATATAGGCCCACCTACCTTCGCCTGAGGGACAAGCCCACCCATGACTACTATGTGTTGCCTGACTAGATTGGGTCCAACGTTCTGAGGCAACCTGCTGGTAAAGGTGCTAAATGAAAAGAAAGTCCATCAGAATATCCCGCTATACGAAGACGGCCAAGGAAGCCACAGCCACCCCTGGCTCCCTACCTCCTCACCTGCAGCTCAGCCACCTCCTCAAGGTGAGCCACTCTCCTTGACTCGACCTGGTCCTCCAGGTCCTCGCCGCACCTCAGCAGTTCAGCCAGCTCCTTCTGCAGCTCCGCAATCTGCAAACACACAAGGGTTTCCTTCACTGATACCCCCCCAGCAACGCCGTGCGCCGTATAGCGACGGGGACGCCAAGCACCAAAAAGAAAGGCCGAGTCTCTTGAACAACTTAAACAAGTCACTCGCTGAGCACATTTCCGACGCCGGACTCCTACTCAGGTGACGTCGGCGAGCGCAGAACCCTTCAGCGTAAGCAAGTCAAGGAGAGCAAAGGCAGCCCAGGATTCTCAATTCAAGGCTTTCGAAGTGTGTCACGTCAGCACGCGAGTCCAAGATCAAGACCGTGTGCCTAGAAGAGAAAAGGCGGAAACCGCCTGACCGTTGAAGCGGCTCTCAGACGTGATGCTAATGCACATGCAGGGTCCGGACTGTAAAACCAATCACTTGTGTAACCCGTATCTTTTGTCATCTAGTTAATGGGCTCTGTGGCCGTGACCCGTCACCCCCCACCCACACACACACACACACACACACACACACAGCCGCTTTCCATCACTTCCCATTACGGCAGAGATGAGGCCACAATTGACCGAGGCTTTGTTATCAGGCTTCAGTTTATTCTTCAGTCCCCTGGGGTTTCTCCCTGGAAGACATTAGGGTTAATAAACGGCAGGGAGATAAAGGTCTGACCATGTGGTCTTCATTGGTAACAGCAAGTGACGGAGAAATGCATCAGTGGCTGAAAGTGAGACATGACTGCCTGCAGATCCACCGGCTATCTGTCTCGGCGTAAACAATCTGGCCGGCAGGAAACTGCACGCTTCATTTTTGCACTTGGCTGCTGGAGGTTTAAACACGCCGTGGCTTTCCTTACGCTTTTTTGGCACTTTGCACCATCAGACCGGATTTGTTAGTCATCTTCATTCAAGGGATAAATGGCTCGAGTCAAACGAACAACTGTTTTGGCAAACGTGCTCGGAAGGAAGGCCAGGAGGCGAAACCGTTCCAGCTATAAGAAGTGAAGTTGCACAAATATGGACGCCTGGTGCAGAACTACAGGTGAGCAACAGCGAGAGGAGAAAGTCTCACCTGTTTCCTCAGCTCAGCGGGGTCTGTAACCTCAGCCGCGGAGGCCTGAGCCGGGGCGCGTTCCTTCTTCGCCGTCTCCCCCAGCGTCACAGCAGCTGCTGCTTTCGAACCGAACTGCGGGCGGAGAAAAACCTCCTGTTACCGCGATGGCATGATTTTGCCAGCTAAGCGAGAAAGACCATCAAGTGCAGCACTGTGAAACAAAGTGCCTGAGTTGCGCAGGGAGGAGTTGGCCCAAAATCCGCCCCAGTGATAGGAGATGCTGGTCAAGAGCAGCAGAAAGCGATGGGTTGCAGGTACCACAGCTAAAGGTGACACAGCGGCTGTGGGGGTGGGTGGGTTACTCTGACACACGTAAGGCTGGACGTTTCACCTCCCACCGCAAAGCAATAACACAACAACAATATTATTGTCACTTTTCCCTCTTTCAGTCTCTAGTCACGTGCTGCTGAAACTGACAAAAAGACCAGATCAAGTTTAATATCAAAAAGGCTGCAAAAAAAGAGAAAATCTGACTGCGACTTTTCCTCGTCGCTGTTCCTATTGTTTTTATGACTAAGCACCTACATACAATTGCACAAGCAGCTGTAAGTAATGATATGCAAAAGGTGGGCATATCTGTCTGCAGAAGCAGCGGCTCAGAGGCGACAAGGAAACGAAAAAATAATCGGGCCGACCTTTTCGCTGCGGCAGCCTCTAAAAATAACCCTGCAGCACATTTCGTTTCAATGCACTTTATTTAAGGGGCACTAAACAAACCTCAAACAAATGAATGGCTGTTAGCAACGCAGGTGAGACAGGTCTGGTCTGCAGTCATTATAACCTGATCTCAGTTACAACCAATCACAGCTGAAACCACTGTGTCTCGCGGACCTCCGAGTCCCGGCCTGGTGGGACGAGCATCGCCGAGCAGAAACGCGGGATTTCGCCTCACCGTGACACACACACACTCACACACTCAGGCCTCCGGCCGCTGCTCTCAGCCGTAAAACCACAGATGACCCTAAAGGAAGGTTTCGCAGACAGGAAGCCCAGGGCAACCGCCGGCAAACCCCTACGGACCCCAGTGACGCCTGAGCGCAGCTACCGGCCCCCGCAGGCCACAGCCCATTAGGAGCTGTCGCTGCGCACGAGCAAGCGAGGTATTTATGGGGGGTTCAAGCATCAACCTCCCCCAACGAATGTTTACATTTTCATTTAACAGACACTTTTCTCCAAAGCAAAACACACTGACTATTAACTAGTCCTGAGCTGGCAGGTTTATCCAAAGCGATTTATAGTGTTATTTACACTGCAACCGTTCACATTTATATGGCTGAGCAACGTAACCCCACGCCCCACACTTCAAGAGCAACCAATCCACCTGAAACAGGCGTGTTTGGACTGTGGCACGACGGCGCCCAAATTCCCTTCTCTGCTTATAGGTATATTGGTACAAGGTGGGTCCATCGTGCAGCCGGACGTGAGACAGTGCAGACGGGGGCTGTACCTGAAGGCCCTCGGTCAGGTCACAGTAGTACTTCTTGATCTCCTGGATGAGGGGGGTGACATCGGGGCCGGGAAACCGCAGGGTCACGGGGGACAGGCCAGCTGGAGCCGTGGGACCCAGCAGGGTCTCCACCGTCTGCGAAGGGGCACAGCAGACACTGTGATATGTTTGTCTTCAAGTCCCAATACAGATGAAACATGTTTGGTTGAAACCACAGCGCGGTATAAAAACGACCCCCCGGGGGACGAGCGCGATCTCACGTTTATCCTGTTTGCTTAATCGTAAATAATGAGGCCGCCGCAAATGTGTTGCAGGCGCACAAAGTGGCCCGAAATTACCAGCAATAATTCCAGTCAACTTAACCGACTTCTGTTTTCGTTTCACGTCGACACACTTCCACAGCCAGCGGTCGCGGGCCACGTCCCGCGGGGGGCGCGGAGGGGCTTGAAAGGAAAACCGCGTGTGACAAATTCCCGATCCAGTTCCCCCCGCCCCACCCCTGAGTGTGTCGGCAACATTGAGGGCAGCGGGGGACCAGAACGGGAGGACAGAGTGATAAAGCACTCGGGGGGAAAGGGGGACAGGGGCAGGGACCTTGGGTGGGAGTTGGAGGGGGGGGGTGAGAGCTGCTGTCATCCAGTGCAAATCAGCACCATCTGGCTCCGTCGTGGGTCCGGCCTGATGGACGACCCCGCCCCCCATCTTCCACCGCAGGGTAACAACGCGTGACGTGACGCCGCAGCTCCCTCGTTACCCCCCTCAGCACCGACCCCCTCCTGTCGCCCGCCGCACCGAACGGTAATGGCGCGTGACGAAGCGCCGTCCTTCTGCGGAAGCTCTGCTGATCCGTAAGCGGAGCGAGGAGTCGGGGGTCAGCAGATGCCCCCTGCCGGCCCCCCCACCGTGTGGGTACTGCGAGCACCAGGCTTTGTTTACGCCGTCCGCTCGCGCGCCTCACCGTGTCGTGCTCCTCCTGCATCGCGGCGAGCTGCTCGCTGTAGACGTCCACCTGGTCCCTCAGCGCGAGGCACTCGGCCGTCACCGCGTCCACGTCCTGCAGGGGGCAACAGAGGGGCGGCTCTATTACAGCACGGGGGAAACGTGGCCCACCCTGCCTGCCTGCCCCCCCATCCCAACACAGGAATCTCACTTCGTGCAGCTCTTTTAGACCTTCACTAATTGACAACGACGCTAATAATTCGCGTTTGAGCTCATTAGGGGGTCCAGGAGGCTTAAAGGGTCCCGCCTGATGCCAGAACATATGGTTCCTTGATGTATGAACCAGGTGGGGAGTCTGTTCTTATTGTCTCTGTGCAAACACAGAGGCGGCACAGAGACGGACCCGAGTCCCGTCAACCTCTGCGGGTCGCCCACTTCCGGAACAATCTGGGCAATGCAGGACCGCTTTATTGCGGCTCTTTGATGCAAATGAGCAGCAGCTCATCGTCCTCCCGGGGGTTTTGGTGGGACGTACTGGGGGTGTCGCAGACTATTCACAAGAAGGTCACGTCTGCAGTGTTTCTGTCACTGAAATGGCCAAATAAATCAGCACAGGCAGCCAAGTCTGGAATAAACTGGAGCCTCAAACTCTGACTGGGGCATCATCATTAGTTAGGAGATGCAGGCCTGGTGTAAACAAGTAGTGGGGCAGCTTTTTGCACAGTTCAAAATGAAGCTTTTCCCCACATGGGCAAATAAACAACGAGGAAAAAAAGGTTCAAATCTGTATACAAAACTTAGACCATTGAGAAAAAAAAAAAAAAAAGAGGTGTGGTGACCCTGGAAAATCGGTGCGATCCTTCAGCACATGCAGGCCTGAGCGGTTTGTCTGTAGATGTTTCAGCACCAAACATCACTGTCCACAAACAACCTGCTCAGCCCTGCGTGCGGCTAAGAATCAAACCTGGACCGTAACATACAAACATACATACACACATCAAGGACCACGCTGAGCTCTTACGTGTCTAATTTCATCTTAAATTCAACCTCATACTAATATCCTTTCTTTCTGCTCTTCGTACCTGGGTTATTCAGAGCGCACGTGCAATTTCGAAGGTTGAGGTGCAGCGCCGCCTGCTGGAAGGTAGTGGCACTGCGCGCTTTCCAACGCCCCTCGGGACTGTGACACAACGACCCCGTTGTTTGTTCGGTTTAAAAGACAACGATGACGGGTGAATATTTTCAAATCAATTCTGCTGTTTTAGGAGCATTGCCAAAGTAAAAGCTAGTATTTTTTGAACTTAAAAACCAAACCAGATGTTACATCGGCTCGGCACGCGGAGCTTAAAGGGGGGAGTAACACTGTGCCGAGTAAGGAAAGCAGCGTCTGGGCCGCAAACCCTCACCGCTGCGACGTCCTCTCTTTCCTGGAGAACGAGTGACGTCTGGTTGACCACTTCCTTGTGCCGCTTCTGCAGACAGTCCAGCTTTTGCTGAAGTTCTGCGACGTTGCAGAGAATCTCCCCCTGCAGATGCCAGTAGGTACAGAAGTGAAGCAGAGCAAAACCAGGCGCACATGGGGCGTAGGATCAAAACCCAGACATGCAGGTGTCTCTCAAGGGACAATCATTTATGAGTTTCCTCATGTATGAGTGAAATTACTTAACACCCTTTACCGATGTGCGACCAAATACGAGTGATACGATAAGATTTCGGGTGATTTCCAAGAACGCGTTACGCTCCTCAGAAGGGGACACCTGTGTTCAAACGCTGAGTGGTGATTATATTTATGTTTACGGACTTGGAGAGAGATGGGTCCTTACTGGAAAACTCCTAGTCGTACGACACAGAGCAGCACGTGCGGCGTCGTGCGTTCTTTACGTTACCAAGACAACGTGGACAAAACGCAGGCCCTAGCAGGACTCCGCCTCTACTACATCCCAACCTCAGGTTTTGATTGCATCTCAAATCTGGCAGAAAAATTGCCGTCAGGCTTCGAGCTCTCAGATACAGCCCTCAGTTTGATGCCCCCCTAGTTTCGCAGCCCAGCCAGCAGTTTTTAAGACGCGTTGTAAATAAGAAAGAATAATAAAGAACTCTGGCCAGAGCAGTGCTTACGGTTCATATCACTGCCTGGTACGGTCACTATATTGGCATGTTACCTGTACTCGTGAAAAGAACTAAATACTTATCAAAAATCTAAGTCGGGGGCCTCTGTGCTTCCCTTCAGTTAAGTGAAGTGGCAACAAGTACTTTTTGCAGGAAATGATTTATTTACTTAGACAAGAAGTGGGAGCAGAGTGTGGGAAAATTTAACTTTCTAATATAAAAGAAGATTAAATCAAATCTTTTGCAGCTTTTATGATATATGAACAATGACAGCAGTAACCATAGTTCACCCTGACTGTATAATCCTGCCGTAGAAACAGAGCTTTCAGGCTGCTACCTTCTCTCTGCGCAGCCGCTCCACCACCGGGCTGAGGACTGGCACCCCCGGGTGGGCCACGGTCGTCTGGCCGCTCCTTCCCTCCTCCAGCTCTATTACCTGAGCCTCCAGGGACTCATTCTCCTCCTCCAGGCACCTCGCCTGGCAATACAGGGATTTGGGGGGGGGGGGGTCACATCACATCTCTCCTGAACAAACCCCTGCGGCTCCACAGCACAGCCCTCTGACTGGATCCCTACAGTTTGTGCCCTAAATCCCTGTGCTGAATGGCGGGAGCAGGAGGAGAAAGTAAACGGGAAGTTCTAGAGTTTTGCCAAAGGGGACGGGAAAATTCTCTCTCCTTAGACCACCGATCGCTGTACTGTGGTAACTGATGAGATTTATGGCAGAACCCAAATGCACAAAGTGTCTCCGGAACTTCGACATCCTACGAAGCTTTGCATCCATAATGACGACGGACATGTTGGAAATGAATAATCCCAGGACTAAATACCTAGAAGTTTACTGATACATTCACGGACTTTATCAATAAAAAAATTTTAAAAAACATTTAAAACTGCATTTCTTCACGCTGATCCTCCGCTTCCACCGTCAGACAGCAGCAAACTGCCCTCGGACTAGAAGCTCTAATGGTGCCTTGGCCAGGAGATCGGGGGCTCGGCGGTTCTAAGCTGTTCAGGAGCAATTTAATCCACCATTCTTATTTATTATAGTACACATTATATACATCTGAGATGTTTTGCAGAAAATACCCAGCAAATTTATAGCAATACAGGTCTATTATGCTGTTTTGATGGTTAGGGGACCACATTCTGGAAAAGATTTCTGTGAACTGATCACGTCCTTCTGTCCTCTGAAAGTCGGGATTTTTAACGTGTTCCGCAATTCGCCTTTCTTTCCCCGTGTCGTTTTATTCTCCTGCGGCTCCTAAAGGGCACATCTAATATGGCACCAGCTTGCATGGGTAACTGGGAATGTGCCACAGTGACTAGATTTTTTATTTTCATGTTTAAGTGGATTTTAAAGATGTTTCATGTTCATAAACTCTGATAAACATTCAGGAGCCCAGCTCACACACCTTTTTTCCAGTGTAAACACCGAAACCCTGCAGGAGCTGGTGGGTAAAAAAACTCCAACAGAAGATTTTTAATCAAATTTAATATCTTTATGTGATGTATTAACCTGATGTAACTCATGAATAAATCGAGGTGGAGCTGCATTAAGAGCTCATGACGTAACGGGTGAAGTGTTGAGTAACTCGGTGTTAAAAACAGAGTTTGGTCCCGGTTGTGTTCACAAGTGGTGGCACCAGTTAAGTCTTCCTCAGGGGACAGTAAAGACGCCACAGCAGGAGAAGCGATGAGTTTGGCCGGCCTTAGCTCACCGTTTCGATGAGGAAAGCCAGGCGGTTGTTGAGCTCCGCCATCAGAGTTCGCTCTCGCACAAGCCGACACGCGGCCTCTTTGTTCCGCACCCGAGCCGTCGCGAAGTCCGGCTCCTCCCTCCAGCAGTCCGGGGCCCTGCGGACAAACAGCTGGACCGATAACAGGGGGACTTTTGCTCAACACAGCCTTGCAGCAATGAGCCTGTTTATTGTGGCAACAACTGTGCAGTTTTTTTTTTTTTTTTTTTTTAAGGAAAATGCAAATAGGATGAATCCATTTCCAAAACCAGAGGGGATTTTAAGCGTTTCACAAAGTCAGGGCTCTGGTGTCGGTTCAGCCTCTCAGAACGCGAGACAGATGTTTAATTCGCACCTCCCATGACGTGAGATATGAAATGTCCCAGATTAGCAATACACTCCTCTAGCGCTGGGAGGGGTGCAACACACGAACACACACAAACACACCCTTCTGTGCAGGACCCCACACAGCCCTGGCCAGGCTTCTTCACCATGGAGCAGTACAGTGGCGCAGCAGGTGGAGCCGGTGGCCCACAGACTTTGTGGAACCTGTTCCCTCCCGTTTTCTTCCAAAGAACCGGTGACTAGCAGCGTGTGAAATCGGCCTGTGAGGGACCGGCGACCCGGCCCGACACGTGGCCCTGCCTCACAGCCTCAGCGTCCGCGATGGGTGCTGCTGCTGGCCGAGTGGTTATTGAAAATAATCAGACAGGTTCTTTACTCTACACCCTACCGTGGACTCAAAGTGGACGATAGCAGAAAAGAGAAAAAACAAAACAACCACTGGAAACCTCTTCCAGCTGATTTTAACAGCCACCAACACACAGCCTTTTCTTTGACTATGTCCACCCTGCTGTCTGAGGGGGAGCGGATCCCGGCCGGGCAGCGACACTCACCCGGGCGGAGCACGCCGGTAGCTTCCGCAGCGCAGAGCGACCCCGCTGCCTCTTTTCCACGGCGCCTCCTCGAACAAGCGGCGGTACGACGACACTCGCAGCATGGCAGTAGCTGTGGGTGTGGGTGGCGGTGGGGGGCGAGGGCTGCCGGTTAAGTATCGACAGGGCGGGAATGTCACACACGGCCGATGGATCTCTTACTGGCCAACTATAGGTGCGACATCAGCAGGCAGGCATTTCACAGCCCAGAGAGATGCTGCTGATGACAACATGGGGAGGCCTCGCTGTGGGGGGGGAAGTCCAGCTGCAGCCATTTAATCCAAACAACATTTTTAAGAGAGGAGCATGTGAGCGGAACAGAACAGAGAAGATGGTTGTAGGGTCACCATTCAGTTCCACTTCTCAGTTTCACAGCTGCCCAGAAGGGCTTTTCCTTCCTTTCTCTTTCAGCTAAAACAACTTAGCTCATCGGTTCCATTTGTTTTTCCTGCAAAATCATAACAATGAAGCCCAAGTGTTGCTACCTCACTATCTCACTTATGCCTCCTGGGTTTCACCGTCCGGGAGCAAACCAGCTCCGGTCACTTAGCAGCTGTCAGTCGCACTTCGTTCATCTTCCTTACAGTTGGAAATGGTTGTCGCCATGAATCGACTGTGCTCTCCTTGCCCTGCCAAAGCCACTCCTTAAAAACAAATACGCCAGTGGATTCCAGCAAATACAGTCACTCTCATTTGGGAGGATCCCACATAACACAGTTCACAAGCTGCATAAAAATGCAGAACAGAAAACTGTCACTCATTTTTCTTACACGCCTGTTTGTTCACGGTGGGGAAACGACCAGACTTGTCACGTGTGTCAAATACCACAACTTTCAAAAGTGATACGTGGGGCAGCGGGTGGTGGCGCGTTCAGGCCTGCCGCCCTGCAACCCGACGTCCGCGGTTCAGATCCTGGTGCCGACGTGTCCTGGATCAACGTGGAAACAATGAATAAACATGCTACTGTATTAATAGGAAGACATTTGCCTCAAATTTTAAGCTGCTTTGGACAAAGACATCTGCTGAACTGAGGTTCATTTTAAAAAGTGTTGTAGTTGGTTCCTTCACACTGAAGAACACTGGTGTCAATCATTGTGCTTTCAAAAGAAGTGGTTCCCTTTGTGTTCACTTGTCAAATGTCATCTCAACAGACAAAAAACAGGGTGTAAATAAAGAACACAGAGAAAGATTTTATATCTCTTTAATAAATTAAAAGTACCAAAATGGAGACAGAAATTTTAAACAGTTGAGCACTTGTAGACGTACCATCAGACAAAACCTTCCAGAACCCAAAGCAGAAAACAGCTCCACTGAAGAAGTGCAGCTATAAATAAGACGCATGTAAAGTGACTAACTGAAGGAACAATCTCCAAGTACGACAATTCATACAACCGGGTCCCGGAAATATCGCGTGCCTGATGATCCAGAAAGCTGCAGGTATGAAAGTACATAGAAGAAGAACACTGGTCCTGACTACAGAGTAGTGTTGAGATGGAAAGGCAGACCCGGCGGAGGCCGCACCCAGGCCGCTCCTTTGGCAAGGCGTTTTGGCAACGGGCCTGGGCCTAAGGCTGTGATTCTGAAGCAGCGCGTCCGCCCACGGTCCTACACATCGGTGCGTCCGTTTGAATTGCACCGCGTTTGGAGGGGGAGGGGCCTCCTCTTCCGCCAACCCTGCACAGTCTGCGAGTGCCCTCGAGTCAAAGGGCTCAGCCACATATAGTGTTCATAAACCAAAGTTCAAGCACATAGCAAGGATGTGGAAACGTTTTCTTTCAATCCCACCTGAGGTTCCACTAAGGGAACAGCTCCCAGCCTCACGTTCTAACACTCGAGCGTTTAGGCGACGGGACTGAAACCGCACACGGACAAAGGCGTACTCAGCACACGTCAACTTTACAGCTATAATAAAACACACTAAAACACTTCCCCGGGCCGTTCCGACCTCACGGTGAACACAAACACATACTGTACCGATTCTCCGCGACACACGTGCTTCCTGTCACAGGCGCATTTGCGAGGCTGTACACAAAAGGCAGGTTGCTGTTACTTGAGCAGAATTTTTTTCTGAAGCACACGTTCACCGAATCACACTATACATACTCCTACACGCAAACAAGCACAGGAGCGAGAGGACACTCTAAAAACACCGGTGGGGTTGACTACACCGAAAGCAGCGCCACTCCTGTTCCCCGGTAAGACATCGACAACGTGTGGGCTGTAGGTGTGAGGATACCGAGTAAAGGAACACCGCTAGCAGACAGGATCCGAGCGTTACCTGCCGGAGAAGATGACGGCTGCGGTCCAGCCGGGCGCGTGGCTGTCGCCAAGTGGACTAAACGTGTGTTCACAGTGACGCGAGAGACAGAACTCAACAGTCGCCACAATGCCCCCGTCTCCTGAGCATTAAAACGTACACGCGTTACGGCGGTAACGCCCTCTAACACCGCATAGGAGAAATCAAACTAAATACATCTTGAAAACTTGCTCTATAAAATGCCCAAGAGCAGAACAAACGTCCGTCGTTTCTGGGTTGTAACTCCTCGTGACGCGTCGGGTCAAGCCACAGTTCGGGAGGGAAAGGACGACAGAAAGACACAACACGAACTACACGTAGAAGTTGAACAGCTTCTCCAGGCAACCACTTCCTCAGCGCAGGCACGCGCACGCACAGAGAACGTTTTTAAGGCATGTACAGTGGTAGCAGACTGTCCAGATCACCTCACTGGGCAGGATCTCCTCCTTCTGCTTTGAAAATGGCCAAGTACTCAAAAATCTGGTTCGACGTGTGAGGAATCCTAATTCTTAATTCTCAGCATACTTTGAGAGTGTGGGAGAAAAAAAGCAACCTGACAAGGATCCAGTGCTTGCCAGCATCCCACAGAGTAAAAAGTCTTTAGTGTCATTCCTTCCCATTGGTATTGCCACTCCTATTCATCAGCATCCCCGTAAGGACGGCCGCGCACATTCAGCCTCAATAATACAGGATCTCTTTTGGCACACGACGTCAGGCTAAGCGAGTTGCCACACAGCCAGTACACCGTCAGAAGTGCAAGGAGAACCAGTGCTTGCGTGCACTCAGGTAAGGTCCCGCGGTGTAAAGTGCCTTTTTGAAAACCTACACTCAACACTTGGTCTTTGGGTCATTAGGGTTTTTTGATTGCGTTTGCTGTAGTGGAGCTGAAGAAACCCGGGATCTGCGATGTCATCCCTGGAACAGACCTGACCAGTTCATCTGTTCCCACACGATCGGCAGCCGGTAGGGGGCCAGGAGGCCCAACGGCCCTCCCAGTCGCTGGTACGTCAGGGGCCCTCTTTCACTCATCGTCACCTCCCATGAGGAACCCCATGATAAAGCTGATGGCTTTCTGACGGTCCTGCTGCGTCTGCCGACCCATGAGGTTGGGTGGGGGCCGGATCAGAAGGCTAGCAAACAGACTTGCTGAAAACAAAGTGGGGTGGGGGAGAGGAGGTGTCAGAAACATTCAATTCACCATAATTTCCAAATGGACTTGCAGACAGACTGCCAACAAAGAGAAGGGCCTGAATACTGACCTACTAGGCTGGCTGTGAGGTTGTTGCTGTAGGAGTGCTTGAGAAGCTCCTTCAGGAAGGCCATCAAGTACCGGAAAACATTGCGATGAGCCCGAGGAAGCTGGGAAATCAGCTGTCAGCCAAAGCAAAAAGACAACAAACAACCTGCTTTGTTAATACAATAAAAGCATCCTTCCAAAGAGGCCTTTAGCTGTATGTCTTCAAGTTACAGTACAGTCCTAGGAAGCTCTACCCGCTTTGCTTTAACAGAACGACGACTTTATTTCAAAAACCACCCCGTGCGCAACTTGGCATCAGTGGAAGGATATTCACGTGCCGGCAGGTGCTATTCACACACTTCGGCTAAAATTCAGACTGCAATAAAAACAAACAGCATGGAGGAGCAAACAGAGCTGCAACGTGAGGCAGGCAGACAGCGAGGGCAACCTGTCGGCAGAGGCGGTTGTCATGCGAACAGTCCAGGCAGCGGGTGTACAGCTCGTAGCACACCACAGGCTCCGGCAGCGCCTCCAAGAAGATGAGCAAGGCCTCTGCCACTGAATGGTTGCTGCCAGCTGACACCGCAGATGTTAAAGGAAAGACACCAGAAAGACGTGTAGGACACAAGTACCCAAATCACGAAGATTTAACGAATGCAGTTAACACAGCAGCCAGCAGGTGTAAAGGAGCAGAGCCTAGCAGTTCAAAACACTTTGTGTACTCTCTACAGCTCCAAGTGGGCATCCTGGGGTTTTTTTTGTGAATACCAACAATCCAGGGAAGTTTCAGAAGCCCTGTGACTGCTCTCATTTACCTGCTGTAGAAGCTAAAGGGATTTTCTCAGGAGTATTTCTTCTTTCATACTGACCAGGGACACAACCTAACTTTCCCTCAACAAATCACCGCCCAACACATCTAGGAAGACCACACTTGTAGGACGTTGTACTTCCCTGGGTAGATTTAATAAAGCCAGAGTTGCTACAAAAAGATGGAGGATTTTACAAAACAAAACTGCTGATGAAAAATTAAGAACGATCCGTTACGTCTACAGTCGTTTATAATGCCGACTACGGTGCTTGTACTGAAAAGATACGGATGGTTTCTGGAATGCTTGTGTCCAGACAGTCGATGATGTTCTGCAGCTCATCCTGCATGCCTGGAGTCTGGAAGAGGTCCTCCTAGAATCAAACACAATAGAGTGAGAAGAAGCACCATCTCGGTTGGATGGGTGGGGATTTACTGTGCGTCACCAGGCTGACCTCATCGCAGGACTTGGTGAAGAGGTGGTCCACTAGCAGCCACACTTCCTTGGGAATCTTGAGGGGTTTGTCCTCAGTCCCAGAACTGTCCACCAGGAGGAAGTTCATTCTGGACTTCTCCTGTTTTGACACAAAAACCCTGAGTATTATGGAGAAAAAGCTGGATGCATTCAAGAAACAATAGCAAATACAGTATTTTTTTTTTTTTTAAATCACCTGTACTCAAATTTAAATTTAAAAAAAATACAACTAGTGCCATTAAATGTAGGTTTCTTCCAGAGATCGAAGGGATAGTTAAGCACCAATCACATATAACCTGCATGTATAAACAGAGCCCTGGCTGTGAGCTCAACCCAGCGGGGGGCAGCCCAGACAGACAGGAGAAACCTGATAGCAGGAAGCGCCCTGTGCCCCCGACTGCGTTTAATGACTCCACACGAACCCTAAGGCTTTGCAGGAGAGCGCACGCCATCCTTCTTGCACATAAATAAAACAACAGTTCAAATACGCCTTCCTATTTGCAGGCATCTTTTACAGTTGCCATTATTTCTGAAAGAAACTAACACAACATAAAGCAGGCTTAGATAAACAACTGAAATATGACCTCATACTGTTAGAAATGGGAACAGTAGCAGAGACCAGAGTTGTTTTCTCTACAGCTGAAAACCAACCAGTTGCGCAGAACAGGGTGGTGTGTTCTGATGACTTGCATTAAACAAACTCTGGTGTTTACCATACCTTGCAAATTACTGTTTAACTATGTATTTAAAATTCCTAAACACTTATCGAGTAACAAAGAGCTTTAACACACCACTGCTTCACTATTACAGAAGGCTGGTTCAAGGACACATCATTTATTTTGGTTTTCATTTCGCCCAAAAGCAACACACAACTTTTTAAAGGTAGAAAATTGCTTCACACAGGGCTGGGAAGTAAAATTTATTTTTTACAGAATTTTAAAATTCTGTAATTGTAGCCGCAAACCTCAACAGCTGATGACGTGAACTCGCGCAGTGGATCGTACTTTATTTTTACCTTCTCCGTGAAGCTGTCTTCTCCCTGAGCGCCACGCAGCCAAACAGTGATTTACATACAATGATCGTGAGAGAAAAACAAGAGGGGGGAAAAGAAAGAGAAACATGAAACAGAAAAAAGAAATATCACCGAAGATTGAGAGCATGCCACACCGTCTTTGAAATATTTCTCTCAGATCATTAACTCTGGTAACTAGTACTCAGTATCCAAGAGGGAGCAGTTCAAAACCTTGAGTTTGTTATTGCTTTGTCAGAAAACAGGTTCCCAAAAAAAGATGGCGTAGAGAAGTACGTTGGAGTGGAAAGTTTAAGTGGAAACAAAAATGACTACAGTTCCGAAGGTTCGTTTAAAGTGGCAGTTGTTACAAACTCCCAAGTGGAGACAACCATGTGTTTTGTAAAGAATGCAAGTTAGCAGGGTGAGTTTTACAGAGACAGACAGTCAGACAGACAAACAGCACTCACACTGCCCACTCTGTGGCGGGGGGCTATGAGGGGTCAGCAGCCTTCAGACACACCAAGAGGAAACAAGTGTGCTCAGCTTCTCTTCCTATTTAGTCTTTTCTTAATTCTTAACTTAGGTTCTTGTTTCCATGGTTATGTTGGAAGTCTGTAGAATGACAAGTCAGCAAAAACTCTGTCTCTGCTTTCTAAAAATACCTCCAGACTTCCTTGAGAAGGACTAAAAAGTTCACTGCTAACACTCTACAGGCTAACGGGAATTAGCCGCTCTTCACAGCGAGAGGCCCGCGCTGCTCGGTGACTTCAACAGGCTGCTGTGCTAAAGGACGACGTGTCCCCACAGATTTGCCTTTGCTCCACCTCCTTCGTGCCACAGGTGTCTCATCTTCAGTGTGCCGTGATCACAAAGCAGGAGGAACCTTACCAGGTCGATGAGTTTGCTGATGGGGATCTCACGGATGGGCTTCTTCATGCGGCACAGCGTTTCCAGTGAGGTGCCGAAGCAGCTGGGCAGATAGTTGCCAGATATGGTGATGAAGTAATCCTTGCCCCGGTCCAGGTGTAGAACCAGGATGTCCTCGATGGAGTCTTCCGCAGAATTGAGGAGGGTCACCGAGTCCTTGCTGACATACACCTCCAGGCAGATTTCAAGCTTTTCATCTGCACAGGAAGTCAGTTCTAGTTAGACTACTGGGACCACAGAAGGCCGCCTTTCTCTCCCCCCAGCTAACTTTTTACACATCGATAAATTGCACGTTTAGCTTTGAGAGGGCGGCAAGCCATGCAACAGAGATCCTGGTAACGGTGTGCTTACAGCAAATACTCACTAGGTTCCAGGAAGCCGTCGCAGGGCTCAGCGCGGAGCCACGGCCTGCAGTACTGGGAGTCGTTAAGCTTGGGGATGAAGGCAAAGTGGCAGGGAACCTGGCCGTCGTTGGTGATCACAAAGCGCTCCCGCTGGAGCTGCCGGAACTTCACATTTGAGAACGTGAACTGCAAAAGGAAAAAAAAAGCGGCCGCTTCAACCCAGGTCTCCTAAAGACAACGACTGGACCAAAACCATCACGAGCCTGGCAGCTCAATAACCCCCCGTGTAGCTACAATCATCAGGCGAGAGATATTCCACCCGTGCAGTAATAACACGCTGGCAAACTGGTGTAGAGCAGACTGAATCGTGACCCGAGTAATAACAAAACTCAGGACAGTGACCGCTTCACCGTGTCAAAGCAAGACTGCTACTCTACTGACCTCCCTCTTGGACAGCGACAGGGATGGAAGGAAGTCGTTCTCCATCCTGTCCATCACCCGCACAATCTCCTCAAACACCTTCTTGTGGCGCTGCTCGTTGACCACCTTCACCTGCAGCACAAGAAATCTATCGCAGTCATCCATGCACCCAGGATCACGTGTAACAATAAGATTGTCACTTGAAACTGTTAAAGATTTGAGTACTCTAGTCATTACAAGTCTCTTTTCTGCTTGCACCAGGCTCCTAAAATCAGCTTATTGCCATTTATTAATAGAACTTTAAGCTTTTCAGAGTTTCGATGTAAAAGGAAGCAAGGATCATTTTTAGACCAGTATGCAGTCCACAAGCATCCTCAACACTTCATTGTAAAGAGGTCCAGCAAGAACAACTAACACCTGACAACCTTCACAATCAGATCACGATTGCGAACAACGGTTGCTGAAATGCTGGTGTTACCTGTGCTCTCGCCTGGAACTGGGTAAAAGGGTCATACTGACTACGGACACAGACGTACAAGCAGGTTTATGTCCCCAGGTTGGATGTTGCACCCAAGAAAACAGTACTCACCCCTATGCTGAAGAGTGAGCTGACAGGCTTGTGGTCGCTGGTCTGCATCTCCATATGGCTGCGGTACTCCAACTGCTTCACGCTGCTCCCCCTCCACAGGATGCGGTCACACCAGGCTGGGATTCGGCACTTTCCGCTGGAGGAGACATTGCAGCTTATCTGAGTGCCGTGGAAAACTGACTTCTACGTCTACGTTGCCCATTACAGGAACGATTTCGTTCGACGGGCTGTGACTTGTCAATCTATGTGACAAACAACACCGCAGTTGAACTGATCAGTTGTGTACACTGTACAGGGTGGAATTTTGTCTGTGGGACTATTTCGAAGAATACGTGAGCCTCTGAGTACTCACATGGCACTGGGACTGGACTGTAACTGAAATCTGCCTGCCCTCAGCCCTGATCTACACTGCAGTACCGCATACCAAGACCCTGAAAGACTCCAGTAAAACATCCAGTCCTATGAAAACGTGAAATAGTGAAATTTGCTTTGGACAAAAGGTGTCAGCTTAGTAACTAGTATTAACAACTGTAACACAGCAAGACTTATCACCACCCTCCCATTGGCAGAATTCCTCAGCTAAAGCCCTGTCACGTACAGACAATGGAGAGGAACAAAATGGCAGAAACAGGTGGCAGCAGGTTCTCACCTGGAGTCCCATCGATCTGTTTTAGGATCATACTTGTATGTGGGGTTGAAGTTAATTTCTCCCTCTATGAAGTCGGTGAAGGCTTTCCTTGTCTGCCTTTGGATGTTCAGCTTAAAAGGGGAAAACAAAAGAAAACACTCATCTTTCAGAGCCTAAACAGGTGGGATGCTGGAACGGGAAGGCTTGATATGGGTTTCCAGGAAGATCACCTCCATGGGTGTTGCTCGCTCACCTGGTCGTATTCCTGCAGCTTCTTCAGTTCGTTTTGAGAGATGCGCATTTTTACTTCACCGGCATCGTTTATAAAGAGGCGATAGTTCAGGTCTCCTAACCAGATTACTACACTAAACAGATAAGAGAACGTAAAACAAGTCACACAAAACATCTCGACCGATTCTGTTCATTCCAGCCGGTAACGGCATAATCTGTACTTGCAGTGCAATAAAAACCTGCACACAACGTATGGATTCCCACCGTGTTACTCTACCACCTGCGTTATCTCCGGAGATAAGTAGTTATTGAAAACAGATGACTAACGCAATACCATTTTATAGACTGACAGTTTAGACACTACAAGACTAAAGTCCCTTATCTGAAACACTCAGGGCTGGATGGGTTTGGGAATTCAGAATTTTTAGAAAGGTAGTGCAGTGCATATACTGCACAGTATATAATGGAATACCCCCAGTGGGGTCTGGGGCAACATCCTGTAATGACACCCATTACTATTTCTGCAGTGAGACGTATGAATATTCATAGCGTCCTTCAGCCCTCAGTTCCTCGGGGGATATTCTAGCTTGTTTCAGCACCAACAAACCAGTCAGTGGCAAATGGTCAGTTGTTTTGTCCTCGAAGCCACTCAATTAACACATGGTCAGCAGCTCAGTTTTTGGTCAATGCTGTAAAACCTCAACCCCACATCTTTCAGTTTAAGTCATTAATGGTGGTCATTCCCACACCAAATGCCTTAGAGCAACAAAGCTTTGCAGAACAACTTGAGTTGCTTCCTTTCCTTCTCACTGCCGCCCAGAGGGGCATCTTTAACTCTGTTTCACATTTCCATGGTCAAGTGTAGCCAACTTCAGGTCAGGGTTTATCACAAAACGAGATTTGCCAGCAAACTATGAAAAAAATAAATAAATCGGCTTTCGGAGCTTTTTGGATTTTGGAATTTCAGACAGGGGATCACAGACCTGCATTATAAAGCGAGACAGAAAGCGGACAGCAGGGAGGAACGACTCACTCGTGCTTGACTATGCTGACAGGCGGCTGGTCTGGCAGGTGGAAGCTCATGCGGGCGCAGATGTCCTTGTAGTCTTGGTTGCGGCGCTCAAAGTCTTCCACGTGAGCCGCCAGGTGGGAGTTGACCAAGCAGAAGCTCGTGTTGTGGAACACAAAGCGAACTGCCACGCCGCCCTTGTTCCCCTGGTGACACAAAGCCAATTCAATTGTCAGGCACCGCTCTGAAAACAGCAAAAACACTTTCTGCAAGAGGCACCGCTCGCAACAAGCAATATGGAAGGAAAGAAGTAGCCTTGATATGGCTGCAGAAAGAAGTAGAGCTATGAGATTTAAATATCTTAAGTTCTAATATTAGTGAAGTGTATGAATAGCACTTCCTTGCAATTCTTCCATCCTCCTGACTAAACTGTACCATTTTGCTCATGATTCCTGTGCCCACAGTCTCGACGGCCACATCTCTGATGTAGGACACATGTGCCACTTTAGCAAAGACTGCCATCATCATGCCCACCAGGCGAATGACACGGATCTGCAAACAAACAAGGAGACTTCAGGGTCTGAAGACACAGTGACATCATTACCTACCATTACTGCAATGCTAATTTAGCTGTTCCAAAGAAAAACATGAACCGCCATACAAGTGTATGCTACCAGCTTGTGTGTGATGCTTGCTCACCCGTCTGTACTTGCCCTGGGGATGCAGGGTCCTCTCCACAGCCTCCAACCACTGCTGCTCCTTGGACGAGTCCATGTAGAAGAAGGCCTCTGTGCTCAAGTCCAGCTCCTGGAATCTGGAGAGCCACATGTCACTAAGTATTATTTCTACAAAACACAGTAACATCAGCTCTAGTATCTATACATACCCAACTGCATAGATGTCTGGTGGATTGGTGTCACAGCTCAGCCAGGGATCCAGGCTGCTGTCTGGAGACTGGCCGTTCACATTCCACGTGCCAATGAAGAACCTGCAAAGTGAATCCAGAGCAGGACTTGATCTTTGCACATGGGAACCACACCTATGAGTACAGTGAAACCAGCAGCAATTGCAGTTCATTTGGTGAAAATTTTCCACTGTGGACACTTCCCGTGAAAAAGGAACAAAAATCCAGGCTCATTCGACTACAGCCCAGTCAAACCCACCTGAAGTTCTGAATGTCAACGTACTCCTTCTCTTTCTTTGCAAGGAGGTGCTTGATGAGGCCTTCTCTCTGTCCAGCCTGGCTGGAGATCATGGCCTGCCTCATGGTGTCAGTAGTGGAATTATAGTTCCATCCAGGAGGTCTGTTACTAGAAACAAAAGGGCTTTGGAGCTACCAAAAAAAAAAAATCAGCCTTTCATGACTGAGCTCAAGTCTTGGATTACACCTGACAGTGTCTCCACTGACACTGACGAATTTAGACCGTAACTTCCACAGAATATTTCACGTTTTGAAACGACACTGGGTGCAGCATCTCTTACTCTCTGCTGGCCGAGGTAACAAAGGAGCCATCTTTGCTTGGTAGGGCTGGAGTCCGGTCCTTAACAGCTGCAGCAACAGTTGGTGCGGACGAATTGTACGGACTCTTGCGGGAAGGAAGTGGAGGCACCGGTGGCGGCTCCCGCGGTGCACTGATGCGATTCTGCTGATTCTTGCGCTCGTCTACCTTTACAGAGTGGCTAAAATGGTCCTCAAAGCCGAAATGGGCCATGGTCAGCCCTTGGCCGTGGCTGTCTGCTGGAACAGAGAGAGATGTTGAAGAGCACTATCATTACAGAGGTGCTCTAGCGGAGCCTGCCAAGCAGTCCAGACAGACTCCAATCTTTGGCACATCGATACCATATGTGACTCGTGCCGCATTCCCATCGTGGTTGGCCATCAGCGAGCAGTCATCCTTAGCCGTGTTAGTCCCCGGTTCCTCCAAACTGCCAAGTCTGCTGGTGCTTCTTGGTGGGATAGCCGGCATGAAGTCTTTATCAGGCGCCGGTGTAAAAGGGTCCATGTTTCTAGGTAATCAGCTGTCAGACAGAAAAAAACTGTGGATATGGGGAACAGAGGAGGAGGGGAGGGAGAAGAAGGAGGGGGAAAAAAAAAGAAAAAAAAACTTAAGAAAAGATCCAGACATGGAACAGGGGGATAACAGATCACTGACAAAATGAGCTCAAATCATCTGGTTCAGGAAATATTCTTAAACAACGTTGGAAACAACACAAAGGAGGATGGTAATGTTAAACTCACACATGCACTACAGGAGTAGGCAATGCGGTTTGGGTGCACCCAGCGTAAGCATGCATCATTATGAACATCACGTTACAAATCACTGCCTGCAAAGGGCACATCAAGACCGCCGCATGGAGACAGTACTTCAGCAACAGCTGTATTCAGATAAATTATGAACTTGATGAGCAAGTTAACATTGTTACTTATTTTACGCAACGGCTGCAGGGTCACGACTGTCTCTCTCCCTCTCTCTCTGACGCTTGGCAGTGGTGAGCTGAACAAGGAAGTACCTTTCTGTTAACACTTGTGTTAAAATAATTAAAATGTGTAAAATATAAATTTTACTGCATAATACATAACATATAATTGCAAAAATATATTGCAAACAAAAAAACGCATGCAAACGAATGCATGAAACTGAGCGTAAAACAGTTTGGCTGAAATGACACTGCAGTTCTAGTGTCTAGTCCAGCGTGAGATGATGAAAGCGAGCAACAGAAAACCACCTACTATTGAGCAGCTTACATTTTAATTAACTGCTAAGTTTAAATCCTTTAATAGTCAAATCTTTACAAAAACTGTCAATTATAAGCACTTTAGGGAAAGAAAAAAAATGTTTAGAATTAGGTGGTCTGACTTGTTGAAATGGTAAGACAGCAGCAATATGGAATTCTCCAGCTAGTCCTGAGCGTTTGTTTTTTTTACACTGAAAAATGTTTAAGTGGAGATAATTCTGACAATAACTGTATTTGTTATTTTCTCACATTCTCAGAGTTCAGTAAATGCATCACTTAATGTCAGTATATCCACCCTTCCCCCAAAAACCAATAACCCCTTGTCCTAAGCAGAGTTTTAGTCGTCCAGAACACTAATAGAAATCCAGAGTCAACAGAATCACATGTGTTTGGACTGTGGGGGAAACCAGAGCACCTGGAGAACACCCACACTGCGTAATGAAAGTACAGAAAAAAATAAATAAAAACAGGCCTTGCCTTGCCCTGGATTTAACAGACCTTTAGCAAAAGTAAGTTGGGCCCGCCTTGTCGGAAACAAGGAGTCAAAGAACGTGAAGAAGAGTCCACACGGCCATCAGGAGCACAGCGAGGAACCCCCCCGCGCACAGCACTCACCTCGCTACCTGGACCCACTCAGCTGTGTGGACAGGGGTGTCGCACAGTCATGGTGCGCCTGTTCCCGAGACCTGACCTCACACTGCAGCCCGACAGGAGGCCCGGGCGAAACGCACCAGGCAGGTGAGCCAGTCCGTGAGCGTGAGGCCCGTTCGGGTCAACCCACCACCTGAGAAAGACATCAGTGAAGCAAAGCATTGCCACGGGCCCCTTTTCCACACTATTTAATCCCATTAACAGCCTCTCAGCAGGTATTCCAGTGCTTATGTTCCTGACAAAACAGTAACTAAGCACTTGACAGACACAAAAACACCAACATGATACTTTCTTCTGCCGCTATTTAAATAAATTTGGCACAGGAAAAAACCGAATGCAGTTAGCGGGCCTGAAACAAACACCTCTTTGTCTCTTCATTAACACATTCTAGAGACGTTCAGTAAATTACTGGACCAGTTTTTCCTGAAAACAAGCTAAAGATGCTCCTTGCTGAAAAAGAAGCTCCTTCTGGCACTTTCTTATCCCAGATGAGGAAACGATGGTGTAAAGGGACAAACAGCCCAGTGGAACAGACAGACGTGCTGCATGAGACCAGAGAGACAGCTGACATCTTAACTACAGAATGACCTTCATCAAACATTTAATGCTTGCAGGGGGTGAAAATGAGAGAACTACCAGTCCAGAGGACTAGGGTTACCCAAGCCTGAAGGGCTGAGCTGTGAGACAGGCAGGCAGAGAGACACAAACACGCGCGCGCACACGCACACACACACACACACACACACACACACACACACACACACACACACAGCACAATTCAACACCAGGCGCTCAGCAGGGCCCCACAGCAACCACCTTTTTTTTTTTTTTTTAACCCAAAGACACAGATGGGCCAAATTAACCCAACAGTGAACTTACCCTGCAAGTATAAAGACGTATCCTGAAATGGTCACGAGGTGGATTTCTTGGTATCAAAGCATCAAGGCTGCTTCGAACACCTGCAGGAGAGGTAAATCAAAGAAGGGCTTCCTGAAGGCGTGAAGCTGAAGGTGGGGCTCTTTCAGATAACACAGAGTTTTCTGGACTAAAGTATGAATAACTGCAGGGATGTGAGCTCCTCGGCAGCACAGCACAGGGGAGCCAAACAGCTCCCGGGCTTTGCGATCCGGGTTCGACTCAGTCTACCTGTGTACGCAGGGGGTTTCCTCC
Organism: Arapaima gigas; assembly: GCA_900497675.1. Classification (NCBI taxonomy): domain Eukaryota; kingdom Metazoa; phylum Chordata; class Actinopteri; order Osteoglossiformes; family Osteoglossidae; genus Arapaima; species Arapaima gigas. Next base: position 691,023 of record UFQX01005300.1, on the reverse strand, counting down.
CACTCCGTCAAGTCACGTGTAGAAGAGAGCGATCCACCCCCCCCGACCTTGAAAACTGCGCAAGCGGTCGACCACAACCCGCTGACACTTACTCTACCGAACACACCTATTGTAAGCACTAAATAAACAAACAGAAATAGTTTAAAAGCCCATAAAACAGAGCATCTATGAGTTTGCATCCTCCCTGAAAGACCAAGCGCAGCTGTTTTACTCAACGCAACATCGCCCACGACATGCTGCAGGTAAAAGGGATTCTCTATCCACAAACATCTACTTCATCTACACTGATGGAAGTACTACTGATAAAGCACAGATTTCTGAATATTATATTAGATACGGCAGCACGAGCCCCACTTGAAACGTTTGATAATTAGCAAACAGATGAAAGGGTTTCAGGGTTTATGTGTGCAGATCATTTTTTGTGCAAAGCAATGATGGTGTGGTGAACAGGAAGCGCTTTTGGCTCTTCTGCTTCCTATTTAAAATAAAGGAAATTAGATAAAAGATGAAGAGTGCTTATGACTGCAAAACAAAATGCCATTAACATCAGTCAAGATGGGCTCCCTGTAGAAACTTCATTTACACACACTGGGGTGGCACGCAAATATAAATATCTTGCTGTGTACATAACTTCCATTTAAGGAGCAAAATTATAAAGTACTTACCATTTCACACAGAGCTACTGTCAGTGCAGTAGTAGCAGTTGACGTTATCAACTGCACTATTTTTATAAACTTAGAAAATGATGCTTATCTGTAACTGAACACCAGAAATGTTACTGCAGTGGAGCCCATTGACAGAGTTTAAAAACGGCCAAAGACGACGGTGCAGAAAAACAAGTCCCACCTTCCACAGATTTTAGTTCATCTGCAAAACATCCGTTACCAAGAACAACTGATCGACTTATGTGAACGTTAGGAAACGTGTCGGTAAGGTGCACAAGCTAATCCGCTTTTAAGCTGAATTCACTGCATTGACCATAAGTAACTTACCAATCTTTCTGGTAAACCGCTAGTTTTGAGTCGCCATTCTGAGGATGTTTGTGGGGGGGGGGGGCAGCACTGCTTCTTTTTTTAATTCACCACAACCCAGTGCCCAGAGCAGCTGCTGCAGGACACAGCTCAGTGCCACTGGCGGTTCTAAGTTAAAATGAACGGCTGAAATGCAAGGTTGTTCCCCGGTGCGTCCCGAGCGCAGGGTGGCGAGTCAGACAATTTCCTCACTTCCGGCTGCTCCCCCTGTGAGGACTTCAGCCCCAGCTCTGCAGCTCACTTTGCCATGACCTTGTTTGCACGGCAGGGCAGGAAAACTGCGTGGGCGGTTTAAGTGTGCGAGAGTAAGCGGATCCCTGGGGGTAAGTGCAGGAATGCATAGATGAATGAGGCGGGAGGTACAGGCTGAGGCCTGAAGACCCCCCACTGGCTGTGACACAGGCCCCTGCGGCTGCCTTGCTGACCAACTATTGCATCGACGATACAGGGCAGCCAACATACAGTCTTAGCTCACTACGTTGCCCACATCTGTCCAACATAAGAGGCAAGGTTGGTGCCTTAACAGGGGTATGTCAGCGCCAGCCACATAATCCACCACTCATACAGCACTATATACACACGTGCACATATCTATACAGCCCATAATAAATGCTCTTTGTAGCTAATTATATGTACAGTCATTGTGTGCATGTAATCCATAAGTTCATGAGTTTAGTAACACATACTAGTAAGAAATTCAGAATTGTCTTTTTTTGTGAAATGAAGCACATGAACTCTAGTCATCACTTAACTGGCAAAAGTGTCTCACACCAGTCGCAGAACGCGTGCATCCGTCATAACCGCACAACCTGGCGGTGCAGAGCCCACTTCCCCATATTCAGCCGGTGTCTTCGGTACCTCACTGGGAATGCTGAGCCCCTCAAACCAATTTCCAGATAAATCTTCATAACGGTTAGCTGTGAGCGGGCATAACCGGACAAGACAGTAGAAGGTGGTGACGTATTCCCTGCACAGTGAGCAAGGGGAAAAGGTGAGGCTGGGACACCACGGGGTAAGACTGCACCCATCATACAACCTTCATCCAATACTCCTGTTGCTGCGCGTCAAGCATCCATCCCTCCGTCAACAACCGCCGCCGGTCCAGCGGAGGCCTCGAGCAGATTAGGGCACATTTACTGTACTGACTACTGGGCCAGCTTAACAAAAATCAAACTATATTAATGTGTTAGCATTACGAATGTCCCAGGAGATGCAACATTTTCCACGAGCCGAACCGGTTTCTGTAATAAGAAGCAGTGCACGGAAGCGCCTGACAGCTAGTCGGTGTTTGTTAAACTTGACAACCATTTGAAGCTCGACTTTCAGTCCCGTTCACAGTTTCACTTCTGAAGCACTGCACGCTGAAACAAGAAAATCCGCGACATTCCGTACAGCCTCGCGGATCAGAGAGGCGACGTTTTCTACCAGGCTTTATCTACTGGTAACAAAACAGCATGACAAAAGTCCACAACAAAGCAAAAAAAGGCACCAGAAAGCATTCTGTTCTATGACTAAATAAAGCTTTCCATAGGGGAACTTAAATTCCTCAACAAAAAAGACCTACAACAAGCTGCCAGTACAAGTTAAGCACGGCACAATGTTTTTACAGCATTCCTTTTTATACGTAGACTTTACAAGGCCTCCTGCCAGCACACATTTTATTTCAATAAGCAAATGTAATAATTTCACCCGGATCGACCGTACAGCAACAAGGACTCTTGTCATTTGCTGGTCACCGAAATGCTGATTTCGCTTTGGTTCACATGTTGTGTGGAAACAGACGGAGATACAAGACAACAAACCACCCGCTTTCAACCCCATCAGTATGACTAAGTAACTACCCATGCCGAACCTTTTCTTTCTTTTTTTTTTAAATTCTTATTTAACAGATGCTCATGATCATTAAAAAAAGTTCAGCTGAGTGGCCAAACTAGAAGGATAAAACTTATAACATCCAGGGCCACCCAAACAGTGTTTAAGGGCACATCTTAAAAAGCACACATTTCTTGTTACACATAAAACATCTCAAAACAAGTGTTGCAGAGTGATAGAGCACACGGTCCAGACACGTTCACTGCGCTTCCCGAATAACTTACTCTCACATCCCGGTTAAGCAACTGTGGATTTTGAGGGGCTGTGGCTGTCCATAAGGTGTGGGGGTGAAAGCTCAGACCCTCGGGGGAGGTGTGGAAACAATATCACTAAATTATTAATATAAACCACAGGACAGGCATTTCTTCTATAATGCTATACGGTCTTACAGCCCCCCGACGGCACCTTGATGATCAGACGCAGGTTAACGTCTCCTGACAGTCCCACCTACGTGTGCCGAACTCCCGTTCGGTCGCGTTGTGTCCAGTGCGGTTTAAGTCCATCTTGTTAATCATTTCGCAGTAAAACGTCATGCAAACAAAGCGGTTTTGCCTGAACACTGAACAGAAGAGACATCTGTGTGTACCTGTGCACAGCAAGACATCACACAGGTTATTCCTGCAAAACGGCGCGGTAAAAACAACCGGGCTTATGGGAGACTCAAAACCTACAAGATGATGTAAGCAGATCGCTATCAAAAACAACAGCAATCCTAATAAAAATACTAACAGTTCATACCCTGAGTTTCAGGGACTGGCTCCAGACCCCCGGGACCCTGCAGCGGACTGGCGGATGCTGAGGACGGACACATCCAGCAGCACCTCAGTAAGGCTGGTAACCGGCACTCGGGCCAACAGTGGTTTTTCGGGGGCACAGAACACCGGCAGCTCTTACTACCGTTGCAAATGGAAACAGTAGATTATTTTACAAAATACCTGTAAGACGGTGAAGTTGAGGGTGAGAAGTGATAACAACTCACACGATCTGGTCCAGCAGAAAGTCGGCTGACAGGAAAATAGGCCGAAATACGCGATTCCTGAAGTCACACCTTCACAGAACACAGGTGTCACGGTGCAGAAACGCAGGTCAACTGTGCGCTTCAGCCCCGTTCAGCGCCCTCCTTTACGGCCACATTTCTAATGTATTTGTAGGTGTTAGAAATAGAGGCCCCGTATCGTGTAACATTAACATGTACCGTTCATATATGACTATTTTAACGAAGCAACAGAAGCCACCGGTGTTAACAGTGGGAATCCAGACACGACACATCAATGAACGCAATAAGTTACAAAAAACACACTTATGATATTAAACATTTTTCATGTAACGGGTACCGCTTGGTGCAGGTAAACCTTAAAGCTTTAATAAATATTGGAAAACTGTTTGTTCAACGACAGACAGACAACCAGCCGTCAGTCCTGAGCTCCTCTTAACCTGGTCAATCCCAACCAGGCGTGTCGGTAACCAGCTGCCCGAAAACGGGGCACATTATTACTGCTGTTATTTCAGCGCATAAGAGCCGCTCTGTCACGGCGCCCCCCCGTCGATGTCAACGTGCGTCAACGAACTAGTCAGCTAGTCAATGACAGCTGGTTAGTGCTGTTAACCACGGTTTCGACGGGGAACCTTTGGCACACGGCGCGGCGGGGATCGCGTCTGAAGACGATCGCGGCAAAAGGGAGCCAGGGCACCTTTAACCTGGCGAACTGGTGACAAGTTGACAATATTAACCCTGGTTTCATCGCAGACTTTTATGTTTGGGATCTGTTTATTTTTCCCGTCACTCACCGCGTTCCCGCTCGCGCCGCGCAGCACCGCACCGCACCGCACCGCACCGCCGCCCAGGGCCCGCGCGTGGCTAGCAGTGTTAGCCGCCGGCCTGCACCCACAGAGCGCCTAGCACATCGCGAGACCCGCAAATGCAGCGCACCTTCCGGCCTCTGCTTCCGCGCCCATATTCTGACCTGGATCCAGCGTGTGGAAGCGATAGTAACCGAACTGCCGCCGTTCTGTCGCCGTCCCTCGCTCTCGGTGACCGCTTGTCCCTGCCACGCCACGCCACGCCGCGCCGCGCCGCGCCGCCTCCGAGCGCGTTCCACACTCGCTCAGGACTTACCAGCCTCCGTGAGTAGAATATCTTCATCCAAACTTAACAATCTTTGACATAAACCGGAGGAACGGCCAGGTTTGCGAAGGTGGCGCTCAAAATACAGCGCCCCCTAGCGAGGATGACCGTGCACTGCCGCACGTGTTGCGGGGAAAACGGAGAAATTTCCTGGAACTCAGGGTTCAAGGTTCAGTTGACTGTCATCCTGCACTTGCAGATGTACAGGAGAGCATGAACCGTAGTTTGTCCTGGACCACAGTGCACTAAACAAACATAAAGATGCAAAGGCACAAATCGAGGTAGATATTGTGACAGTCCGCGTCGCCGGGGTTACGGACAGAGGGCTCGGAAGGCCGAATTGTGGGAACACGAACTTTATTCTTCCGCAGCGTGTTGAAAGACACACCCACCCCCCCAGAACTACGGTACAACCAACACAGCCTCAGGGTCATTGTCGAACCCCGGACTTCCTCCTATGGTTGAACAAACCAACTGTTCACAGAGCAAGGCATGATGGGAGCCACAATTCCACCTGACGTTACAGTATATAATAACACACTGTCTAGAATTCACAATCAGAACCCAGTTTATGCACCATATGCATTTGCACATGTTAGGAGTTTGTCTGAATGTTTGGTCATATTGCACAAAAATATATACTCACTATCACAGTTCAGCTAGCTGGGTGTTATGGTTATAAATAGACCGGACAGAGGTACAATATAAATAATCTCTGACATGTATATAGATGTCCAGTGCAAATAAAGCGTCGGTTTGTGATCCAAGATGTTAACGGTTCAGTATATCTGAGGTTAGTTCAGGCAGCGATAGTATGAACAGCACAAGGAGTCATAGAGTTGCCCAGTGCTGTCTGCATAGTTTGATCAATAAGGGAAACCGTTAAGTTCTTGTTGTCAGTGAATCCGACACATGTGGGAGGTGACTAGTCTCTCTCGGCACTTTGCGATGACCGGGGTGAGCGCGACGGGACAGTAGTCATTGAGGTACGACACCAATGATTTCTTGAGGACTGGACAGCCTGAGTCGGGGAGCTGTTACAGATGTCAGTGAAGACCTGTGCAAGGTCACTAATGCCCTCCTTTGGCACGCAGCTAGGGATACTGTCAGAACCTGCAGCTCTCTGTGTATTAATTCTCACCAGAGTCCTCCTCATGTCTACTAGGGACACAGACAGAACCTGGTCACCAGGGGGAAGCACTACTTTCATGGCTGGGGTGGTGCTGAGGGCCTTGAACCAAGCATGGAGGTCATTTGTCAGGGACACATTCCCGTCATCAACTCTGTTATTGTTACTAAGTATTCCCTGCCTCATCCTCCTTGGGTTTCTGTAAACAATGTGTTCCTAGCTTCTCTGGGCCTCAGCTTCCTTACCTTTGCTTGTACCCCTGGTGAGATCGACCCTTGGCTGCTTCCAACACCCCTCCATCACCAGATTTATCCGCAGGCCTTCAGCAGTGTGGCACAACTCAGAATTCAGCCAAGGCTTCTGTTCAGGTTAGATGGTGACACATCATTCACACACTTTCTGTTGTAGCTTGTGACAGATGAAGTGTATTCCTCTAAGTTCAGGTGGTCCCCATAGGTAACAGCAGCTGTAAACATGTCCCACAGATGTTTATCTGAACACCATCCAGTGTCTTTTCTCCTCTTATAGATCAATGGACCTGTAGGTAGAATTTGGCCAGGTTAGCCTGGTAAAAGTCGCCAGCAGCAATAAAAAGACCGTCCAGGTGAGCTCTTTAATGCCAGCTCACAACGCTGTGAAATTCCCCGAGTGCCCCCACGCACACACATACCCCCCATCAGTTCAGTGCCGCTGCTGTCATGGTTAAGGTGCATTGGTTATAGTGGGTGGAGCAGGGTCAGTGTCCAGCAGTATCTGATCACGTGACACAACCTGCCCAAGAAACTGAGCAAACAATGTTTGTATTATGAAAAATAACCATTCGAGTGTTTTATTAATGCAACATAACAGTAATGTAAAGAATTAGGAATAAATTATTTGTCAATACCTGAGATATGAACTGGCACAGGTTATAGATGACTACGCCCTAGCGGTCTCAGCTGGCATCCACTGAACTGCAGCTCCTTCTGGTCCTCCATCCCAGCCCTGCAGCTGCAAACATCCCACTGTGGGAAAGAGCGAGAAAGAAGACAGTGTGTCATCGTCAGCACTTTGTCGCTCGGCACAAGGCCGAGGTCAGGGGGGCCCTTGCCAGAGCGCGCTGGCCGCAGGAAGCCCGGGACGGCCCTGAGCCGCTGTCCCTGGGAGCCACGGGGGAGCGATGGAGAGTTGCACTTAGTCAGGAAGGAAGGTGGTAGGAATGGTGGAGGAAAATAATGTGCTACTAGTGTTTCCAGTAAATGGGGAGAAGGTAGGTTGTCGACACAGCATAAAGTGATTACAGGAACACACTACGCTAAACACAGTAATATAACCGCATGAGCTGAACTGTTCCAAAGTAAGCAAGTCTGCAGCAGAGTGACCCGGTGCCGGGCGGACAGCGCAGCCCAGCATTACCGGTTATCTACGTTGTCTAAATCGACGGAGCTCAATTTCTGTTTGTTTGTCTGTTTGTTGTTTATTGCACAGTTTTGTTTTTCAAGCCACACACCTGAAACTTGGCACACAGGCACTTCTGGCTCTAACTCCAAAATGGCCACTGGCTATCACATCGCCACTGTGTTTACTCTTTGTCCGGGGTGTCTGCCAATGAAGTAATGATTATTATTACCGGTGTCATTTACGTCCTGTACACCAGATGGCAAACCTGCTTTCAAAGTGTTCTGAAATGAGGACCTGCGTGTCCTGCACCTGCTTCTGGCGTCAGCTCTCTTCCGACTGAGTAATCTACTTGCGTAACAGTCTTATTCAGTGTTGCACTCAGTTCTCGCCACACCTTTCCTCCACCTTCGATTCCCAACCCAGACCTTCCCTGCAGGGACTCTGAACTTCCATGCCATGAAGATCTAGGGTACAGTTTACCTTTGTCATTGAGGTGTCACAAGAAGGACGGTGGCTCCCTTGTGGTCAGAGGCTTTGCAAATGGTACACATGCCATGTCCTGTCTGCCTGCTACAGCGGCTCTTCACAGAATACACCAGTGGAGGATCAACCCAGGTCTTTTCTACTGCAACAGCAGCACAGAGAAGTAACAGGTGCATGAAAAGCAATCCTGCCAAAAGAAATAAAGTACCGCGGTCCTAAAAAGTGTGCTGCTTTCCTATCAGTTATTTATATTAACTTTGTTTGGCAAAGTAGCATTTATTGTTTGGTTCATCTATACAGAGCGGGAAGTTTGCATAGATGCCACGGCAACAAAATTCTCCTAAGTTACTGCTATATCTGTATCTAAGTCTCCACATGTCTGTTTTGCAAACAACTGACTTGAAACTTGTCCCACGGGTACTTCTCACCCCAAGTGAGCTTTCTGTGCAGTCAAGTTCATTAAATCCTAAAAATGTCACTTAGTACTTTGAAATTTTCAACTTTGGCCTTTGAAATAAGGCTTGGAAAGGCACACGTAGGACCAGTGATAATGTGTTTCACTGGCTGCGTGTCACTTTGGCCAACGTGTGTATTACTTGTGTGCTCGTCCACGGGTTCGAGCTTCTCATACACATGGAGTTTAAGGTGCTGCTGCCCAAAACGCCCACAATGGACTCCCAGCAGCCAGTAGTTGTTATACATGAACATCTAGGCACCAAACACGACATGTACATCAGTCTGTTTTTGTTTTCTACGCTGGAGCAGAACAGCAAGAGGGAGGGATGACGGAGGGGGTGTGTTTCAGAGATGGAACGCCGTCAACATCATCATCACCACCGCGAGCCAATACCATAAGGCAGAACCTTTAATATGTGCACAAATAAAAAGAATAGTTTGTACAATCTGTACAAAGTGAAAATGTGACATATGTTTTGTCGTTCTCTTTACCTTTCTGCTTTTCAACCGGACTACAACCAGCACAAGTGTCACTCTCTGCGGCGTCCAACTGCTCAACTCCGCCAACAATACCAAATGTACTAAATACAACCTTTAACCTACAACCTAAAAACAACTTTAATGGTAATACATTGTGATGATTATATAACGTGGTTTTTCTTTTTAACCTTTTCACTACTACTACTTTTTGACCCGGGCAGCACCGTTTAGCTTAACATCTACCTATAATTATACTGGCATGACAAGTGTTCACTTTAGTGAGAAGCTCACTAAAAACAACATTAACCCCAGTATCACCTGAACTCTTGTCTGCAGCCTCTGTTCTGATTTGCAAACGTCAGCATTTGACACAGCCTTGGGTCTCAGTTGACGCGTGTTGCAGTTTTTCCACTTTTGCTTCTGAAACCTCTGGAATGAGCATTGACCCTTTTTGTACGGAAAAAACAGGAAAGCCTGTTTTTACCAGTGTATTTACAGTCGCTCAAGGCCGAGCCCCCGCGTCCACAAAAGGCCAGTTTGGAGGACAGCGGCTTATAATGTGCTAGGTTTGTGTTTTAATGCACTTAGTTATTTACATATTTATACAAGGTGGGTATTTTGTTTGAGAAATGCAGGATGAATGTTTGGTCAAGGACAGCGTAGCAGGAAAGGGATTCGTGTCCGTGTTTTTCGACTGGAAAGCAGTATGGAATAGCAGGTAGCATAGTGGTTAAGGATGGAGATCGCGGAGAACCACGTGGTTCTCTGTTCAGGTCTTTGGGAGGGGTGCTGCAATTGTGCACTTAAGCACAGTATCTATTGTTGATTTATTTAAACAGCCCTTGTCTCCAATGTTTCAGTACTATGCTTTTGTACAGTTATTTACTCATTTATACAGCAGGGTCATTTTTACTGGAGTAATTCAAAGTACCTCGAGGGCCTGCTACAGCACTGACTTTTCAGCAAAAAAACCAGCACACTGTCAGCTGCTGGTTAAATCCAACTGCTGCCACAGACTTTTAAACATATAGAAATTTAAAGTCGCGTCACATGAACTGTCTGCGAAATAATAAAAAGTAACGTGTTTTATGATAAGCAGCCAGTGTGTGATTCAGTTTAGAATTAGGAAAAACTGACCGTTGTGAAAATGTTAAACATCAGCGGGAAATTAAGAAAAGACTAGGACTAAAAAGCCGATACCTTGTCAGCACCCCGGATAAGACGTTTAGCGCTATTAAACTTAATTTTACCTGGCGCAGGTTTGCTTTGGCCGCCTATTATCCTCCTGTAACTTTGTTCTGTTTCAAACAAAAGCAGGTGTTGCAGCTTCAAGCAGACAGCTTTTTACATCTATTGTTCTCTGTCGTGACGGATAGGTAAATAAGGCCAAACCCTTTCAACGTCTACAGCTCAGTTTGCTTAATGGTCGGCAGTAACGTGGCGCTGCGCTCCTGCTGCAGCCCTGCACAGGGTGGTGGCTGTGCACACGCTCATAGCAGCTGCTTCACACAGCGTTTGCAGTGATTAAAACTGGTCATGTCAAATATCACAGTTATTCATAAAACGTATGTTTGACATATATCAATATTGCTGCTGTGAGTATTTTAACTCATTGCTAATTTTTAGAAAATATAATTCAGTGTGACGTCATTTTGAAATGGATGACAGGCACTTGGTCATAAAAAAATGTAAATTTCAATGGTGTCGAAGGATCTCCCATGGTATTTGGAAGAAAGTGTATTGCATGACAATGAACTGTCTAACAGTCAGGGGGAAGTAGAAAACCATAAACCATCATTTTGAATTATTTGTTAAAGGGAATGATCTGAAAGACAGCAACACGGTTACAAGTAAAATGGAAGATAAACTGGTGCCGTCATCTAGTATTTATGGCTCTGAAAGGGATGGTGATGCATTAAGGTCGGCTGAGGTGACTAATTCCTGAAATTACGAATGTTTGTCATTAATACATTACCCAGTGACCCGTGTACATAAGGTGGCCTGCAACAGTAGAATTGATCAAATCTCGACTCCTTTGAGGATTCCGGGTCTATTTTAGTGCATTTTCACAGACACAGACATTTTTTAGAAAAAAATCGTTTATATAGTCCATTTGAAAAAAAAAACTGACTAGCAAGAAGGCAGTGGGGTGAGAAAAGCATCGGAGTTTAGTTTTGTAAAGTTTATATCTACAGACTGTTTATATACCTCTGACAAGGACTTCCAGAAGGTTCCTCAGGGCTGTTTACCTTCACAAAGCACATACTTTAATACCGGAGACCCAAAGGTGCAACGAGCGTCTGAAGCTCCACTTTACCATAATCGAGCTGCCGTTTGGTACACTTCGGCGATAGCTGAATAAACACTGAGTTTACTTAGGAAATCTTTGGGCATACTCTACAAAGTTGTGACAAAGAAGCTAAAAGCACAGATTTACTTGGAATGCAATTTCCCTCCCCAACTCTGCTACAATGAGATTTTTTATTGAACGCTCTCTCAAGGTACAATATAAACAATCAAGGTCTGATAAGTAAGAGCCAGATGTTGACAGTGTGGGAGACCAGAGTGTGTGAATCACTGCAGATACCCAATATATCAACAAGCCTCCACAACTTCCACACAGCAACTGTGGTGGAATTCTCCAGAAACAAGACATTTCAGATTTTAACTCTGCATAACCGATAGATACATCAACACAGAGAGGTCGTTCCCGTTCTCTGACCGCCCTTACAGGTACGCGTGTTGGCAGATAGTCCTCGGGTTCGGCCGACCTTGGAAGAGCCTTTTCCCTGACTGACGTGAACAGACAAGATCGTCAGTATCTAGAGCATCACCAGTGGTCAGAAGCAGCTTTTTGGTTATTCATTTATTTTAGTTTGTGTGTATGTTTATTTTAATGTCTACTGTCAAGTGAACAGGCAGGTGAGACACAGAAGATGCTTAGCAGGCTCAACAAATTTGATCATTTCACACCACACTTTTGTATTTTTTTTCCAGGAAACCCACACGATCTGGAGGGAATTTCCATTTTCTTCTAGAACTTGTACTCAAGAAATCCCGTCTCTCCCCAAGGGACTGCAGGGAGATGCACAGTCTACTGCAAAATAGTGTTCTGATGGCCCAAAATGTATGTTCTCATACATCAATGATGTCACCAGTTTCACACGTTCTGCACTGCTGCCCATCGCACCTGAGCACTAAGCTCAAAATTTCCCATAATATTTCCCTTAAGAAACTGACTATAAAGAAGAGCTGAAACTAGATGAAGAAACCGTGTCTTAGTCAAATGTATTGCATGTAGCACTTGCAGCTCATTCTATTGATGTGACTTTGAAAAACAATTCATTTCATGCAAGCAGAGCTTTCCCTTGGCAGCCGTGTTACCGGCAGCACCCGACGTTAAATCGGTCGGTAACAAAGACGAGAGAGCTGTAGTTACAGGCTGTGTTGTGTGTCGGTCGAATGGCTGCTGTGTAAATGCTGAGACACACACAAGATCAGGAGTGATCACAGCAGCACGGAGATGCTTGAGGTCCTGATCTTCTGAGATCACTAGCATGACAGCATTAGTGTTTGCACGAATGAGGAAGGTTGACGGACCGTGAGCCAACTTTAGTCGCATGTCTCCCATGCCTTTACCCTGTTATTAATAAAGTGACATGGTCTATTTTCAGCCTCACAAAGTGACACAGTTTTTTATACAGGACACACCTCCACGCCCTCCAAGTCTCCCTCCCACTTGGGTTTTTAAACCTGTGTGCCCTGGGTGGAGAGGACACCTAGAGTAGCTGACTGGCCCGACAGAGACAAAGAGAAGACTGATTTCCAGGGTTTACTGCTCTCACACCTTTCTGCACCCCTCCCACCTCTTTGGTGTGAAGCTCAAATTCTACCGCGAAGCTCTACATCAGTCCTTAGGGCCTTCGGAACAAGCGGAGCTCAGTGGAATAAGGAGACCCGCCTCACTAACAGGACGACCTGGACACCATGGCCCTCAGACAGAACCCAGATGAGGAGCCTAATATTGAGCTCTTCATAAAGGTTGGTCCTGCATTATTTAACACAAAGTTTTGTACTTGTTCTAAGTCAACATTCTGTGTACCTGTTTACTTTTTACAGCTTGTTCAGTCTGGATGTCCAACTTTTGCCAAGTAGTAAAGTTCACTAGTCAAAGAAATCTATTCCACAGGATTGTGAGCAGCTAAATCAGAAGTCCAGGTGAACTGCAGAATGTAAATGATATGTTAAGTTGCTGTGAAGAGGGTTAGATAACAGTTTAGTGTAGTATTACCATGGACAAAGGTATCAGCTAGATGTAAGCCAGTAATAATAATAATAAAGGGAACAAACTGAAAACCTTTACATTTTAACAGCTTATTATTATTATTATTATTATTATTATTATTATTATTATTATTAATAATAATAATAATAATAATAATAAATAAAATAAAACTTTTCCATTATGTCATTTTTATTTGAAATGTAATGTCACCATAATTAAAAATCTTACAGTTTCTCTTGTTAATTCACTGAATACCTGCATGATGGATAAACAATGCAAAGCCACTGCTGTGGAATCTCCCAAAAGTTCTGCGTGGCACAGAGTGGCACACGCTGCAAAAAAGAGGGGAAAACTTTGCCAGCTGCAGAGAGCAAACTGGGATTTTCCACATATAGAGAGATGCTACTGCCAAACTCATGAGGCCGACACAGCATAGGAGACACACTACACACCGCACACCACGCACAGCAGCAGATTCATCGCCCAACCGCTCAGCGTATCGCCGTGCAGCACAGTAAAGTGGGCACCACACACTGTCAGTGACAGTGCACCCACCCCATTATGTGCTACTGCCGGCCTGTGAAACGAACAAAACATGTCCTCAGCTGCGGAGCTTTCGGTTCAAACTCAGTTCAGTCTATTTTTGTATGTCGCTCTTCTCACACGGTGACGCAGAGTGCTGAACAAAGGTCCAGTGAATGACAGAAGGCTGCAGTTAGAGTAACTATGGAGCAAGTCAGCTGGCAGCTGAGGAGAGGAAAACAAAAACTCCCCGAAAGAGAAAGAGGGAGAAGACAGTCATGTCAGCTGCACTAGTTGTTTATATCGATCGTGATCTGCATTATTCACGAGATCTTACTCAAAAATGTCTTTCTCCATCACAGCTGTTAAAGACATAGAGGAGTTTTCAGTTGATGTTGATTCGAATAGTACATCTTAAATAAAATGCTTTGGATGTGCAGTAGGTCAGTGGCACTATGGAAGCAAGTTTCTTGTGTGTTGTTATTTTAAAACAAATAATCCTGAACATAAAAGTGCAGGTATATGCTTCTGCTATGTATGCTGTGGATGACGAATGCCTGTTGCAAACGTCTGTAACCTTCCCTGGTTTCTNTGAACATAAAAGTGCAGGTATATGCTTCTGCTATGTATGCTGTGGATGACGAATGCCTGTTGCAAACGTCTGTAACCTTCCCTGGTTTCTATTGCCTCTAGGCTGGCCACGATGGGCAGAAGGTGGGCAACTGCCCGTTTTGCCAGAGACTCTTCATGGTGCTGTGGCTGAAGGGGGTCAAGTTCACGGTGACCACGGTCGACATGAAGAAGTAAGAGGCCCTGAGAGCTTCTTATTGGCCCAAAGAGCTCAGAACAACAGAACCCTAGTGCTGGACATTGTAAAGTTTTAAAGTATTTTACCATTGCAAATAATATTCTAATCTAACCCTTCCACGTTGAGCGGATTGACGTTAGCAGTTTAGTCACTGAACAAATAAGACCTAACAATTTTAAGACTGTGCATTTCTGTACACGGCACACACAAATTCACACCCCTGACACAGCCAGCTCCTCCCAAGGCTGAGGCTTTCATCAAATAAGTAAATTAGGAGCATTAATCATTTCATTATTTACATCAGTGACGTGGTGCTGGATGTTGTTATTCTGTTGCTCAGGGTTACCCCCCTCCCTCCCATCACATCCCCCTGGTTTCCCACCCCGTCCTTTCCACTGCAGGAAGCCAGAGGAGCTGAAGGACTTGGCCCCTGGGACCAACCCACCATTTCTGCTGTACAATGGGGAGCTCAAGACGGACTTTATCAAGATCGAGGAGTTCCTGGAGCAGACGCTGGCCCCTCCTAGGTAAATAGTGGCACCTTGAGACCTGGCTGAAGGAACAGTTCATGCAACGCTGTGGCCTCCATGGGGCCCAGATAGAGCGCTGCCCGCATGATCGTTTCCAGGGTCTCGCTGTTCTTCACCGATGTTTACGCTTCACTTTATTAACAGCAATAGATTGGGTTGTCACACTATGTCATGCTGCACTAGCATCATATGACCATTAAACAGTAACTCGGTACGCACTGCTGTGTTGCATAAAGCCCGCATAGTAATTTGCCTTGGATAAATTTTAATATTGAGCCCTTCCCTTCGCAGGTACCCTCACCTGAGCCCACAGAACAAGGAGTCCTTTGACGTAGGAGCTGACATTTTTGCAAAGTTCTCAGCTTACATCAAGACAGGACCCAACAACCAGTGTGAGTGACACTGAACGAGGGGGGTCATTTTAAAGCACAACAATATATTACTTCCCTTAATTTCTGATAGTGCTGTATTATTAAAACTGATGGTCCAAGACACTTTTAAATGATAGTCGCGCAGGAAGCCTGCCATTTCTTTAAATCACTCGGCTTTCGTTTCCATCAGACCTCGAAACGGCCCTCCTGCGGGAATTCAAGAGGCTGGATGACTACCTGAACACGCCCCTGCCACAGGAGATCGATCAAAACTCGACAATCGTAATCTCAAAGAGGAAGTTCCTGGATGGCAACCATCTCACTCTTGCTGACTGCAACCTGCTACCCAAACTTCACGTCATCAAGGTGGGAATACAAAGCAATGGACATGTCCTCAGTAGCCTTCACTTGACGTACAAACATGCTCACATGACCTACAATGAGTTTGCTGACTTCTTCCCTTGTAGAAAATATCATGGAACAAGTAACACATGTGTTCAAGCCAGACAGAGATAGAAAGGCAAAATAGACTTCTTCCTTCCTCCTCTCTTCCTGCAGATTGCAGCCAAAAGATTCTGTGACTTTGACATTCCGGCGCAGTTCACGGGTGTGTGGCGCTACCTCAACACCGCGTACACCACGGAGGAGTTCAGCCAAACCTGTCCTGCCGACATTGAGATTGAGAGCACCTACGTGAACGTGGCCGGCAAGAAGAAATGAACCCCGGTCATCTTCCCCAAACTCCACTGTCAGCCTCCGTTCACAGGAGCATCGTAGCACAATCGGGAAAAATGTAACATCGCAGATCTGTCGCGTTTACCCACACCTGTAAGCTTCCGGCCGCTTAATATCTCACATCAGAATGGGTGACGGTAACGGTGCGACACAGTATGAGTCGTTGACGAATTTGTTAACCCGGCCGTGATGTCAACAATTAAAGTTGTATTATTTAGCAGTTATTCCAGCCCTTGCAGAAAAATTATGTCCTGCAAAAGAGACTGTGACAGACACAGTTGAATCTGTTAGTGAACATCTGTCACAATGATCCCAAACAAGTCTGACAGCTTTTATAATTTAAATAGAACGTTGTAGCCAGTGTAAATACATACTTTGTGGTTGAGTCTTTATTACTAGTTGTACATATGCATTATAATTTGGGATCAATAATGTAGATGAGTTGCTGTCTACAGTTTGACATCCAGTCCAGTCATGTCCAGTCAGCCAGGTGATGAAATAAACAAAGCCGTTTAAGGTGAGCGATGGCCGAGATGATGATGGCAGTCTACAGTGGAGCTGGAACACTTGTGTACAACACTCTTACTTATTCTTCACAACCTTTTGTGAACTCTAACAAGGGTAACAGTGAAAAATCAGAATCGACCCTAATAAACGTGCAAATTTTTCGTTGTACAGTTTCCGCAGCTGTGATTCGGGCTGACTGACTGCGCGAGAGCTCGAGCGGAGCCGACACTGCCGCAACACTCCTTCCTTGTGGACAGGAGACACTTGTTTGCATTCGCGTTTGTTCTTTTATGTGTTGTTACGAACATTTAGTCGGCTGACTTACAATATTACATGAAGTCCCTTCCGGCAAGGCGCGCTTACTGCTTCTGGTCCGAGTTAGCACCTCGATCAACATTACTACAGCAGAAAAGGGACTTAAACCTTCAAACAGCAAGACAGCAGCCCTAAGCGCTACCCCACCTGCTGGCCTCTTAGGTGACACACTGATGTAATTTGACACACTGGTTACAGTAACTCACCCAGCATTTTAAAAGGTTTAATTTGCAAATTAAATGCTATTTACAGACATTTTTATGCATGTTACCGATGACATTTCTGCAGTATAATTCTAGGTATTTTAAGAAATACCTCACTGAAACTTGAAATATTAAGCTAGTACTTGTGACAGCAATTTTCTATGACTTGTACAGTACTTGTACTTGAATTTTCTCTGAGTTGTACAACGAGGAGGAAGCTATCGCCTAAAAAATACCCAGAAAACTCATTACAATGGAAGGCTTCGACATATACGAGACGTTCATGTTTTCAGAGGACAATTACAAGTATTCAAACATTGTCTAGTTAAACTATTGCTTCATGTCAAACTCACTTATCTCCGACAATATGGCCACGTATGTCCCCCAGTCAGCCACGTACAGCTATCAGGAAAGGTTAAAATCCATGTTTAAACTCTGCCTGGCACAAAATTCACGACTTTGTCCCCGGTAAGTTCGGCGCAGATGTCACACAAACACGTCACTGTTGAAAAGAGGAACACAATTTTGCATTCAGTTACTGAGGCGTAAATTGAAAATTGGTCCCTGAGCAAGTACAAAAACTGCCTACATACAGACCGCGGCGACGTGGTGGCACGGCTAACCGTGTGCAAGACAAGGCAAGCCCTGCTAGTTCGCACACACACCTGAGCAGGTGCACACCAAGGTCAGCTCTGCCAAAAGCCAACAGAAAATGAATAAACAGGTTTGCGTGAGAGAAATGAAAAAGAATTACATGATCCTTTCGAAAAAATCTTACGGCTCCACTTTGTGCTGCCAGGCAGTAGATGGCAATGGAGTGAGTCTTTTGAAGTGGCTGAGCACAATACCGGAGTATTACTTACAGCAGCAATAAACTGCAGTTATTTACATACAATGTTTGACAAACCTCTGGGTGTCTTTGTGGGCACCCGGCTGAACGTGGAAAATGTATGCATAGAAAACACAAATAAATCTTTAAAAGCAGGGCAGTATTTATCTTGTTCTTTGTTCGCACATAAACGGAAAGAAAAGTAATTACCGCTGGTATTTGTATTATGTGGGGAAATGTTATAGTCACTGTGCTGTTTGTCCTTTTTCTTAAACAGTCACGTGAAGGTTGTGTGGGTATTGTTTCGTATCCCCCTTCAGTGCAGCTCTTTGAAACTTTAGCCTTTTGTGTGCTTACAAATCCCACCGTTTTAAACCAGTAAAACAGCATAGAATGACTCACCCGGACATGTAAAAATACTAGATGTGCAATTTTTTTTTTACAGATATGTACACAGAATAAGAATACGGGATATACAGAATAAAGTGCTGAAAAGGGAATACAAGCTACACTGTAGGTGAGAGTCAAATAAACACTACTGACTGGCAGGACAGGTACACTGAGCAGCAGGTAGTGCGTCAGTTACACCTGCTGTAGAAATGGATGATAAACTGACCGTCACTCACTGTTAGCTGCCCTGGACAAAGATGTTTGGTAAATGAAGATCTTTAACATATCAAAATTCAAAAGAGAAAATATACGATGGCTTTAGAGAAGGAAAAAAGCCAAAGCAGCAAACTGTCAAACCTCACAATTTCTCTGTGTACACACACTCACACACACACACAGTCTCACACACACACACAGTCTCACACACATACACACACACTTACTCACACACACTGACACACACCCACACTCACACACACACACACACCCTCACTCACATACACACTGACACACACCCACACTCACACACACACACACAGGTGACAGTAAACCAGGTTTAGCAGGTTCGCGAGGTCGCGCGTGGCGTAAGTCACTGCGCTGATGGTCGCGCGCCCGGCTTGCCGCGAAGCAAGCGGAGCTCGAGCTCGTGCGTCTCGTCCGTCGCGTCGCGCCGCGTCTGCTGAGTTCTCCCGGGAAGGTAAGGCCTTTTATTTTATTTGAAACGTATTTCACTTGAGACACTACAAGTTTCCCGTAGAGTAGCGAAAGACTGTGGAACACAGCGGGAGTCCTGTGTAAATCCAGGTCGTACGGTGTTGAGAACATTGTTGAGAACGTCTGTACAAATCTCAGTTAGAATGTGGTCCAGATCAGAACCCTAATAGAGCAAGGAGAAAAGTGGCTGTGAATCTACGTCGCAGCTCACAAAGCTCCGAACTTTGAGAACGAGGAAGAAGTTTTTGTCCAGATTGTCCAGCGCTTGAGCGCATTGAGAGGGGATGTAGGTCTGACTGTACTGAGCGACACTGGAACCCTGAACATTTCAGAACATTGAGGTTGAAGGTAGAACTGTCTCTACAGCTCCAGACTTGAATATTGAAACGTTCCCACATGGGGAATGAAGTGAAGGTAGAACTGCCTTTAAATGCAGGTTGTGACCCAGAGGGCTTTTCAGTATTTTCAGTAACCAATATTCCACACCGCCTTTCCGCCAGTCGTCTTCTTCATACTCTCCATACTTCCTGCTCAGTAAGAAGCTCACATTCCCTTCTATTTGTGAATGAGAGGGCCTGTATACAACCAAGCGAAAGGCAGAGGTTGTCACCGGAGTATAACGTTAATACTCATTTCATGAACAGGCAGTGAATTCAGAAAGAACCTTTATTTTTAAAATATTCATTCCTCTGTCCTTTAGTACTGTACTCGCAGTACTCACTCCACTGTTTACGCTCACTATTGCTGTGTCCTGCACCTGTGTGCCTGTATCGCTTAGACATCCTGATCCACAACCCAGTAACCGCACCGCACTGCTTCTGTATTATTTACTGTACCTACTGTACAGTGTTGATGTTGTTCTCCGTGTTGCACGTGTCTGAAGAAAGATCCTCAGCATCAAATTGCTTTTTTGTTCAAATGTACATTTCCATTCAGATAACTTTGTCTGACGTTGGTCTAAGAAAGCCTTTGTCCATCATACAGGAGAACAATACTAGTGATTTATGACAGGGGGGAAAAAAATTCAGGACACATTTTGATGAATTATTGTTTGGAAAGTGTGAAACAGATTTAACAAAAGATTTAATAAAAGTACATAACCTTTCCACCAGGCATGATATGAAATAAAAAGTGTTTAGGATCACCAAAGGCGATTTAGGGAGTGCTTGGCTTAGTTGAGATGAACAGTGTATTTTAGGGGCAGTAATATAATGAAGTTACTGTGCAGTTTTCAGTTTACAGTGAATGTATTTCTTAAGGAAATGTGCATTATGTATTGGTACCTGTTGAGAAATTTGTTCCCCTAACCTACACCCTTTCTTACTGTCTTACAGACAATCAACATGGTTTCTGAGAGCACTGCTTTCATGAAAGGAATGCTGCTTGGCAGCATTTTCTGCATCCTCTTCTCCTTCTTCAGCAGGTCCAGTAATTATGTGCCGTCATCCTCAGAAAACCACTTACACCATCACATCAAGGCCCCAAGTAAGAAGGAGTTGCTTAACATGCCGGAGATAACAAAGCAAGAACTGAGCCAGAGCGTGAGGGTGTACTGTTTGATCATGGTGCAGCCCAAGCTCCTCATTCACTGGGCTGCTACCCACGACACCTGGAGCAAGCACTGCGACAAGGCCGTGTTCTACTCCTCAGAGGAGAGCAAGGCACTGGAGTCCGTGGTCCTGCAGGAGACAAACGAGTGGGCCCAGATACGCAAGGCCCTACAGCACGCCTTCGAAAACGCTGGTAACCTGCGCTGGTTCTTCATGGCACGGCCCACCACGTTCGCCATCATCGAGAACCTCAAGTACCTTCTGCTGGGCAAGGATCCCAATGAGCCCTTCTACATCGGCAACGTCTTAAAGTCGGGGGAGCTCGAGTATGTCGAGTACGCCAGCGGCGTGGCCCTGAGCTACAATTCTGTGCGGCGGCTGGTCGAGGCCTTCAGCGACAAGATGAAATGTCCGCTGCAGAGCCACATCCTCTGGAACACAAAAGAAGAGAAACAGCTGGCTATGTGCTTGAGGTTCTGTGGGGTTTACGCTGAGAATGGGGAGGACTCTGAGGGCAAAGGGGTGTTCAACAGCCAGAAGGTGGAGAGCCTCATCTCCAAAAGCATGACTGATCATCCCACAGCTGTTCTACAATCCTGTTGCTCCGACATGGCCGTCACCTTCGGCGACATGTCGCCCAGCCAGATGCAGGTCATGATGTTCGGCGTTTACCGGCTGCACCCTTACGGACATAATTTCCACGATTCCCTCGTGTTTCTTCCTCCAGAGGGGTCAGATAATGACTGATTGTGAGCAGATGTTATAGATGAGTTTTCAGGGTAAATACTGGGTGTTTGTTGTTTCAACCATGTTTGCACTAAGTTCATGTTCATCTCAGAGGAATGTCAGATTAAACACAGCTTGTGTGAAACTTTATAAATGAAACTTTGTGACTGTTTGTGCAAAAGTCACAGCTGTGGCTGATTTGTACAGTTTGCACATGAAAAACAGATGAAGAGCTAGAAATGCTATTGATGGGGAATATTTTCTAACTCCATATTTGTTGACTGATGAAAGGTGCAATTTTTTTGTCTTATGAAACTGGGGCTTAGATTTAATTTTTAAAATATATATTGTCAACGGTGAAAGACGTGCTTAAGTTATGATTGTGTCAGTAGCTGGTTTTTATGTATTTTCATGGTTAATTAAGATTAATGCCCAGCTGAAGCTGACATACTGGTATAATCTACTGTTGCTCTCATTTACAGCTTGTTCAACAGTTGTCCAGCTGTGGGTCGTGCACATCCAGAGTCTCACCCAGAAACTGGGCACAAGGCTAAGCGGGACACCTCAGCAGTTCATCAGACAGTAGCCACACACTCGTTCACTCAGTCATCACTTCACCTGAAACACATGTGTTAGGACCGTGGGAGGAAACCCACCCAGATATGGGATGCACATGAAAACTCCACACTGACAAAGCCGACTGGCCCGGGTGCACCACTGTGCCGCCTCCTGCTTGTATAGTGTTTAGGAAATAAAAGACGTTTGAAGGTTCAAAGTTCACTTTATTGTCATTCTGTACTTTTATGGAGATGAATGTACGCCCATCAAGGAAGTTCTCCATTTGGACCACATTCAGGTTCACATTTGAAGCAGCCTCAGAAGTTTCTTGAACTGAAAGGAACCCAGGAGAGGATTGGCTACATGCCACAGTGAGGTGAATGAAAACTGACAGAACTTTTTTCTTCAGCAGTTTCGGTGTTTCAGCCAGACTTTAGCTCCGAATTAGTTGTATTCAGGAATGTGATGGAATCTGTCCGTTCATTCAAATACATTTTACCTGCTTATGGAAAATTCCAAAACCAGACTTTCATCTTTATTAATGAGTGATGGTTATTAGTTTGGCACTACAGCAGTAACTGAGTTTGTAAAAGACCCCAGATACAACTACTCACATCATTCAAGTTTCACCGTTTGTCTTGCTGTTATACTCATTTCTTTATAAATTGAAAAAGTTCCTTGAAACTGAAGCAGGTGGCCGTGTTAAAGTCTAATTTAGATCAGTATCAAGACAATTTACCACATTAATAATATTCGTGTATTACTATTATTTATTTTCCAGAAGAGTTTATGTACTGTGACTTATCAAAGAATCTTTGCAAATGATGAAGGGATTTGCTAGCAGTACGAGTTAAAGTTCAATATGTATTTTAATGCATAATATGCAGTCTGCATATAAAAGACCTATAAACATCCATGTAACAGTGGAAAATGTGAAAAAAAGATGAGTTACATGAATTACATTGAAAAATGTATGTCATCTAATGCAGCCTTTAGAACAAAGTATGAAGTGCTAATTTATTTCACAACTACCATATGCATAAACAGGCTCAGACCCCCAGAGCAATTTCCTTCTCACTGGGCAGCACAACAGCAACTTCACTGTGCAGTTTATTTTAGTCCATCTCCTTATCTGCTGCTTGAGTTAAAACCACGATACGGTTTCAGCCATTCGTGTTTTTCCTCTCAGTAGTTTCATTGTTGTCTTTCCCCTGGGATCCGAGCAGAGTCCCTTCTGGGACTTGAACCAGCAACCTTCAGATTGTTAGCCATTATGCTAAGACTTGCCTGGAGACTGTAACAGTAACACGGAACAGTAAATCATTTAAACTGCAGCGTCCTGCTGCGGAAGCAACTTTTTAGACCATTTGCCTTGCAGCCTGTCATGCTGTAGAGGACCAGAGACTCTCATTAACTATGCATGAAGCTTCAGTGTGAAATTCTCCAATACATTATAAATAAAACACACATTCAACCAGTAATGCAGAGGACAGAGCTTTACTTTGGAGAGAAGTATCAGCTGAATTTACAAATAAATACACACATTATTAACAACCACTTTATCTTGGTCAGAGCCCCAGTGGGCTGGAGGCTATGCCAAAGTCACTGGGTTATGAATCCGCACCCTGGATGGGATGCCAGACATAAAGCCTCGAAAACATATTTAAAAACTTTACTACCGCAACACAGTTATGATGTAACACCAAAGCTAACACACCAGTAAGTGACCTTGGCTTGTTTAATAGTAAATGTTTTGCTTGTGCTCATGTAAATAGCAAGAGATGCATGGCAACTATATATTTATATTAACAGAAGCTCTTTACAAGTTATTATAAACTAGTCTCATCTACCAAGTTTCCAGTGTCTTCAACTGAAATTTGGCTGGTGTGTGTGTGTGTGTGTGTGTGTGTGTGTGTGTGTGTGTGTGTGTGTGTGTGTGTGTGTGTGTGTGTGTGTGTGTGTGTGTTTGGGGCTTGGCGTCGCGCCATCTCGCGGCAAGAAAATTACATAACAACAAAGAGCCGATTTTGACGTCTGCGGGCCCAGGTAGTACTTCCTGTCTTCATTCTGGGGGAAAAAAAACTTTCCTCATACTTAATATAATCCAAAATTCTACAGACGTTAATTCCTCATACTGCCATTTAAAATTCTGCCAACTTTGTTTAAAATAATGTTCAAGACTTGTACGTTTCCAGGACTTTCGAGACCCGATGCGGAGGTCAGTCGGAAGTAATATTCCGCCATGTTTTTTTCTGCCAATAACAAGAAAAAAGGGGTTCCGGAGTGGGGCTGTAGTTTCATTTTATTGTCGGGTTTCTGTTGAAGGGGAGCCTTTAGAAATAACGAAAAAAGTTATTTTCCGCGCATACGTAGCGCCAGGCTTAGACATTAAAGCTTTTTTAGGGTTAGCGGACTAGCTATTTGAATTAGTAGAATCTTTCATGTTTCCAACAGGTCTATCTTCTCCTAATCCCCCAACGGCAGCCCAGGACGTTCGACCAGCCGCTTCTGAT
Organism: Arapaima gigas; assembly: GCA_900497675.1. Taxonomy (NCBI): domain Eukaryota; kingdom Metazoa; phylum Chordata; class Actinopteri; order Osteoglossiformes; family Osteoglossidae; genus Arapaima; species Arapaima gigas. The sequence goes on along the minus strand of UFQX01005300.1, from coordinate 666,511 downwards.
GGTAGTAACGACAGCTGCAGCAGCAACTCAGCGCCCAAGAAGAGGAGAATAAACAGCTCGGACAAGGAAGACTTCAACTTGCTTCCATCATCCCCTCCAAGAATCGCCAGCAGCGTTTCGGCTTCCAGCTGCGGGTCTTCTGGCGACTCGTCCGCTCCGCTCTACAGCGAGAAGAAGCTGCGCTTCGAGGACTCGCTGGATTTCATCGGCCTGGATGTGAAGATGGCCGAGGAGTCCTCGTCTTCCTCCTCAACCAGGGCCAAGCTGTTCCTGGCCTCAGGGCCCCCCGCGAACGGACTGACCAAAGCGGCCGGGTCGGCTGCCTTCAACAGTGGCAAACCGGGAGCCGCCAAGAAACTAGTTATCAAGAACTTCAGAGGTAGCCGTGTCGGCTAACCAGCTAGCCGAGCAAACTACCAGCCACCCAACATTACCCTAGTTACCACACTTACCATAGTTACCACAGTTACTGCAAAGCGCCTTCTGTCCTTTGGTCGCCCTGCTGCACGTGCAGCGTCACCTGCACTTTTAACCCTTTCAATGGAGACTGAGCAGCTGCCGCCAGCAACTCTGCATCAGTGTACATGAGCTGTTGAATAAACTCTCTGATGCCTACTTTGCTTCTGCTGGAGCTGCCAGTCTGTTTTCAGGCCTGGTTGTGTGCAGATGTTACTGCGCTCTCACCGGCTTTATGAAGCTGCTGTCTAAATCACATCCCTCCAGCTCATTGTTGCTCATTGAAATGTTGACCTTAAAATTGATTTCAACCCCATTTCTCTACATAATATAAATTTATGTTCTGGTGCATATGAAAAATTTTGCTACTTCTACTGGATTCATGTTCTGCAACAGTACTGTATTTGGTCGGTTAACGTCATAAAGGCGTCTGCCTTTCAGACGGATGTGTTGAAAATGTGACAAGACAAGGAAAATGATTGAATTTTATGTATTCTGAAAAGCTGTCGAGCATCTTGTCCCTGGTCATGTTTGAGTTCTCTAAAGTGTTTTGGTCCCTGTGAGGTTTACTAGCCCCCCCCCCCCCCCCCCCC